>NW_004624733.1:28704827-28738075 GCF_000247695.1 Heterocephalus glaber | reverse complement strand
TGAACATCATTATTTTGTATACCTAAAATGTACCAATAAAATAAAATTAAAAAAAAAACTTATATGGCTTAAATGAAATTATACAGTACAGCATGGCCTATAATAATGGTGACAAAAGTGATAACAATACATAATGGTAGCAATTGTATAGCATTCACTATATGCCAGGAATTCATTAACAATAAAACTTTTATTATTCCTATTTTATTGATGAGAACACTGAAAAGCAGAGAGGTTTAGAAACTTGTCCTTTTCATATAGATAAAATATGGCAGAGCTAGGATTTAACCGATTAATGCTGTATGTTGTTGGTGTTTTAATCTAACTTTACTATATTTTTTTTTCACAAAGCACATGCTGAGTAAATGTTTTTGGATTGATAAATTATAGGGATATATTGTTCCCAGAGTAGAAATTTGGATCTTGTGTAATAGTCTTAACTTGTATTTGGTTTCTTTCCTTCCTCCACTGGCTTCAGCAAAGATAGAGCACTCCTCTTTTATTCTCAGTTTTGCAAAGTATGAGCAAAAAGTACTTCCTAGCCATCATTTGAGAAAGACGCTATCAGAGGAAGAAACACATTTAAAACATCCATTCTTCAAAGCTCAGGTGAATACCTACTTTTTCCGGGAAGCTTTGAAACTTCTTTCTCAGTGGGAGTCCTACAGAGCCCTCACTCCCTGGGCTTCTGCTGCTTCTGCTTTTTCTTTTCTTCCTGCATCCCCTTCTCTCCTTCTTCCTCCTCTTTTCCTCTTCTTCCACCTCTTTCAATTCTTCTTTGATTCTTCCTAATAGGTTGGTAGTGAAAATTTTGCTGGACCTTGGTCCCACTTAAATGCTGTAGAATCTTTGTCAGTCTCCAGTCCCCTAGAGTTTCTTCCAGCAGTTCTTGGGGGAGCATAACATAAATTTGTAAAACCTTGGCCTCCTAGGTTTCTGTGGTCAAGTACCCACCAGAATCCCGATGCCAGTGTCCTTTTGTGAACATTGATTCTCTGTTCATGGAGGTCACAAAGACACAAACTTGATTAGGGACTAAAATGAAGCTTCTTCTCCTCTAGAAATGTGGTTTCTGCCCCTCTCTGTAACCCACAACTTCACTTTGTCTTACTGAGCCTGCAGTAGCTCTACTTGTGTTCATCTCTGAGCCCTTAACAGTTATCAGCAGCTTTAGTCTCTGTTTATAGGACTCATGCCCTCCAGCCACAGGCTGTAGACAGGCTAAACAACAAGGAGATGTCTGATATTTCCCTTGCATCTCTTATTACAAATGGAAATCACATTTATTTTGTGAGATTTCTGTCCAATGCCTATCTTCCCCATTAGATAATAAACTCCATGAGAGAATGGACTGAATGTGTTTTGTTCATCATCTCGTATTCAGAATAGCCCCACACTGCACCTGGTAGTGCTTAGTAAATATGTTGAATAACTGATCATTTTGTTTTCCTGAACCTACACTCCAGTGGCCTAAGAAAGGAAGATAAAAGCTCTCCTTCACAATAATACCAAGGAAGAACATAACCACCAAGACTGGCTCCTGGAAATATATGTACTGCAAATTGACTATTAATCACCTAGAGTCCAAATTCGGATTCCAAGTTCAGGTCTTAATTTTAGTCAGGAGATGTATAGCCCTGTGGTCCTTTCAAACAGATCAGAAGTTTTGGAGCTGGGAATAATTCCTTTTTTGGGGGTGTGTGGGGGGGTTACCGGGGATCGAACTTGGGACACTGTGCTTGCTAGGCAGGCGCCGGAACCACTGAGCTAAATCCCCAGCAATAATTCCTTTTTCATCTTAGCTCCTTCTACTTGTCTGTCACAATGCCTAGCAGAGATTTGCCAAGGACAAGCATGGTAAATATTGGACCTTGGTCCCATTGGCCAAGATGAATATTGGCCAGTGTGGTAGAGTCTCCATTGATCTGCAGAGGTCTTCCAGCTACATCTGTGGAGAAGGCATTTGAAACCCTTTTATCATTTGGCTTATCTCCCCAGGCATAGTTCATATTACCTTACATTAGATGGTGAGAAACTTTGTGCTAGAAATACAGATGGGCAATAGAAAACCTAAAACAAACTGAGATGAGTGCTTCATGACTGTTTCCTTCTACAGTAGGAAAGGGATTGAGCCAAGTACTTCAAGTACTTTGGTTAGCAAAGACAGAACAAAAATATCTAGCCTCACCACATGGGACTCTTTCCTTGGGTAATGTCAGGCCATAAAATCTTGGCCTCACCTTAAATAAAATCCAAGAATATGCCTAATCCATAGCTATAGTCTGTTTTCCAGTCAGCCTATGTTTTTTAACTGGAGGCAATTTATCCACCAGAGGACATTTGGCAAAGTCTAGAGACATTTTTTCATTGTCATTATCAGGGAAACTCTATCAGTAACTAAACGGAACAAAGCCAGACAGATTGTTAAACATCCTACAGTAAATGCACAGAACGGCATCCCCACAGCAAAAACATAAATAGTGCTGAGGTTGAGAAACCCTAGCCTAGACACACCCAAAACACAGGGCAAAGGAGACTACTAAGTTCACATACAGAGCCTGGTGCCTACTGCTCAAGGCTCTTTAGTTCTTTCCCTCTCCTCTGGCCTGTGGCTGGTTGTGAATTGCAGCAGCCTCCTGACTGCTAAGAGGGGCAGCTTGCTTTCATACTTGAAGTCACTGCTGTAAAGGATCCAAAGTCCCTGAGTGGGGTCAGGAAGGTTGCTTTTGTTTGGCTTCTCACTTTTCTCTTGCTGAATTCCAGGGAGAAGAATCAATTTGTTTTTCAGCTCTACAACTCTGCAACTTCCAAACACATTCCAGAGAAAGGCAGGAGGGGAACAACCCATGGTCAACATATGGTGTGTTCAGCTGACTGCTTACAAGGAAGGAGTTACTTTCAGCTGACTCCACTCTCTGCACATGCTCCCTGAACAGCCCTTTCCTCTGTGCCTTCTCCATGGTCCGTCCTTGATCTAAGAGTTTCTGTGGGCTTGCCTTGCATGCTTTGTGTGTCACCAGCTGGCCTGGGTTTGACTAGATGCTTTTGGCCTCCAAACTTTTATGTATTGTAGAAGGAGGATGCTATGACCAATCAGGTTATGCTACGTGGATTAAATAATCACACCCTCACCTGCCACTGACCAAGAACACAACCATGAGAGTGACTGTGGGTCCATAACTATACTAAGTGCAGTTCCCGTTGTCTGATTTAATTCTCACCGTAACTCGTTGTTCAGAGAAGAAAACTGAAGAGTAGAAAAAGATTATTTGCTCAAGATCTTGCAGCTTGTGAGTGGTGGAATAATTTAAACCTAGTAATCTAACCTTTGAGCTCTATCTACTAACATAAAGGAAAAATTTTCTGGATAATGGGAGGTACTATGAAAATCCTAGAATTCTTTTGCTTGGCTTGTATTTTATCCATTTATCTAAAATTTATCGAGCATCTCTCTGTTTGACTTAACTGAATATTTGCTGCACACTTCTTACATTCTAGAGGCTATGCTAGACATCAACAGGGAGTTCCTTCAAAGCAGTCCCTGGGGGATTCACAGGGAGGCAGAGTGCAAACGCTGACACCAGCTATTGTCCCACTCTGCCATGCCCTGATGGTCTTCTGAGTTCAAAGGCTTAAATTTGTAACAAAAGCAAAAACAAGTCAAAAGAAAACCAAAAACTGCATAAAACATTCGAGTGTTCTAAAATTGCACCAAGGTATACACAGATAAGTTTAGTCAAATTACTCGAAAAATGGATGAGTGTTACATGTTCTCATCACCTCTTCAAGATCAACTTCTGTCTTGGGCAAAATCCACTTTATACAGTCTCATAATAGCATCTCTCCTTCACAGTATTCACCCAGTCTTAGTTATATCCTCGCTTGTGTGTGTGTGATAAGAAGATGAGACACACTGTGCTGTGTTCTACTGCTTTTGCTTATTATTTGGCACCCAGTGTCTACCCCAGAGACCTTACATATAGAATGCTGCATAAATATTTGTCCAATGAGTGAATGCCTACTCTGTGCTCACCCCTAAGTGGGGCATTCTGGAACCTTATCTTACCATGTGAGTCTACATTAGTACAGTCATGCCCTGGTACTTGCCTGCTTTGAAACTCATCAAGCTTGGTACTGGACACATTTTGGTATGAAAATTGTGTCCTTGTACTTGTCATTTGGCTCTTGATGTGAAAGCTGCAGGTTGTTGGGTCCACTGCCTCACAACTTGCTACCCTTTCCAGTCAAAACAATCTGTTCAGTGCTGGTCCGTTTTGGTACTTGCTGCACTTTCTGGAACTTGTTAATGACAAGTACTGAGGTGCCACTGTAATGACATTTTCCAGAAGATGAAACCAGCTTAGGAACCCACAGTCATACAGCATTGGAGGTCAGTATTCATCCAGATCATCCTGATCCAAAGTCCTACGTGCTTTAGTATGAGACTAGAGTTCGAAAACCTGACATTTTCAAGTGTGCAGCCACCTGGGAGTTTGTAGGCTCTAGGATCAGTCTGCTCATATCCTGGTTCTCTCACTTCTCACCTGTTGGGCCTTGGAGGAACAGGCCCACTCCATGACTTAGTTTCCTTATATATGAAATAGAAACAAAAACAGAAATACCCTATGGTTTTATTGTGCAAGTTATTTCCAATATTTGTGAACTACTTGAAAAAGTGCTTGAGACACTGGGCAAGCCCACATGTTATACAGATGAGCTTTTGTTGTCCTTTGGTGGAAGAGGACTTTCAGACTGTGTAAAGTTTTTTACATATTAATTTAGATTCTGCACATTGTACATCCCAATTTGATATGAAATATTGAAATTTAAATACTGATGATTAAAATAATGTTGCAGTAATGAATACTAATGTGTATCTTCTACACAGAAGTTCTTCAATATATCCGTATTAAACAATCACTGGTATTTAACAATATCTTGTTTAATTTAACTTGTTAAAATTTAACTGTCTTGTTAAGTATGAGTTAAGTGCATGTTAAACTGTTTAGATCATCACTGGGGTTTTAGCTATCTGTTCATGGTAGAAGTTGAAGAAGAGCTGCGTATAATGTTGCTGTAGTCTGCCAGGTCCATGTGGACACTTCTGGGTGACCACACCAACTGATTCACACCTGCCTAGGAAGGGCTCCTGGGACTAACCCAAGCCTCAGAGCCAGAAACCTGTCTTACTGCCTGCCAGGCCTCCAGGAACAGTGAAACATAAAGCTCTTAAAACCATTTACACAGTGTTTGGGGCAGTCCCAGGGCTCCCAGAGATGTACTAACTTGTGTCTGTTTGGCAGCTGTGTGTGAACAGATGGCCCAGGCTTGGGGTGGTGAGTGTGCCGGGGCTCTCCAGAGACTAGATCCAATAAGATGTGTGTGTGTGTGTGTGGTATGAGGAACTGGCTCACTTGTATGCTCTCACCATCTGCCCTGTGCAAGTTGGAGACTTCGGAGAGCCAGTCCTGGTTAGGTTCAGTCTAAGTCCAAAAGCCAAGGAACCAGAAGGACCAATGGTTTAAACCTGAGTCTGAGGGCAGAAGGAGACTAAAGTCCAATTCAATCAGTTTGGTGGAGAAAAGGAACTCTTCCCTTCTTCCACAGTTTTGTACTGTTCAGCCCCTCCATAGATCGGATGAAGCATACCCACATTGGAGATCTGTTGCACTCTGTCCACTGATTCAAATGCCAATCCCCTCTGGAAATGACAGCCAGAAATAATGTTTAACCAGATATCAGGGCATCCTGTGGCCCAGTCAATTGATCTATAAAATTTACCAGCATGGGGATTTTGTGTGAAGATTAATACAAGTCAAAGTACACTCCCCAGACACTAAGCTCAACTGCCCAACTGTGTAGGTCCCTTAACATGGGTCAAAGTCAGCAGCCAGTGAGAACAGGATCTGCAAGTGAGCTAGCAGGCAGAGTTCTGGAGTGCAACCAGCCACTGCCACCTTTCTTATCAGCAAACACAGAAAGACATGTGGTCATCCCGTAGAACACAGGAAATTGGGTAAGTAAGGTTCAGGAGACAACAGTGCGAGGTGAGAGTGGGGTTTCTCTGCACTGGTATTTGTGTTTCAGAGGATTGTCCAAGAGATCTTGGATGCTCTCTGCAACGAGAGCAACAGGAACAGTGAGCACTGATCCAACTCTTACTGCACAGTAGCCATTCATTAATCTACTCACTCACCCTGCTTGCATGGGCTCTATTATTAGTCCCATTTTACAGTTGCAGAAAATTGATGAGATTGAGTTTGAATAAGATATCCAAGTTCACTTAGCTGTAAGTGTCAGAGTCCAGAGTTGAACTTGGACCACCTGTATTCCTAACCTTTGAGAATTCACTTTGTCTTTTGCAGATATTTATGTCAAAGAATACTGTGCTACCCTTCTGTGAGTAAAATTTTCCTTACTGTATGAAAGAGCTCAGTAGAATATAAGTGGGATTAGCTCCATTTTCAAGAGAAAGAAAACAAATGGGGAAAAATTACAGAGATGCACAGTTCAACCAAGTAAAATAGAAAACCCAGAAACAAATTAGAGTCACAATAGAACACAATACATGCAGCTGTTTAAAAAGAATGAGCAGTTCTCTAACATTAGTATGGGAATTCAGAGAGGAAAAATCAAGGGGCAAAAGTGTGTGTTTAATTGCTGCTATTATGTTCCAAAAATACGATTTACATATATGTTGACAAATGCACAGACTTTGCTGGAAATAGGGGTCGCCTTGGGCAAGGAAACTATTTGGAAAAGGGACAAGAGAAAAAGGAGACTTGATATTCATTCTAAACCATTTTCTTTTTGTCTTCTGAATTTTGTGTCACATGTTTATATAACCAATTCATCACACATTTTTAAAGGTAGAGCTGAAGATCAGAATGGGTCTGAAAGGGAATAGTCAAATGGAAAGTATATCAGATAGTGTAAAGAATACTTTGGAGAGGAGACTGGACTTGGGGTCCTTCTAAGCAATCTGCAATTTTGTATTGTGACATCTCTAGAAATGGTGTTTCACTGTCTTCCCCCCTGAAGACAATACCTGAACGTGCTGAGCTGTCTCTGAGGGGTCTCTGAGGATCCTACACCACAAGCAAGGACTTGGCGGCCCAATGCCTGTGAGGAAAGACTAAACTTTAGCTATTGTTTTGGTAATCATTTATCCTTCAAAAGACCTCAAAATCTATACTCTGTCACCACCACCCCATCACATTCCCTTTTAGTTAAAAATGAGCTTTTTCCTACTTGAACTGGGTGGGTGACATCTACACTGCTCAGTCTTCCTGAATGCTCTGCACCCAAACTCTCAGCCTGCCTGCATCTTCCTTATCTTTTTGATGTCAGCCTAAAGCAGGCATTATCAGGAAGATTTCCCTGGCTGTTCTGTTGGGGCTTCTGTCACTGTTCTCTAAGACACTGCCTCATGTGTTATCTTTAAAGAAAGGAATGTTAGTTCCCTGGAACTGTCTTAACAAAGTAATACCACAAAGTGAATGATGTGAGGAGGAGACATTTATTGCCTCAGTTCTGGAGGCTATAAGTCTGAGATCAAGGTATTGTCAGCAGAATATGGTTCTTTTAAAAAACTTTTAGAAAAATTTATCTATTAGTACACATTTGTGATACATAATTACTTTAATCATGGGTGTTTGGTACATGTACCTGACACATCTTAATTCTTTTTTATGTCCCCTCTCCTCTTGCCCTTCCCCCTTCCCACTCTTAGTCATCATCTAAATTGCAGTAGATCTGTCTTCCTGTTTCCTTTCATCTATTATTTTGCTCTTTATTTATACTTTGGATTTCTCATATGAGAGAAGCCATGTGGTATTTATGCTTGTTTGATTTATTTCACTTCATATATTTTTAAGGCATATCCTTTTCCTACAAATGACTGAAATTTATCCTTTATATCAGAGTAGTACTTCACTGTGTGTAAATATCACATTTTCTTTATCCACTCATCTGCTGATGGACATATAGGCTGCTTCTAAGATTTAGCTGTTATGAATTGTGCTGCTATAAACGTGGGTATGCATATATCACTGTAATGTGATGCACTGAACTCTTTTGGCAAGATACCTAGAAGGGGAATAGCTGAATCAAATGAAATTTCTGGTTTTAGTTTCTTGAGAAATCTCTATACTGATTTCCATAATGGTTGTACTGGTTTATAATCCCACCAACAATATGTGAATGTTCCTTTTTCCCCAAAACCTTGCAAGCATTTGTTATTATTTGATTCCTTGATGACTGTCATTTTTCCTGTAGTAAAATGAAATCTCAATATTGTTTTAGTTTGCATTACTCTAATGACCAGAGATGTTGAACATTTTTTTTTTCATGTATATAGGGGCCATTTGTGTTTTTCTGAGAAGTATCTATTCATTTCAGTTCCTTTTGAAGGCCATGAGGAACAACCTGTTTAACGCCTTTCCCCTAGTTTCTGGAGCAATCTGATATTCGTTGGCTTGTAGAATGATCACTCAGTCTCTACCTTTATCTTTACATGGTGTTTCATCTGTGTGCATGCCTCTGTATTTAAATTTCCCCCTTATCATAAGGACATACCTGATCTAATGGATTAATTTTATCTAGTGAATGATCAATAAATGTTTTCTATAATGGAATAGAAGATAGATATTTTAGGCCTAGTAGGTACCATTTGGTTCTAAGGCTGTAGTTGCTTCTCTTCTTTCTCAACTCTTTAGAAACACAAAAAGCATTCTTAGCTTATAGGCCATTTGCTAACAAGCTCTGCTGTCCAGATTTGGCTTGTGGGCTGTAGTTTGTTCAACTTCCTCTTAAATGGACAGTTTTTATCTGTATTTCATTTCATATTATCCACTGTGTTGGTTACTTTTCTCTCATTGCTGAGACACAATACCCGACGCCCAAAGTTGGAGGGGAAATTTGGCTTGCAGTTCATAGAGGTTTCTGTCCATAATTGACTGGCTCCAAGGCAGGGATAGCAAACAGGCATCACAGAGGAGAAACAACATAGTGCGCACAAGGCAGAAAAAGTGACACGAGGAGAGAGTTTAACAATGTCTTTCTACCCCTTTTATCTTATTCAGACTACTTAGGCAATGCCTAACTAATCACTCACATGTAGTGGTTTAGTAATCATATGCCCTTAACCCCAGCATCACATTCCAGATTCAACAACCTCTGAAAAAGAAAGCCCCACTTCATCCACATGAGACTTTGGGGGAACATCGAGACCAAACTACAACATCCACATATGCTCATTAGAGAGATAGCCAGTACCTTTCTGTTTTACTCTGAGTTTTTGGTTTTGATTTCAAGGTTACCTTAGCTTTAAATAAGTATTAAAAATATTTTTTCCTCTTCTAGCACCATTGAACAGTAATATCATCTGTTACTTGAACATATAGAATAACTCACCTAAAAAACTGCCTTGGGGTGTGCAGAAGGGACCAGGGTGGGGGTGGGGCGGGGGTGGTGGTGGATGGGGAGTGGAGAGGAGAGGGGGGGAGAGAGAGAGAGAGAGAGAATTTAAATTTTTTTTTTTTGAATTCTGAATTCTACATTACAGTAATTTCCCTATAATGTCTTTTTAAAAAAAATTCTAGGGCTGGGGATTTAGCTCAGTGGTTTTGCTGCCTGCTGCGCAAGCGAAAGGATCCGAGTTCGATCCCTGGCACCCCCCCCCAATTCTATTTGGTTTAATGGTGTGATCTTTTATTGGGTATTATTAGGCCTTTTGGCTCTTCAGTAGTCATTTAGCTTCCTTAGTTTTACTTGAATCAGATTTCATAAACTGTATTTTTATAGCATTGACTGGGTTATCTAAATCTTTTAAAACTGAAGTAAAGTTGTACATGATATTCTGTACTTCTTTATAACCTCTACAGTGTTTTCTCTCTTGCCTCAAACAGCTTTGTTAAGAGTATGTCTGGCTTATCTTTTCAAAAAACCAACTATTGACTTTTTGTTGAATTTTCCCCCTCTGGTTTATCGGTTTGATTCTTAAACTTTTATCATTTTTCTACTACTGCTCTAGCTCTTTTGTTAATTCATTATATCTTCTTTCATAATGTGGAAATTTTAGGCATTAATTTTTCTTCCAAGTTTTGCAATTGGCATTGAGCATTTTCATTATGTTTAGTGCTATTTTGAATTTCTATTATTGTTTATTCTTTGATCTAGTTTTTAAAAATATTTCTGAATGTATGGGAATTTGAAGTATGGGAAATTTTATTACTGATTAAAAATTTAAGTTGTAATCAGTTATACGATATCAATTCTTCATCACTGAGATTTGCTTTATGTTTTGTACAGGGACAATTGTGAAAGTATTTGTGTGTCCTTAAAGAGAATATCCATTCTGTAATTAAGTGCTGGGTTCTCTGTGTCCATTTCATAAGCTTGCTAAATGGATTATTCAAATCTCTTTATGTTCTTATTAAATTTTCATGTGTCTGATCTCACAATCAGAAAGCAATGTTCATCTCTCATCAAGATTTGTAATTCTGTAAATCTGTTTATAGTTATTATGAGGCTATGTTCTCATATGCATGAGAATTTTAGATTTCTTGGTGGATTTTAACATTCATCATTCAATAGCCTCTATTTTTAATGATAATTTACTTTAATGTCTATTTCATGTAATGGTGATCTTGCTATGGCAACATTTTTCCAGGTAGAATATATCTGATTAATCTCTGTATTACCTTCTACTTTCAACATTTTTTTGTCTTTTATTTAAAAAGTAGATTCAAATTAGTTTGAGTATGTAGGGACATTTAAAAGTTTTTGTGACTGGATGTATTTTTATTTATTTCGCTATCTTGTTCAGTACTTTCTAGTTAAGCACTTTTTCTTATTTTTCTATTTTCTATTCTCTGATGGTTTGGAAGTCATTCAGTGTATCTTCCTCTTTTTATTGACAAAAGGGGAAGGGGAAGTGTGAGGGGTAGGGGAAAGGAAAGAAAGGAATGGAATAAATATGAAAAAAGGAAAAAATGGAAACAAAGTCTTTGTAAATAGGGAGGGAAGGGGAATGGGGAAAAAATGAAAACCAAGAGAGATTATGTAAAGGTACAAATTCCCAATAATGAATGCCAGCATATTGTATACTTAAAATGTACCAATAAAATTAATGAATGGAAAAAAAATTTGTTATGTACACTTAACACAGTCAGAATTCCTCACATCTTTACCTCTCTTGTGGAAATTAAAATTCTTTAGCTCTTGTCATTGCCCTGTTCTGCTTTCAGCCCTATGGTCTTACCAGTTGTTAGGTGGGAACTCAATTCTATTTTATTTGTACCATCCATACATTCAAAGATGTTATTGTTCCCTTATACCCTCAATACTTGTTTGGATTTTCCCCAGTTGTTTTAAAAGTATTTGGCTCAGCATTTTCTTTTGCCTCAGTTTTTTTCTACTAATTTAATTTATTTACTAATTTTTTTTTTTTACTAATTATTTTAATGGGGGACTCTTAGTAGTTAAATTCTTTTTTATCATTGTCTGAAAATGTCTTTATTTTGGATAAAATATTTAATATTTTATCTAGAGATATACTTTGTAATTAAAAGTTATTTGCTGCTAACATTTTCTTTGCAGTTTTGGTGATGAAAAGTCAGTTTAAGTGTTATTTCTTTGTGAATAATCTGTATTTTCTACATTTTTTAGAGGTTTTGTGCATCATGGTGAATTTTACTCTGTGTCTAGGTATGACAGGGATTTAAATCTGTGAATTTCATTCTAACCTAGGATACTAAAACAATGTTTTTGATTAATCTCCTCCTTCTCATTCTTTTTCTCTGTCTCCTTCCATCTCTTTTAGTCTTTTAAAGAAAGTGTGTATCTCATCTACTTGCTGTTCTATTTCTTTTCTGTTTTGAGTGGTGTTAATTTCTTTATATTCCATTTCAGGATTTTTTCAGTCCCTGTATCTACTCTATTGTTTAGCACATCAATTACTTTAACAAATCATTGTGTATTTTTTTTATTCCAGAAGTTCTATTTGGTTTTTAAATGTGTCCAGTCATTTTTGATACTCTTATTCTTTTTTTTAATGTTTTCAATTCCTTCTATTTTTTATCATTCATATTTTATAGCATTTTTCTGATTGTCATTTGAAGTTCTTACTGTTTAATTCTGGTATTTCTTGTGTTAAACTCATTCGTGTGTGTGTGTGTGTGTGTGTGTGTGTGTGTTAGTGGTAACTGAAGGCAGAGCTTTTGCACTGAGCTACATTTCCACCATTTTTTATCTTTTGAGACAGGGTCTCACTAAGTTGCCCAGGCAGGACTCAAACTTGTGTTTCTCCTGTCTCAGCCTCCTTTAGTGTTGGGATTATAGGCATGTTCAGCTCATTCTTTTAAGTTATTTTTTAATTAGAACATACTTGTAGTACATAATGATTACATTCATCACAGGGAGTTGGTACATGTATATAACACATCTTAATTCTTTTGTCTTTCCTTTCCTTTCTCCTCTCTCCTTCTTCCCTCCATTTCTTGATAAATTTCCATTTGAGAATGACCTATTATCTTTTATTTTGCTCTTTATATTTTGGGTTTCCCATCTAAGAGAAGCCATGTGATATTTAAGCTTGTATGTCTGATTTATTTCACTTAACATTATGGGCTCAAGATGCATCCATTTTCCTATAGACGACTCTCAGCTTCATTCTTCAGCAGTTGTTTTCACATATGTTTTAACTTTCTGAACCTGGAAGATTTTTTTCCCCAAGAAATTCTATTACAGTGATATATGCATATCAATGGTTATGGCAGCACAATTCATAATAGCTAATAGAAAGCAGGATATATTAATATTCATAATAGGAAGCAGCCTGTATGTTCAGCAACAGATTAACAGATAAAGAAAATGTGGTATCTATACATAATGGAATACTACCTGGCTATAAAAAAAGGATAAATTTGAGATATTTATAGGAAAATAGATACATCTAGAAAATGTACTGTTAAGTGAAATAAATCAGAGACACAAGTTTAAATACTGTACAGTGTCTGTCATTGGAATAAGGCAAAGTACAAATAAAGAGCAGAATGAAGCACTGACAGAAGGAAACAAGGACATAGATCTTTTGCTAATGGGAAGTGGTCGAGGAGACCAAGGGTGAGGAGGGTGGAGGGGAATGGGAAGTGAAAAGATTAAAGATGTGTCACTTATATGTACCAAAATCCTACAATGAATGTAAACATTATATGTCATAAATATGAACTACTACTACTACTACTACTACTACTCCGACTCCCTAAGATGAATGCAAACTTCATGTACTGAAAATGGGTACTAATAAAATAATGAAAAAATAAATTATAACGTTTTAACTTACTTTAACACTAAAGTCTAATATGAATCATGTTTTTCAAGTTCATTCTCACAGTTTTGTTTTGTTTTTTTTGGTACTGAGGATCGAACTCAGGACCTGGGGAGGCAAGTGCAGTGCCACTGAGCTAAATTCCTGGCCCTGTTATTTTTTCCGTAGGGATAGCCAGTTATTCCAGCATCATTTGTTGAAAAGACTATCTTTTCCCTGTTTACTAAGTTGATTACGGTGTCAAACACACTTGACCACGTGCATGTGTTTCTCATGTCTCTATTCTGTTGCATTGATCCCTATGTCCACATGTATATTCATACTACATTATCTTGATGACAACAATTTTCTATCAAGTCTATAATAGGTACTTCAAGTTCTCCAAATTTGTTATTTTCAAAAACATTTTTGCTGTTAGGTCTTTTCATTCTCTTATAAACCATAGAATCACCTTTTAAATTTCTTTAATAGACACTGCTTGAATATTCACTGGGATTGTGGAGAATCTGTAGACAAATTTTAATGGCATTGGCATCTTAACAACATTGAACCTTCCAATTCACAAATTTAGTGTGTCTTCCCATTTTTTAAAAAGAGAGACGGGGGTTGCTGTGTTGCCTAGGCTGGTCTTGAACTCTTGGGCTCAAGCAATCCTCCTCCTGCCTCAGCTTCTGGTGCACATCATTACACTTTTTTTTTTTTGGTACTGGGGATCGAACTTGGGCCTTTGCATTTGCACAGCAGGCGGCAAAACCACTGAGCTAAATCCCCGGCCCCGTTATTATACTTTCTTTCATTATAGTTTATAGCTGACAAATTTCACTTAATGGACTTTTATTCTGATGCTTGTAAATGATATTTAAATTTCATTTCTAATCATTTTTCCAGTTTATAAAATACACAAATTTTTATATATTTACTATGTGCCCTTAAAGTTACTATAGGCATAGTTTTTTGGGAAGATTTTCTAATGCATAAACATGTTTTCAGCAAATAATTCAGCAATTCTTATTTTCGTTCCTGTCTAAGTAACACATCTCTTTTCCTCTGGATGCCTTTTTTTTCTGTTATTAGTGTTTTTCCAATTTCATTATGTTATGTTTTACTGCGCTTCTCTTTATTTTTATTCTAATTTGAGTTTGCTGAACTTGTTGAATTTGCAATTCTATAGCTTTCATCAATTCCGGAAAATTTTCAGTCATTATTAAGTAAAGACATCTTTTCACCACTTCCCTTCTCTCTAGGTACCAGCCAGTTCACTATTGTCTCTTTTTAATTCATCATTTTATTTCTCTCTTTGCTTAATTTAGATAGCTTTCCTCTTTGCCTTTAAACTCACAATGTCCCACATTATCTTAGTGTTAATGTGATTCTAGTGATTTTTGTTTCTATATATTTTTCAATTATAAAGTCCACTTGGATCTTTATTTCTTTTTTTCTATTTCTATCCTCATTATGCTCATATTTTCCTTTAAATTACTGAGAATATTTAGAATAGCTAGTCCAAGTCCTTGTCTGCTAATTCCCTCATCTCTCTTTCTCAATATTTCTATTAGTTGACTCTTCTCAAGGATTACATTTTCTTGCTTCATTGTAAGTTTAGAACCACTTGATTGGATGTTAGATATTGTGCATTTTATACATTGTTGAGTATCTGGATTTTTTATTAGAATGTTGGACTTTATTCAGTGAGTTAGGTACATTATTTCTATGGAGTCTCATACAGCACATATGTTTAACATTTAGGAACAGAATCAAAGGGACCTTCATGCAACTTTTTGGAGCTTTTTCTAGGTATAACTTCTTTTTCTCTGATACCATTGACCCAAAAATTCTATTCACCTTAACTGTTTCTACTTCTTGTTTCTGTCTTCTAAAATCCCTGAGGTGCTATGCTCTTCCGGGGTTCCTCTCCTACATCATGATCTGCAAAGTACCTAAAGGTAGAAAACCAGGGCAACCAGACACACCTGATTTGTGTGATATGACTTGAGAATCACTAGCCTTCTCTCATGGACTGCAGTCCTGCACTACATTTTATTTATTGTTTAAAAGAAATGATTGTATATATTTTGCCTAGTTTTCTAATCATTCATGCAGGGAGGTAAGTCTAGTTGCAGTCATTCTATCATGGCCAGAAACAAACTATCCCAAGACAATTTGTGCATGTGTGTTTTACATTTTAATAATTTGGAACACCCTAAATAGACATTTCTCAATAAGCATACAAATGGCAACTAGGTATATGAGAGATGCTCATCATCACTAGTCATCAGGAAATGAAAATCAAAAACATGATGAGATATCACCTCATTCCAAGGAGGTATTATCAAAATAGTTAAAGATAATGTGAGGTAAGGACATGGAATAAAGAGAATCTTTGCACTTTGTTGATAGGAATATAAATTAGTACAGTTATTATGGAAAATTTTATTGTGGCTTCTCAAAAAATACTACTGGGTATAAATCCAATTATGTTGGAGAGACATCTACACACCCATGTTCTTTGCAGCACTACTCACAATATCCAAGAAATGAAAATGATCTGGGGATCTCTCAATGGATGAATGAAGAAAAATGTGATACCTAGACAGCGGAATACTACTTATCCCTAAAAATGAACAGAAGTCTGTCATTTGCAGCAACAGGGATGGAACTAGAGATCATTCTGTTAAGTGAGATGAACCAGGCACAGAAAGACAGCACTGTGTGGTCTTGCTCATATAGGAATCTAAAAAGGTTGTTCTCATAGAAATTGAGAATAAACAGTAGTTTCCAGAGGCTGGCCGAGTAGGGGTTGGGGAAGGATAGGGAAAGGTTTATCGGTGCTACTAAATTTCAGTTAGGAGACAGAAGTTCAGTAGGCTGTCTATAGATAATAATAATGCACTGCATACTTATTTCAAAAAGCTAGGAGAAAGGGTTTTGAAAGTTTTTATCATAAAGGAATGAAATGTATTTGAGGAGATAGATATGCTTAACCTTATTTAAACATTATACATTGCATATATACATCAAAATAGTACCTAGTACCCCAAATATGTATATTTGTTTACAAATATCATAGCTACATATACATATATATGTTTAAAATATACTTAAAAACATAAAAAGTGTGTGACAATAGATGGCAAAAAAAATCGAGCTTCAAAGACAAGTGAAGAGATAACCATTACAAACTTGAAGGGGAGATTTCTTTAGAGTTTTGAGTTCAGGACATGGTATGTAAGCTTTTAGTGTCCTTTGCCAATAAAATTCTTTTCAAATTCTAGTTCATGTTGTTCACTGAAATCATAGTTATTTAAAGCTACTGGTGTTGTGGAAGGCAACTTCACTTAGAATACGTGAGGTTAAAATCTTGGTTCTTGCACACAGTAATATTTAAAAACTCTATGTGCCTTTACCATAACGCCCTTCCAGCATTTGGGCTAATTTCTTTTTCCCCTCTTTTTTGTTTTTGATTCCTAGGGGTCAAAACTTTCCTGAATACTTAGGTAGCACTAAAAATGATGTTTGCCATATTTTCACTTCTAGGTGACTGTTAGAATGTGTAGTCAAATTATCTTGTATGATTTTTAGTTTATCTATTCAACCATGTCAGAATTGAAAATAAGCATTATACTATTTTTTTCATGCAGCTATACAGTCATTAATTACTATTTTGGTGATGGCTTTAATCATGTTCCAAAAATTGATCCAAATTATTAGCCTTCCTCCATTTTTGACATTTAAGGTATTTGTATAATTTTTACTATTATAAGTAGTTCTCTTAAAAAGTATGTTTAATACTATGACTCTTCTTTTGGGTAAACTCTCAGATAACTTCTAAGAAGAGGAATCTTTGAGTTGGAGTAAAAGAACATGTTTAAGATTCTTACCTAGTTTCTAGAAAACTTTCTTGCATTTATAGCCCAGTAATTTAATAAACAAAACTAAAAGGGGGTTCAGGTTGAACACTGGATAGATATTACTTTTCTCGTTTTCATTTTGTTATGGATAAAAGGGGTTAAACTAATTCTTGAAAAAGAGCAATAGTCCTTATTAGCTGCATGTCCAACATGAAAAAGAGGTGCAACAAACCTCCCAGCAGTGACATTGCAAAGATATATAGGATAGCTGCATATTTGCATTCCTGATATGGCAGGAATGTGGGCTTTTCAGTGGACACCACAGCTCTCATGTTGCATGTCTCATGTTGGTTCTAATGTAAAACAGTTCTCGTAAAAGAAGCCCCTGTCACATTTTGTAATGGAAGTGTTTATTTCAAACTGCTTGCATTTTCCTTTGGCTTATGGCAAGTACATGGGCATACTTAGAAAACATTTGTACCAAACCAAGATACTCAGAAATAGAAAATTAGTTGGTACAACTGCTTCCCAGAAAAGAAGAGCCAGAAAAGGTCTCAAGTCTTTGGCCATTCTTAACAAAACTTCTCAGGTGGATGTGAGAAGGCATTACCCTAAACTATGAATGATTTTCTTTCTCACATTCTGCCAATTTTTAGCTTTGGACACACTACTTCTTCACTCTGTGCCTCATTTCCTCTTTGGTAAACAATATTGTCTTGTGGTCCTCAAAATCTTTTCTAATATTCCAGGGCAAAATGTAGCATCTCAACTGCTTTATGTATTTGTATAAAAGTAAACCAGTTCTCTGGGATGCTTATTCACCATTTTGTTCATGCTACTATTATACTGCTTAATAAATTGTGTGGTTATTATTCATTTTAATGTCTTCCCCACTAAGCTGTGAACCCTTTGAAGTCACAGACTGTTCTGCTATCACTCAAGTTCCCAGGACCTAGGCATATCTTGCTCATAACAGTTGCTCAGCAAATAATTGCTAAGTGCATATGAGATTTCTATGACAAAATTCATTTCATCAATGCCATTTAAATTATTTCCTGTCAATGTTTCTTAGTGTCAGGATCCAGTAACATTTTAATATTTTCTTTAATCTTTTATATTGTTATAATCTTCCCAAATCCACTCAGGTAAATCACATCTTACATTTCACCAATCATTGTGTTTTTCTAGGCATTGTGATAATCAACATAGTGCCTTGAAAGTGAAATGTTCAATAGGTATTTGCTAAATAAATACATTTTTCTGTATTTAATGAATTATAATCACAATGGCAGATCAAATAGGCCTAAAGATTTTTTTTAGCTTTGAAATCTTGTGCTTTGCTTTCTCAACTGTGTATCCAGCTATGAATTAATCTAAGCTTTTCTTTCTACTTGTATTGATTGGTTACCCACAGAGAAAACATTGTAGACTTCTCATAATCCAAATTTGTTTGAACTTGAACCAAATTCCTCTGGATGAAACTCTCTGGGATGAATCTTTTGTTTTTGGCTCGGGGTCCCTTATTCCCTCTCCCTGCAGTGTCGATTTCTATAGCATATTCAACAAATGATGTCAGCGAACACTCCGGAGGTGATAGGAGGACAACCCACAGACAGATCTAGAGAGATGGGGTACAAATGAAAATGTACCCCAGCTTGGCTGGGACTGGAGTCTCTGACTCTTATTTTAGTTAAAATGATCAGCTTCAGCTAGTTTCATTTTCACTGTCTGCCCTTTTCTGTCTGTCTGTCTGTCTGTCTGACTCTCTCTTTCCCTCTCTCTCTCTCTCTCACACACATACACAGAACAGAATAGTGTGGTGGTTACAGACAGATACTGATATTTGGCAGATTTAGTTTAAGCTCAGCTCTGATACTTTTTGCTTTTGTTCTGTGATTTTAGTAAATTGTTTTTTAGCTTCACTGAGCCAAAGGTTCTTTATATATTCAGTGGAGATAATACCAGTATTTCTTAGTCTGATGTCAAGTGAAGTAAATGAGATGATTCAGTTAAAGTTCTTAATACAGTGGCTGGCATTTAATAAGTACTTAATAGCAATGCTACCTACCAAAGAGCTTCTCTTGTTCAACTACAAAGATCTTTTCTGTTATCTTATGGTAAATAATGTTCCTGAATTTCCTACTTTTTCTTCTTTGTTAGAATATATTACCCTACCAAAACCTTAAATAAGCAAGTGAGGATTCTGGGGATTTCTGGGAATAGCCATGTATATCATAAATCACTTATGAGAAAATAGAGGTAAGAATTTTGAAAGAGGAAAAGAAAGTCTCTGGGAAGGACAAATAGGTTCAATAAAATTCAAGCATTAAAACCTCAATACTGACTCATGAAATAATGTCTCAGGCTTTTTCAGAGTGTGCTAATTCTTAATTTATAAACAACTTTAGCAAGCATGGATACACTCCATTTCTAAGGCAAAAGCTTAGAGTAAATTAGAACAGGAAAATTTATTGCAAAAGTATTAAATGTATAATTACCAAGGAAGAAATAAAAGATTTGAATTTATTTTTAAAAAAACCAACATTGTGTAGCGTCCCATTCCCTAAATTGTATTATTCCTACAGCATGCCAGGAGGTAACAGGCAATGAAATAATTCCTCATTAATATGTGTAGAAAGCACTTGTTAAAGTTAAATAGCTTGTTCTTTATGGCACCAAAGTCTTTAATTTCTAAGAAAAGAGAGTAGGTGAATATAGTATGCTGGGATTCTCAACTAACATGACTATAGAATCATTTTCCAGTTTCCCTGAAAATAAGACCTAATCTGAAAATAATCAGCCTTGAAAACTAAAGATCAGAAGTGCCAGCCCCAGTTAGCCTGTCCTGGCCTTCCCTTCCCTCGCTGTGCTTTGCTTGGTGGGTACCCTGTAAGGCAGATGAGGCAAGAATTGGATGATAGGGACTGGCATTTTTTTTTTTTTTTGGTACCAGGGATTGGATTCGGGACCTTGCGCTTGTGAGGCAGGCAGCAGAACCACTGAGCTAAATCCCCGGCCTGGGACTGGCATTTTTGATCTCTAGTTTTCAAGGCTAATTATTTTCAGGTTAGGTCTTATTTTCAGGGAAACACAGGTTTGTAAAACTTATGGAACCAGTGCTCTACAAAAATCTGCTTTGGGTTACTCTGGTCTCGCACTCTTGTTCAAGAGGTCCACCAGCCCAGTGTTTGTCAACAAGTAATCAAAGAAGCACATCATGGTTAGAATGATGCCACAGAGCACTATGAAAAGATTAAACTGTGTTTAATGTTATCTTTCAAAAGAAGTAAACACTTTCAAAATAACTATTTTCCTTCTAGGAATTAAACCTTAAAGGTACTATACTCTGTGTGGCTCTAAAACTGTTCATGCCTACATTATCTATTGTATTAACATACTTAATAATTTAATATACATTAGTAAGAAATTCCTTAGATAAAATATTGTTCAGTCAATATGTCAGGAAAGGATGAAATGATGCATTCCAAATGCTGAAACACAGTAACAGATGACCAATGTTATTATACCCAGCAAGGCTATCCTTCCAAAAGGAAGGAGAAATAAAGTCTTGCCCAGGCAAGCAGATACTGAAAGAATTTATAATCACTAGACAAGACTTACAAAAGATATTTAAGGAAGACCTACATTTAGAAGTAAAGCAAAGATAAGTGCCATTTTAAAAAACCATGAAAATATAAATCCCACTAGCAGACTAGACACATAAAAAGGCAATAGAGAAGAATCAAATGTTATCAACACAGTAAACATTAAGCCATAAAGATGAGTGACAGAGGAAGAACAAAGAATACTCAAAACTGTTGGAAGAAAATAAAAAAAATGGCAAGAGTAAGTGCTTACCTGTCAATAATAACCTTGAATGTAAGTGGACCATCTTTGATTAAGGGTGAACGGATAGAAAACAGAAACAGGCAATATGCACCTGTAAATAGATTACCTCACCATCAAAGACACAAAAACTGACCTGAAGGGATGAAAAATGATATTCCCAGCATACGTAAACCTAAAGCAGGGGTAGCTATACTTGTATGAGACAAAACAGATTTTAAGACAAAAATTGTAAAAAGAGACAAAGATGTTCACTTTATAATGATCAAGTGATTAATTCAACAAGCAGATATAATGATTGTAAATCTATATGCACCTAATGTTGGAAAACCCAATTTTATAAAATAGACACTAAAGGGAAACATAGGTTCCAGTGCAACTGATAGTGAAAGAAACATCAGAATGAAGGATTAAAAATGATATAAACATCTCAGTAGATGCAAAAAACCACTTGATTAAATTTCATATCACTTTACAATAAAAACCTAAGGACATTAGGTATAGAAGGTATACCTCTACATTATGAAGGCTATATATGACAAAGACACAGCCAAAATTACACAGAATGGGGAGGAGCTGGAAGCATTTTCTGTAAGATCAGGGAGAAGACAAGGGTGTCCACTCTCAATATCCTTATTCAATATACAACTACAAGTTTTAACCAGAGAAATTAGGCAACAAAAAGCAATAAAAAGCATACAAATAGGAAGGAAGTCATACCATTCCTGATTACAGAGTGTAGGATTCTATAGTTGGAAGAGCCTAAAGACTCTACCAAAAGACTATTAGAACTGATAAAGAAGTTTAGTAAATGAGCAGGATATAAAATTAGCATACAAACTTCAGTACCTTTTTTATATACTAATAACTGATTTGTTGAGAAAGAAACTATAAAATCAGTATCATTTACAACTGCTAAAGAATGCTTAAGAATGAACTTAAGAAAGTGAAAAACCTCTACAATGAAAATTATAAAATACTTACGGAAGAAATTAAAGAAGACACAAAAAGATAGACTTTCAATGTTCATAGATTGGAATAATTAATGTTGTTAAAATGTTCATGGTACCCAAAGTGATCCACAGTTTCAATGAAATCCCATCACTATATTAATGTTAATATTAATACAGCCAATTAATATTAATACAGCCAACTGACTCTTGGCAAAGATACCAAAAACATATGTTGAAGAAAGGACAGCAACTTCAACAAATGGTGCTGAGAAAACCAGATATCCACAAGGAGAAGTTTGAATCTAGACTCCTATCCTATCTCTTCACCCTATGCAAAATCAATTCAAAATAGATGAAAGAACTATAGGTAATGCCAGATAGTCTGAAATTACTAGAGAAAAAACAGGGGAAACACTGTAAGGCATCAGTATAGGCAATCATGTCCTGAGCAGGACCTCAAAATATACAAGAAACAAAAGAAATTGACAAATGAGATTTCTTCAAACTAAAAGTCTTCTGCAAAGCAAAAGAAATAATGTACAGAGTGATGAGAGAACCTACAGAATGACAGAAAATATTTTTCACCTATTCATCTAGAAGAGTATATAAATAACTCAAAAAACTTAAATAACAACAACCAAAATTATGTAGTTCAAGTAAAAACTGGACAAGTGATCTGAATACACTTCTCAAAATATAAGAAATACAAATGTTCAACAAATATATAAAAAGTGCTCAATATTATTACCCATCAAGAAATTGAAATAAAAATGGTAATATACCATCTTACCCTGATTAGAATTGCTGCTTTAAAAAAATAATAAATGATTACAAGAATATAGATGAAAAGAAACTCTTGTATAATATTAGTGGGATTGTAAATTAATCATTATGAAGTACAGTATTGAGATTCCTCGGGAAACCAAAAACTGTTGTATCATGTCCAGTTATCCCACTGCTGGGTGTATATCCGAAGGTAATGAAGTCAGCATACCGAAGAGATGCTCACCTATAGTTGGCACTTCACAATAGTTAGGATATGAAAGCTGCCAAGATGCTCATGAACAGATAAATAGATACAGGAAATTTGGTAGATATACAAAATGGAGTATTATTCAGCCACAAATAAAAATGAAATCCTCTCATTTGTAGCAAAATGAATGGAACTGGGGCACATTACATCAAGTGAAATAAACCAAGTTCAGAAAGACAAGTCCTGTAAGATTTCTCACATATATGAAGCTAAAAAATTTTACCTGAAAGCAGACTAGTGATTAATAGAGATTAGGAAAAGTTTGTGTGGAGAGTGTCAAAGGGTAGCCTGGATTTGATCAATGCATGCTATTTGCATGTATGGAAATATCACATTGAATCCTATTAATATATACAATATGTGTTAACAAAACAAAATACAAACAGAGATATGGTGAAAGAATAACTTTAGGTTGAGAGAGATGAGAGCTACATTATTTGATTGAATTGTTCTTAAAATTCCAGGCAATGGCTCAGAAATGGACTATGCTTATTGAAGAACAAGCCAAGATATGTAGTTTGTGGTGCTTTTTATTGGAGAGCATGCTAGGCTTTTTTTTTTTGCTTGACAATCACCTATGTATGGGGTGATTAAATGAACACATGTTCATTCTTGTCTCCTGCGCAAAGATTTATAGAACATGTTCTCTGGGACCGCCTGCCCGCACCCAGGACAAGCTCTTGTACTACATTTGGATCTTAGGCTTGAATCCAATTTCTCTTTCTCCTCAGGGGCTAAGGATGAAGGCAGGCTTGGGGCATACATAACATAGTGAGGCTAAACATTTACTGTAGTACTTTCTTTATCCTGATTCCAAATCCCTGTCTGTCAAGCAAGTATAACCTACATTGTACATCTTTGGATAATTTATCAAAAGCAATTTGGGCAGGGCTTGGGAAATTTAGCTTCTAGGTAGGGATTTTTCTTCATGCATTTGGAAATACACAAAAAGAACAATAGGTCCTCGATAAAGTTTCTATTAGCCTGTCAGGTAGTCAGATATTATTTTGATTATATCATTTTGATTTTATTCTCAACAGAAGGAAGCCAATGAGATAAATATGAAGATGTAAAATAGAGTTAAGTTCATTGGTTTGTTTTCATGAAATTTGTAACCTTCTGTACAACTCATTCCTCAAATTTGGTCCTGACTATTGGTATCCTTGGAAGTAAAATGCAAATCATTTCACAACACTCGGTCAAACAAACATTGGATGGCCCCTAAAACCTTAAAACTTCATGACTACTTCATAAAGATCTTACGTTCCTTGGGAACATTGGACTATTTCTCCATTTCTCTAGCCTGCAAAGACACTTGCCCATGGCAGACGTGCTATAATCAAGTACTGAGTGAATGAAATATTAGTGGAATACTTGCCATGTGTTCATCAATATGCTGGTTAGTTCTTTAGCTCCTGCTTTCTGATCTGGTCTACTGTCACACAGATACTACCTGCCCTTTATGTTGCTCTTTCATAGATTTCTTTCCAAAACCCTGGTCTTATTGCATTATTCTTTATATTCTGCCTTCTCTTCATTGTTTATTGAATTATACCTTCTGGGAATTGGTCACAAACTGTCCCTGCTTCCTCAGCTATTATTGAACTAAGAGGAAAATCATTTTGCCTCACAAGATTCCTAGCAAGCTTGGGCTTCACATATTTATTTGCTTGCTGTGTCTATCCACATTCTCCAAGAATGTGAATGAATGTGACCCCTTCCAAGTGCTCTTTCTTCATATCTGATCTCTAGCCATTATTGTTTTCTCTTATAGTCTATAGTGCTATTCCTTGCGGCTTCTCCCTGAACTGTGAGGCTATGTCAATAGATTCTTCTTTCTATAGTGATCAAAGCTGAAAATTCCCTTGCTCAAGCCGAAAACATCTTCCTTTGATGTCTCACTCTTTCTTTTCTTAAGGGTGTTACATCACAACAACTCTTTGCAAAAATCATTGTTTGATTTCTAGGTAAATGGATACATTGTCTTATCACAAAATCAGACAATCAAAAATATTTGCACCTCATCAGTTCACTATGTTTTCTCATTGCTGATTGCATTTGTCCAATGCTGCAAGGAGTCTGACTTCTCTAAGAGTTTTGTGGGATTTTCCTTTTCCAACTAGAAAGGTCCTAAAAGCAGGCTTAAAATGATCAATTTCTAAAAGGTTGGGTCATTTGTATGTTGTTACTAACCCTTATCACAGCATATGGAAGATTTAGCTTTTAAAATGTTGTTCACAAGATTATAAAATCTTGATGTGAAAGAATATATTTTATTCCTCTTTATGTCCCTTTGGTACCTAACCATAGTGTCATGCCATGACCATAGCAAAACTTCATTAAATATTTGTTGAAGTGAATAATTTCTGAAAGAGAAACATATATTGATACTTCTCTTCCTAGAGTCATTATTTCATTTTATGGGAAAAATTGAGCAGAGCTTCTAAAATATGATTAATGTCTCTCTACCAAAATATTTTTTTCAGTGAAATTATAGCAAAAGTAAGATATTTTATATTAGTCATTAAAATATCATTTGTTGGTAGTTATTCTCTCTCGAGTTAATAATCCTTAGCAAAGAAGCCATCCTATGGAAAATGCAGACAGTGCCTTTAGAGCAGAAATGTAAATAGCTATAATTTGTTCTTACTTATTTTAAAAATATACAACCATCTGGTTTATTCCTTAGCCCCGGAGAACCATTTTTGGAGTTATTTTTCTATGATCCATTCTCCATCTCATCCCTGGCCTGCAGACATTCTTGTACTTACTAGCTCACCAGGATATAAAAACAATTACTGTTCATAAAGGTATTTTATACCTGATGGAAGTTTGATCAGAGTTATGAGGACCAAATTCTTCCCCATCAGGATTCTATAAAGTAGCTACAGAGTGTGGGTCTCATTTGGGACTGAAACTTAAACTTTTACCAGAATTAGAAGATTATGCTGGCATTTAAAGCCAGCTCCAGTTGCCTTTTTATGTAGAACAAACTTTAAAACCTCAAGTTACTGAGCTCTACCTCATCAGTCCAGGATGCCTCTCTTCTCTGCTTTATGCAGCATGAAGTTGGGAAACTGCATGGGACATCTGGTGCTAGACTTCCATCCTGGAAGCCTCTCACATTGCACATATTTTACTCATGGGCTCAGAATATAGCCTTACCCTAGCTTTTTGTGAGAGTGGGCTAGAGAACATAAGAAAACAGCCCCATGTACATCATGTACAACAGAATGAGGTATGGATGCAGCTTTCAAGTTGTGATGTGGAAATAGTCTAGGGAAAAACTTCAACAGGGAATGCTGTCATCTGGTTAGTCAGGAATCGCCAACTATCACCTATTCAAAGCCAAATATCTTTCCATTCCTGCTCTCTATTTGAGAGCTTCAAAATACTTGACCCAGGGTTTCAAGTTTTAGACCAGCAGTTTAATGCTACCTAGAAAGCATGGAAAATCTATTCTTCAGTTGAAGGGATCATCCAAGTATTTTTCTTCTCAAATGAAAAAATACAATTGGCCAATAAGTACATGGAAAAATGCTGGCCACTTATGCCAATAACAAATGCTGGCAAGGCTGTGGGGAGAAAGAAACATTTCTTCACTGTTGTTATGAGTGTAAACTAATACAACCACTATGGAAATCAGTATGGAGATTCCTCAAAAACCTGAAATGGAAATTCCATTTGACCCAGCTATTCCCCTTTCAAGTATTTTCTCAAAAGAGTTAAAACATTATACCACAGTGATGGATATCTGCCTATGTTTATAGCAGCACAATTCATAGCAGCTAAATCTTGGAAACAGCTTATATTCCCATTAACAGATGAGTGGAAAGAAAATGTGGTATTTATACGTGATGGAGTAATATTCTACCATAACGAAAGATAAACTTGAAGCATTTGTATGAAAATGGATGTTAAGTGAAGTAAATCAGACATACAAGCTTAAACATTGCATGGTTTCCCTTACATAAAAAGGTTCATAGATATGCAAAGAAATAAAAGACAGATAATAGGAAAGGAGAGAAAAAGGTTATTGTAGTCTATTTCTGTTGTCAGTTTCTAATTTTGCCTTATATGGTGTGATCACACACTTTGCACAATTTTTATTTCTGTGGATATGTTAAGGTCTTTATTGTTGCTATGAGGATGGTTTATTTTGAAAATGAATGAACGAATTCCCAGAATAGGCAAGTCTATGAAGATAGAGTGATTTAGGGGGTAGGGACTGGAAGATAATGGCTAGTGGTTTTACAATAACAAAAAAGATCTACATTTGTTTGTGGTCATGGTTATACAATGCTGTCAATATGCTAAAAGTTACTGAATCATACACTTTAAGTTTGTAAATTGTATAATATTCAAATTTTAGTTCAATAAAACTTATTTTAAAATGTCATATCAATAACCTTGAATGAGTTTAACACACCTATTAAAATACAATTTCTTAAAATTGATCCATGAATTAAAACTCAACTCTATATTGGTTATAAGAAACATCTAAAACATGATGATTCAAAAGGCTAAAAATAAAAGACTAGATATAGATTAGGCAAATATGCACAATAAGAAACCAAGAGCAGAAATGTTCATACTGGACAGAGTAGAATTTTACTCAAAAAATAAAATGAGGCATAAGACATTTTATACTGTTAAAAAGTACATTTCACAGCCACATGTACATAGATAACAGTCATTAAAAGTGTAATGAAACAAAACATAGTAACAACAAAAAAGAAAATAGGAATTACAAAACTGCTGGAAAACTATTTAAAGAAAGCTATAAAAACTGAAAGACACAAAAATAGATATAAGTAAGTGGACAGGTGGCCTTTGTTCTTGTTTAACATGCCTCAAAACAAACAGGATCTTATTTTTCAGCATTTTAATTAATAGATTTAATGCAATCCCAATAAAAATATGGATAAACTTGATCATCAAGTGAGATATATTGAGACTAACATGTCTAGCTTGACAATATGTAGGATAATCACATGAAAAAATATACAATAACTGCTAGGAAAACAGTGAATAGGAAAAGTCATAGGGGAGTATTGGATCTATGGGTATTAATACTACAAAGTCTGTAATTAAAATAGTACTAAACCAGTTGGTGACGAGATAGATCAGTGACTAAAGTATATTTCTACAGAAATCTAGTGTGGGATAAAGGTAACATTTCAAATCACTGAAGAAAAGATGGTCTTTTAATAAATGTTAAGACAGCTGGATAACCACTTAAAAATTTTACAAATAAAAAAATTAGACAAATTCTATGTATGTATTCAACAAGAAAATAAATCAATCCATCTTCTAAATGAAAAAAAAATGTACTAGTGCTAGAAAATGAGGGTGACTATTTCTGTACAATTTGGATTGCTAAATAAAACTAAAAACTACAGATAATAGAGGATTAATAAATTGGTTAATACACCACAAAGTCAAAGATTGTATTATACACACATAAAAAATAAAAAAGGTCAGTATCACAAAAATATTAACATTTGAAGGAAAAATGAACAATAATTCTACAGAAAAATGGACAGAGAAATGTAGAGGCAATTTCCAAATTTATATAGATACACATCTTAAATATATGAAAAGATACTCAGTTTCACTTATATTAAATGCAAGTTCAAACTCACTGAGATATTATTTCTCACTCATCAGATTGTTAAAATTTCAGAGCTTGACAATCTGCCTTGTTCACAAGAGCATGGAAAAACAGGCACTTGTTTATACATTGATGAGAAGGATACAAAATAGTGGCAATGAAAAATCTTCATGGAGGAGGTTTGGAATCAGATAATAAAATTATACGTATATTTTTCAACCCAGCAATGCCAGTTCTAGAGAATTTATTCTGAAGACATAGCTACCACAGTACAAAAATACATTTGCATGGGCCTACCCATTGCAATGATATCTGTAAGAAATAACATATAACTAAGCATAGGAGTCTGGCTGAATAAACTGCAGACCCGTATTTTCTAAGCAGTGTTAAGCAGCCATGAACAAAGAGTAAGGAAAATCTCTCTGAACTGATACAGAGTGATGTCTGATATTGTTAAATAGGCAAACTGCAAATGAGATCACATGTTAATTTGTAACGGGAAATAAGGGAACATATATACATCTACTTACCCTTATGAAAAGAAACAGGAAGAATGAGCCAGAAACAATATTCTTGGCTAGAGTAGGACCAATGAAGTAGAAGAATGCAGGAGGTAGTGACACTTTTCTAAGTGTGCTTTCGTTTTAGTTTTAGGTGTTAATGTTCTATATACTCAAAAACTGATACAAAGGTAACAAGTATTGGAAGGAGGAAAACAAAACTGAAAGCAAATTAGAAACAAATATATGCTACTGTATTTCAAATAAATAACCTGACCATGTTAAAGGAGTTAGAAGAACTAATGGAATTAAAGCGAGTTTCACTAAATTTCAAAGGATTAAAATCATACAGCATATATTTTCTGACCAGGCTAGAAAAAATAGCAGAAACATAGCTAAAAACTACTTGTCCTAAAACTTGAAAACTGAGCTATATGCTTCTAAAAAAAACCCATGGGACAAATAAAAAAATTATATGGAAATTTAGAAAATATTTTGAACTGAACAGTAATGAAAACATGGCATATTGAAAATGTCTGGGATGCAGTTAAAGTTATGAACCTGGCCTTGAATGCATACACTAAACAAAAGGTGAAAAATTAAGTATTCTTTCTCAAAAAGATGAAAAAATGCAAATGAAATCCAAAGAATATAAATGGAAAGTCAATGAAAACTTAAAAGGTAGATAGATTCAAAAAATTCAAAAGGTGGTACTTTGAAGATACTAACAAAACTGATAAAAGATAAGAAAAGGAAGACACTCTTTTTTTTTTTTTTTTGGTACCAGGGATAGAACTCAGGTCCTTGCACTTGCAAGGCAGGCAGCGGAACCACTGAGCTAAATCCCCAGCCCAAGAATAGGAAGACAACTAATATCATGAAGGGAATTTAAGGAATATCATTAAAGATTCAACTGATATTTTAAAACAATGAAAAATAGCAGGAACAACTTTGTATCATTAAAATTAAAAATTTAAATGTAACAGGTACATTCATAGAAAAATAAAAGCTCCCAATTTTTAGAGGAAACAGAAAACCTGAATAGTCCTATATGGCAAGGACCTGAGTTTGATTCCCGGTACCAAAAAAAGAAAAAAAGTCCTATATGTATTAAGCAATCAAATTCAGTACTTAGAATATTTCCACAAGAAAATCAGGGCCTATGTGGCTTCATTGGTGATTTATTCCAAAATCTAAGATAATGTAGATCATACTTAAATTATTCCAGAAGATAGAAAACCAGAAAATAATTCCCAGTGTATTTTATAATAGCAGCAGAGCCTTGATAACCAAATCAGATGAATACCTTAAAAAGAGAAAAAAGATAATAGGCTTATCTTTTATGAACATAAAAATAATAATCTTAAATCTCATATTCTGAACAAAATCCAGAGATTCATGACAAGAATAAAACATTCAGACTGAGTGGCCTATAACTATTGGATAGCAAGGATGCTTTCAGGTTAGAAAAGAAACTAAACGTATTTCAACATATTTGTAGGTATAAAAAGAGAAGAAAGCCATGTGACCACTTCAGTAAAAGCAGCTATGATACATGTGGGATCCTGCTATGAGTAAGCTGTGGATACATTTCATTTGGGTTTGGTTGAATGTATTTATGTGGTTGTGGTCATCGGAGGAACAGTTAATTAACTGCTCACTTCCCCAGAGTAGAAATGGCTTCCATGTCTTCTCCTACTGCCTTCTCTGTTAATTTAGATGGCAGTAGAAAACAAAGAGAAAGATCTCATCAAATAGAAGGTAAAACAATCATCACTGATAAAAAACAGTTAAAGGTGTTGCCAACACAGAATATTTAAGATTACATAAATGTACTACTTGTAGTGTCCTGAAAATTCATATTTAAAACAAAACTCTGACATAGATTTAAATTTTACTAGTTGTGAAACTTTTTTGAACTATTTGCATTTGGAAAACAAATCTTGTTCAAATGCACTGTAAAGAAGTCTGAATAATCTTTCTGTATTCCCTATAGAGAGTGAAAATAAAAAAATTTTGCCAAATGAAGAGACAATCCAAGAATATGCAGTTAAAGGTAGAAGTGAAATATTCTAGGGGTGCACTAAACAGTAAATTCATTAAGTTTTTCACTTTTTCTTGATTTTTTAACATTTGAAGTTGTTTTTTAGCTTCGATGTTTAATTTTCTGTGATTTATTTTCTCATTTTCAGTCATTATTCATTTTTATATTTAAATTTTTAATTTATAGTTTAGCATTTATCTTCATTATGAATCCCTAGAATTGAATTAATCTTTAGGCAGTGTAAGATCTTGGTATGCCTGCATACTGTATTATAAAATAACTAAAAATACTAAGTGTTATCAGGAATGGAAAAATGGATACTTTCCTACAATCCCAGTGGGAATGTAGATTGGAATGACTGCTTTAGAAAACTATTTAGCTATATTTACTAAGGGTGAAATACATATACCTTATGACTCAGCGATTCTACCTCTAAATATATGCCCAACAGAAATATATCTTGTATACTAAAAGGTACATTCAAAACTGTGCATAGAAGCATTATTTATAATGGTACCAAATTGGAAACCTAAATTTCTATCAAGTTAGAAAACAAAAATAAATTATGATACATTTATACAATAGAAAATCAAACACAAATGAAACTAAATAACTGTTGTATGCAACAGTATAAATCCTTTTCACAGTTCAAACTTTCCTAAACTTTTTCAGGGCCCTAGTGTCTCAGGCATTTTTTTAATGGTATTATCACACCAAAAGAGACCTGATAGTTTGGATTATTAAGTAGTAAGCTCCCAAAGACATAATGAATATTCATGTCTCAACAACTTGGCAAGCATATTAAAATATAAATAAATTGGAAAAAACCTATTATATTTATTTCATTCCCAAATAAGCACAATTACTTACTAAGGGGGTTGTGCGTGCCTGTTGAGCACAGAGTAGCCCAAAGCTTGGAATCAGAATAAATATACTACCTTCATTCTCATTTCACATTGATTTTATGTATGCACATGATTTTAATCACAGCTATTCTTAGAAACCTGGTACAGTATTTCAAAGGTATGACAACATCAGAAGGAATGTACTGAAATCTAATTTTGAAACTTCACTATCATGAGTGGGTACTTTATTCAGTGTCTGATAATTCCTATTACTGTGTTACTCTAAAAAGTAACAAAAACTTTCAGTGCCTTTATGAACATATTCCAGTACCCTGATATACTTAGGCACACAGGTTGGGAACAAAGAGTGTAGACATGAGATTGAGCAAAACAAGTCAGACACAACATAACAGAGTAAATCAGTGTAATTCTATTCCTAAATTTTAAGAAAAGGCAAATTTAACTCTTAGTGTTAGAAATTAGGGTGGTTTACATTTGTGACGACGGAGAAGTCAAGGACTGGAAAAGGACATATTAGGAACTTTCTAGGAAACTGTTAACATTCTACATCCTGATCAATGGTGGGTATATGGGTATATTCACTATGTTCTAATTCATTAAGTTTTATACTCATGATTAGTCAATATATTGAGTATGTAATATATTAATAAAAGATATTTTAATAAAGAAAAATCATTCTAAACAACGAAATATAAAAAATTATACTTCAAATGTGACACACGATAGTGAAGGCAAATTAAATAAGGTAGTTCCCAGTTATCTAAGGAGGATAAATTTCAAGACTCCAGTTCATACTTGAAACTATGGATAGTGATAAATTCTGTATTCACTATACATTTTTCCACATATGCATATTTATGTTAATATTTAACTTGAGATCAAGATTAAGATTGATGGTAAGATCAATAGCTAATAGGTTCCACCACTCCCAGCCCAAAGGCAGGGGCATCTGGACCACTGTTCCATTGCTCCCAGCTCAGAGGAAGGGGCTTCTGGGCCGCCTTTCCACCATTCCCAGCCCACAGAAGGCGCCAATAGCACCCCACTGCTCCCCGACAAAATGAGAAGACATGTAAACAAATCTCCAAACCAGACTTACAGATCACCTACAGCAATCCCAAAGGGAAATGAGATGGAACACTCTGACATTCAGTCACCTGGACTCCCTGAACTGGCAACAAAAGAGGATCTGGGAAAAATGAAATCAGAAATAA
>NW_004624733.1:28679058-28700067 GCF_000247695.1 Heterocephalus glaber | reverse complement strand
GAAAAATACGAACCAAGAGAGATTATGTAAAGGTGCAAATTTCCAATGATGAATGTCATTATATTGTATACCTAAAATGTACCAATAAAATAATAGTTTTAAAAAAGATCAATAGCTAATAGTAAAATATAATAATTATAATCTTATACTATAATATTTTAAAATTTATTAACTAATTATTAACTGGAATTTTCCAGAAACAATTTTTGAATTGTAGTTGACTGTATGCAATTTTAACCACAAGAAAGTGAAACTGGGAATAAAGTAGGGACTAATGTACTTCTTTTGTCTGCCTTTACAATATTGTACATTATTCTGTAATTGTGCTGTATTCTTACATTCTGTTGTTTCTGGCTAGGCTGTTAGTTTTGGGAAGATAGGGACCATGTCCCCTTTACAAGTGTCTCTAATTCCCTTGTGCCTCAAGTATGACAATACAAAAGGTGGTTAATTATTTATGTGATGAATTTTAAAATAAATAGTGCCACCAGACTCTGGTATACTGCTCTCTTATAGGCTTTTTTAAAAAAATCTTTTGTTTTAAGGATATTGATTTCTAATCTCCAAGGAGAATATGGTTTTTAAAGGGAAGGGAACACAAACACATGTACACAATTTATTGAGCTGAAGGAGAGAATCCTTGGTCCTTATGTTCTTGATGAAAGAATTCAATCAAGGCACAGAAAAGCATTGTGAAAATAAAGGCAGGATGTATTGCAAAGTGAAACACTACAAAGTGAAAGTACCCCCTTGAGGGAAAGGGTGGCCAAGAGCCACAATGACAGTGGTGCTGGTTACAAGTTTAAGTTTGATTTATATGATTTTTGTTACGATGTTCTGCTGTCAGTGAGATGACAAAAAGAACCTGACATAAGTTATGTATGCAAGATCGGGTGACACCTTCTCAGGATCTGTTTGGCATCAGGGCTCATCAATTGGATACATTAGAGATTAGATTGTCCCTGGGAATGTTCTTTGATTAAGACTTTTGCCCATTGTGGGTAGATCTTAAAATGTTACTTCCATTTATTTATTCATCATTCTAAAATCAATGGATTGTAGGCCATGGCACCTAGGAATGGTGAGTATCTTTTTAAGAATAAATAGTCCTGAAAATTTGGCCAATTATATAGTTTAGTTATTCCCAGTGTCTGACCTTAGGATCTCACAGTGCTGCCTCAGGACATTTTTTATCTGGGATCTAGATGATTATCGATGTATAAAACACTGGATACTTTCTTTAACTATAACTGGCAAAATGTGATGTTTTGATTCCCTTTGTCCCTCAGGCCTACTAATGTCTACTAATGCTACTCAAAGTATAGTCCATAAACTGTGTCAGTTCATGGACCATTATTTTATTGGTTTATGGTGAGTTAAGAACAGAAATTGAAAATATGTGTTTATAAATTGTTACATTCTTCTGTGTTATCCAAATATGTCATCAGTAAACTCACCATGCATATTGTCAAACTTGCATGGTGATTTGTGAATGACATGAACTTCGTACTCATCATTCATAGTAGAACTAGATATTGGTCAAAGATGGGTTGGAGAAATAGACAACACAACAAAAACCCCAACTAGTTTCCCTATGAACTCTTAAGAATGGAAAAAAAACTGATCCCATTAGTTTACAAATGGGGAAACTGAGACCTAGTTTCAACCACTTCCTGACTGTCAAATTAATGGCCTTTACACAACAATTCCACCTTCATTCTGTGTATTAATGAGTGAGGTTCAAGGGTAAGACCAGTATTATTGTAACCATTAATAGCAGCAGCATATGCTACTTTTATACATATTCAAGGCTTATTAGGCAGTACCATACAAAATTATTTTATAAGTGAAAAATGGTGCACTTGATTCAACTCATGGTTAGGACAATGTGAAGTGCTTTTAATCCTCAAAAAAGCATCTGGAGCCCAACTTTCTGGATTCCAATTTTGTTTCGGCTTCGTCTCTCCCTGCTACACCATGTTTAGCTAGTTAGTCTCTCTGGGATCTGTTTCCATGCACATAAAACGGAGCTAATATAGAACCTTCCTCAGACATTTATTGAGATTTTAATGATCTTATACAGAGAAAGCCCTTGGAATAGTACCTAGCAGGTACTGAGCTCAGTCAATATTATCTGTTCTGATATTTCCAAAATTCTCTTTGATTCTCAGAACAATCTTATGTAGTAGGAGCATTTTATTTTCAGCTTACAGATGAACTGAGACGAGATAAGAATTTGAACCCTTGTCCATATGACCACAAAGGCATTACAGTGTAGTTTTTAATTAAATGCCTGCCTATTCAAGTCAAATAGCCCAATTGGGGTGTTTCATTATAATTACTAAGATTTGAGAGAATCCAGGTTTTAGGTTTCATTAATAGTTACGTAAAATGTAATGCAAGCTATTTTATTTTATGATTAAGAGAAGCTAGTCTCACTCTTTTTTCCTTATTTTCAGTTCTCCAGATTGATGAGAATGTGGTAAGCAGTAAAGAAGTTAATGGTTACAATTTCAGACTTCATAACAGTGCACTCTTCTAAGAAACCCCTTATATATTGCTTACTCTCTCACAAGGACCCCAAACTCCAGCCATCACTGTCCTCTGGAATGCTGCCTGGGAAAATCCGGCACAGCATCTGCTAATTAGAATTTGTTAAATTAGCACTGTTAAATTTTGTTAGTGTCTTATACAAAATCAAAGAAGCACCATCTTCTCTTCCTCTCTTTAAATAGAATCAGCAGTCAAATTCTCTTGAGAAGCAACAAGGTCTGATTGAATTTTTCAGATTTTTCTATTATTCTATCAAGTTTACTTGACAGCAAAGGACAAACTGCCTTTCAAATATTGTAAGTGAATGCATCAGCAATTCAGAAGGAAAAACCTGGATTATTAAGTAGGAACAAGTCTCTCTGAATATATTTACACCAACTAGTGGAAACTATTGTCCTTAGAAACCTCAGTGACAATCTATTTTCTAGTCTCACTATTGCTGTAAGTTTGATACATGACAATAAAATACAGTGAAATTACCTTTGAGCTCTGAAATGTGTATTGGCGCTCACATTCCTCATGTCTTGATTTTTTTATTTTTCCAACACAGGCATCTATTTTCAATATTATTCCTAGGCACTCAAGTTTTATGTCAGAGGAATAAAGGCATTTATGCCTAAACCATGCTTACACAAAGGTAAGAAATACAGAATTTAATGCATGTGTATATGTGTACACATACATACACACTAAATATACATGCATAGATATATATTAGTTAAGAATTGAAAGGAAAAGTCCTTTCAGATCATCAAATGTCCTTTGGTATCACCTTATAAGTGAGGAATCTGAAGCAGAGAGAAATGCTATACTCTGAAGGCTACCCAGAGAACTGGCTTCAAAATAAGGCTTGAAGGGATTGTGTATGTAGTAAAAACCTACCGTATTCTGATGGAAGGCATTTTCCACACATAAGTCCTCATACTATTTCCATAATATTGGCATTATCATAATTTAAAAGATGAGAAAATTACAGCTTAGAAAAGTTGCAGCTCGTAAGTGATACAAATAGATTTGAAATGCTGATGTAACTAGGTTCTCTTCAGTTTATCAGCATTTCTCTAAATACACTCACCCCTATGTTACAGACATAAGGTTTTGTTCATTGGCATGTCAACTATATAACTATTATTCTTAAACTTTTCTTTAGATTGACTGATTGATATTTACAAAGTAAAAATTTAAAAATCATCATTCAAGTAGAGTGCCATAAAAAGTGAAACAAACTATCAATAATTTCTAACTGTGCTCTTAGGACACTGAATTTACATCTTTCCCTCTTCATTGAAAAAGATTAATAATCGTTAGAGAAGTGTTTTGGCTCATGGTTTGTAGAGGTTTCAGTCCATAGATGGCTGGCTCCAAGACAAGGTGGGATGGCAGAGGGGCGTGGCAGAGGGGAAGCAGTTCATGGCATGGCAGGCAGGAAGTGGATAGCAATCAAGGAAGAAGAGAGCAGGACACACCCTTCTAGGCCACGCCCCCAGGGAGCCACCTCCTCCAACCAGGTTTCTCTTCTCAACACCACATTTAGGTATAAACTCATCAGTGGATTAGTCCACTGATGAGTATCATACACCCATCCTCCAATAACCTCCCAAAAGCCCTGTCTATGAGCACTTAAGGCTTTGAGAGGACATCTAGATATAGTCCAAAACAAGAAGCATGAAAGACCTAGTAATATAAAACAGAGACTTAAGGATTAAATGATAATTGAAAGGTAAATGTTTCACTGTGTGATTCAGCCATTTGATGTCATATCCAAATATCACTTAAAGCCATCTTTGTCCTACCAAAGATCATTCTGAGTACAGAAGTATTCTGGTACCCATCCCTTGAGAAACACTGTAGTTCATAAGGCCACTTGGCAGATTCTATTGGCCATGGTTCAGCAACTCAGGTGACTCTCAGCATCACTGGGAGGAGTCTTAAAGATAACATTCAGTTATTCTCAGCGTTCCTGACTTGGCATTTCTAGTGTAGGGCCGGAGATTTGCATTTCTCACAAGTTCCTGAATGACTCTGATATAGCTGCCCCCAAAACCCCAGTTTGAGAACCTGTGCTCTAGAATGCACTGAGGGAGAAGGAGGCTGAGAACACAGAGTGGCACGTGTGTGAAAATTTCACCATCAAGCCTGCTAGTGAGGCAAGGAGGGACCTGGAATTTTTCTTGCATCAGATAGATGAGGCAAATAAGCCTACAGTGTGTTCTTGCAGTCCTGTGCTGTTTCTTCAATCTAGTTGAAGTTGCCAAGGAGACTGCAAAATCTTTGGCTAAGAGAAAAGGACAGAAGTCCATAGGCTCACACCAAGATTTAAGTATGTCTGGCTGTTTTATTTTCAGGATAAGAGGGTAGAACCAGTCTCAGAAAGTTCAACCTGAGTTTATTTACTTTTGAGTTTTTATTCCCTTTTGATGTGGCAGGGACCACTTTGAGAAGGACCAGGTAGATGAACCAATGTTGGACTGATAGCCATGAGCCTCCAGTTCGGGTGTGAGTTCATCTCAGTGTCTCAGACTTCATTTCTCTAGATCTGAGTTTCACTATTTGCAAACAGGGAAGCTGGACTGAGCTCCCTTCCCTTCTTCAAAGCTCCATTCCTTTGAGAATGGCAGCCTCCTTCAGACTGATTTATTAGTACTGTATGTCTTAAAAGAAAACAGCCTTCTTTTAGGATAAAGGGAAGATGAGTTGACTGGAAACTCAGTACATGGGTTGCAACCTTTTCATTGAAAAGCCTCCTAATCCACACATATGAGGTTACACTGCTACATTCTTCAGGAAATACACAATGAGAACTTGAGGAGAGATCTTGAACTCTCCAAGTTAGAAATACAACTTAAATCTATATAAAATTGAAATGAAGTATTTGATACATTTCTAAACAGTCATCCATTGCTACAAAATGACAAACTCAGTAGGTGTTATTAATTACAGTAACATCGAGAAAGAAAACAACAGCTGTGATTTGCCTGATTAATGATGTAGTATAATAGTGCATGTGCTCCTGGAGTAAAACTGCCATCACTCTTGACTGTATGTTTACAAGATCTGGAAACACAGAATGGAGGGGGTGCCAGACTGGCTACTGGAGATCAAGTTCTCTCCCAGAGTATTTGAACTCCCCTCCTACTACTTTGCCAGAAATGTGCAGTGAATTCAGAGGAAAAATGAATTCTACCAGGCACAGGCAGTCCTGTCAGCTGCACAGCTGGCTGCTCAGTGAATGTCTTCTAGTTTGCATTTGAACTTCTGGTTGTAGTTGGTGTGATGCTAGTCGTCATATCATGCCAAAGGAGGATTGTAATAAGTCCTCCGTGTCTGTGTTCATCACAGACCAACCTCTATGCATGAAGCTGTTTTATTTTTCCTGGAGGAAGCAACTCATACTGAGGGTAAATATATTTTTTTCTTTAAGCAGCAATTTCCTTCACGGAACTCAAAGGAAAGCCAAAGTTCCCACCTATTATTTGAAAATCACCACAAGACACCAGTGTCCAAGTTTATCCAGGTGAAATTAGAAAGCCACAGAGTGATTTCATTCTTTTCCTCAAGGCTGTAGCTTTTTTCTACTTTGAGAACAAGGCACTGACTCCATCTGTTTCCTCGGCTGCTCTAGATGAACGCAGGATATATTATTCACCATAAAACATGTTCAGGCACATTTAGGTTGCAAGCTCTGTTGCATAAGAAAGTAGCATTTGCCATCAGCTTATCATAATGAAATCAATCACAGAAGAATACAACATTCTATTAGAAAAAGAAACATTGATCTCACATCCAGAAAGTCCACTGAAATTTAAAAAGCAGTGTGAAGAAAAATAATTAAATCTGGGGCCTGATTCAGAACTCAGAATCAATAATCAAAGAAGTGATTATTCCCCCATTATATTGTAGAGCCAGGATCTCCCACTTACCGAGTAAAGCTGATGTTTCAACTGAGCGGGCTCCATTAGAAGCTACAGAAAATAGTGCTTGAAAGTAGTAGTGTTTCTCTTGTATAGCATAGCTAAAATATTTCTCTTTCTTACGTATTTTCATTTCTTTCCTTTTTTTTGATTATGTCAAAGCAAAGCATAATCCCATGGAAAGTCAGAGAAGAGACATTGGAAGGTAGTAACTGTAATCAGTAAAGAAAAAGGGAAAAATAAGCTGCATTGCTAGGCCCAAGCATGAAAGAGAAGAATAGCAAGTCTGTGAGTGTGGGGCCCAACTCCAGAACAGTGAAGGCACTGTTGTTCCCCTCGGCTGTACATTTGCAGAGCAGCATCACTGGGTGACATGGCTCTTGCATTAATTTTTACTTTTTGTGAATCAGAGAGGTAACAATATCAAATTTATAAGTGATTTTATTCTGCATTCATGGAACAAAAATGACTGTCCATTTACCTTTTGCAATGCATGTAATCAAGTGTGAGACAATTATAACTTTGTAACTCTCTTTGGGGGCCTGGAATGTAATTCAGTTGTTGGATTTCAAGGGCACTTAAGAAAGAAAAGACTCTCTGTAGTGACTTTTATATGCATGCTAGTGATGAATTTGCTCTCACAGCTTCAGAAGTCTCATTTTGTAGTAGTCATAGTTCTTATTGATTACCATTTGAAAGGAAAGTGGGACCAATAGATCATACTTATAGATTACGTGAATGCTTCAAACATTCACATATCACAAATATCAGAATTACTTATTGTCTCATTGATAGCGTTGATTCATGTATAATCCTTTTACCAAGTTGCCTGTAATTCAGCTAATTGGTTAAATGTCATAAGCCAGTTGCTATATTGATGGATAGTTATTGGTAGGTCTATAAATAACAGAAAGGGCAAACAACAAACCTATTTTGAGGATAGCAAAAGGGGAAAATTACCAAACTAGGGAATAAAAAGAGGTAGAAAGAAATGAATATAATATCCAAGTTTGTGAAAATCTTTACTTAAGATCCCCAGGGATTGCTAAGAAAGTTATGAAGTTTGTATGTCTCTGTGGATCTTACCAGACTACTAGGCAGAAATATGACCCTAGGAGATATTTTTCAAAGGAATAAACTCCCACCACATCTAAACTCTGAATGGAGCCAGGACATTTTAAGAGCATGGTTTTTGCCTAATAGTTCAGACTGTCCAGAATTTTTTCTAAGGAATTTGACATTTCTCACTCCTCACTTTAATCACCCTTGGTTCTCTAAGCACCATTGCATTCCAGAACATTTAAAAGAGACCCAGAAACCTAGATTCTATTAGCATTTGGCTAATTTCCCACTACTTATTTGAAAGACACTTAGGAAATAGTTGCATATCCAACAGTTGTGACTAGGTAACTAAATTTGGAATGACTGAATAAAAGAATATTGGACAAATGTATGAAAGAAATCAGGTATACTTGAGGCATTTTGAGCATATTCTAACTGAGGAAAGTGTAAGCTATACACAGCAACTTCATCTTTACAATAATGACCAATATGTGCATCTTTGTGTGACTGGATATTTACACAGCACAGTGACGCGTCTGATACATTCTGTGATGCTACCTCTCTCTAGTTATTGCAGAAGGGGAGGAATAATAGCTTGTTAACTTTTCCATGTGCATCTGAATTGTTACACTTATTATAATGAATATGTATTGCTCTTTCTTTAAAAAATGTGAGTTTAAAAAATCTATTTATTTCCTTTGTAAAGAACACATCTGGGGTCAAGAGTATGTATTTTGATCTCAAATATTTTTCCAAGAACATCCAATTTTCTGCTCAGGGTCCTTGCCTTTTATTCATTTAAGAAAAATTTGGTTCAAGAAATGAAAACAAACTATCAAATATGAGAGTTTGGCATGATTTAGATTGTTTTTCCAATTTAAACTAATGTATAAAGTATGAGTGACAAAATAAAAGTCTTAGTGAATTGGTTAAAACAGCTATATGTTAAAAAAAACCCTGCTTTTTAAAGAATCGGAATAGTAATGTTACATTTTCTCTGTTGCTTATGTGGCCATTCTACTAATATTTTAGAAAAATATGAACATTTAAGTATACATATAAAAAAATTAAAATACAGGCTTTCAAATGACAAGTCATAGTAACAAAAAGTAAGAAACTGCTAAACATAGAAAAGGAATTGGATAGAATATAAAGAAATTTGATTTTTACAGACATTGAGGAAAACTATTATTAATAAAAGAAAAAAGAAAAAATTCTTAAAACAGGGTTACCTAGGCCCGGGGATTTAGCTCCCTGGATCTGCTGCCTGCCTCGCAAGCGCAAGGACCCGAGTTTGATCCCTGGTACCAAAAAATATCCCCCCAAAAAACCAAACCAGGGTTATCTAATTCTTTAAAAAATTAAAGTATGCAAGCACAAGGTCCTGAGTTCAATCCCCAGTACCAAAAAAAATAATTAAAGTATAATAAAAATTATGAGGAAAATCTTTTAATGTTTATTTTGATAAGTCAATGCTGATTTGATTTAATTACTTTTAGTTATAGAAAGGCAAGGATTTAAATTAATTATCAAATAGGGAAAATAATTTTTAAATACTTAGAATGTAATGTAACTTGAAGCCTTTTAGCTGGTGCACACAGTAGCATACAATCAATGAGCAGAGGTTGGAAGAAGCATTGAATAAATAATAAAAATATGGGAAATTGGTAACTTGAGAGATTAGCTATAAGTTCCTCAGGTTAAAGAAGATGGACAGCAGGTAGTTGCCAGGGCAAACATCTAGAAGAATGATCAGAACTGTTAGCAGCCTAAAAAGAGATGAGGGACTTCCAAGGTAAATCCCTCCAGACCAGCAGTTCTCAGCAAGAGGTAATTTTGTCCCTCTGCAGGCAATATCTGCAGAATTTTTGGGCTGTCACAACTGCCTTGGGGTGCTGCTGGCATCCAGCAGGTAAAGGTCAGGGATGCTACTGAACGATGCACAATGCACAAGCAAAGCACATTGCTCATCCAACTGTCAGTAGTGTAGAGATTGGGCAACTGCCTAAAATGTTTCCTAAATTCCTAAGGTGATAGTTTGAGATAATTGCAGAATTGATTAATTGGGTAAATGAGGCAAGATTGGCGGGTCAGCAATAGGAAGATCAGCAATAGGAAGATCAGCAATAGGAATATAAAATCTCAGCCTAGTTCTCTACCAATTAATTTCTGAAACAATTTTAGAAAGCAAAGATGAAATGACAATACTAAGTAGCATTGACAGGGCATGGACAGAATCAAAAAAGCAACGGCAAACTAAGCACCTAGTAGGTGGTAACTTCTTAGTCCTTTGCTATAAATAACTTACATGACATTCAGTGTTCCCAAATTAGATGGCACACAGTGATAATGATGTGCAGACTTAGTTTTTTAATGATCACAGACTTAAAGTTTAGATTAAATGGCAGCATTTAAATATTGGGAGATTTTCCATCATGATGCAGATTCATTTTTATGGAACAAGCCAAAAAATAAAACTGAAAACAAAATAATATATTCCCTAAAGAGTTAGTCCCTGCTGAATAATGGCTGCCCACTGTGGAAGGGAACAATCACCAGAACTGCTTCGGTAGGTTACATTACCTGCTTGTTTCCGCAGCAATTCCGTTTGTACCTTCTGTCTTGAAAGATTGTATTCATACTCTTTTTATTTCACTCATTAGGATGATACTATATAATGATAATGTGTTTCAGAATACGATTTGCAATTTTGCCTAGATTAATTTTCATCAAATCAATTTTGTACTATCTTTTGGCTACTTTTATTTTAATCACAAAGTTGACTTTTCTATGACTTTCTCTTGAATTTTTTCACTTAATCAAAAAGTAACTAAAGAGTGAAGAAGACACACATGCTCCTACTTTATCCATTGGGGTAGAGAGACACAATATCATTTCCTATCCATTTTATCAGCTCATTCATTTTCAGAATATAAGATGTGAATGAAAATGTCCCCTAAATAAATATTTTGACCACTGTGAGAGTAAACTGCCAAAGACAATTTACTGAAATCTATATAAAATAAATTTTAGAATAAAAATATTGAATACTGATATTGAAGGTACTGATAGCCAAATTGCAAATAGGTATTTTACAACATCAGATTGAATCATTAGGAAGTTACAAAAGTTTGATTCTTTGAATAACTTGTTCAAATCAATACACAAGAGGAAATTGATTAGTTTTGCTATTCATATACTATAGGTGAGATTTTACATTGTGTATTCTGTGCAGAAGAAAATTGCAATCATTTATCTCAAATGTAAGAATAAATTCGCTATTTAGAATATAATTATTCTATTTCTATAAGATAATTGTTCTTATATTTTTTGAATCAAGGTATATTTATACTCTTAAAATATTTACCTATGTTTACTGTATGAGGGACTTAATTTAGAAATTTTTAGAATTATTTTTAAAATTTCTCAAATATCAATATTCCATTACACAGCAATACATATGGTACATTTTTATAAGGAACTATATTTTCCACAACAAAAAACTCAGTGAGAATTTAAAAAAATCTCTTTGCCTCTATTAATTGAAAATAGTTTGATTATCTTACCTGCTTATACATTTAATCACTTGTATTATATCATTTTGGGTAAAGTCTACAAAGAAAAATCCAGCCACATGCATAGTTGGAAAGGAGATGGTTCATGGGCCCCTTTGAAAGAGTTTTAGGGATTGTCATTCCCAAATTGTTGGCTTATAATTCCCCTGTGGGGGACAGTGATGCTAATTTTGTGTATTGTTGCCACATATTTAATTGAACATTAAGTGTTTCTCTGAAGGTACTGTTTTGTAGGTGTGATTAAAGTCCCTAATGGTGTAATAATCAGTTGACTTTAAATAGGGAGGTTATCCTAAAAAGTCTGTGTGGGTGTGCTTCAGTCAGTTAAAAAGCTATAGAAACAGGTTTGAGACTTCCCTGAAGTCCCATCTTGGATAGCAGCTCCAGCTCCTGCTTGAGAATTTCCGTCTCCCCTTACTGGTGGCCTATGCATTTCATACTTGTCTACCCAGCCCCCACATCTGTGCAGGGCCAATTCCTTACAACAAACCCCTTAGTAACTTTTTTCTTCTCTCTCTCTCTCTCCCCACCATCCCTTCTTTTTTTTCTTTTTGTTTTGACAGGATCTCAGTATGTAGCCCAGGCTGGACTAGAATTTAAGATCCTCCTGCCTTAGCCTCCCAAGTACTGAGATTACAGGTGTGACTTACCTAATTGGCTTAATACAATAATTATATAAAATCCACAAGCCAGAAATGGTCACTATTAGCTTTAGAGGGGAAATTTATCAAATGGCCACAGCCACCAGCAGCTCTTAGTCCTGATTCTTAAATTCCTGGTTCCTATTCCAACCTTTTAATGATCTTTATCCTTTTGCACAATAACCTTCTAATATGTGTGAAAGGATATTTGCAGATATAGATGCTTATATTACTTCATACACACATACCACAAAAGGTTCCTTGGAAATGTTAAATGGATCTAAAACATCTTTTATACAAACATTCACAGTATATATACCAAGAACCATATCGAATATTTTTACATATCTATTTCTAAGCTATGAGTGAAAAATGATAAAAAGAAACCCAGGGCTTCATTTTGTATTCACAGAGCTTATAATTCATCTGGGGGAGAGAATATTATTTCTTGAGATTTGAGATATTTGATAAAACACCAGAAAGCTGATTCTACCAGCACTTTTTTGAGCCTCAGGCTGGCACAGGGTCATATGCATATTTTTCAGCTACTAATATTATTTAATGGATTTTTCATCCATATCTGATGCCATCATTTGGCAGAGAGTTTATGGAAAACAGGGATGATGACCAATCAGCAGGTGATTAATGTTGGCATGCTGACTGATGCCTGAGAATACAGAGAGTGGGTAAAAACAGAAAGGTGAAAAAGAAAGTGGAAAAGTTGGTAGAAGTGGCAAAATGAAACAATGAAGGGAATATTACCTTCAAAAAGGAAATAAAAGAAAACTGAGTGAGTCAGAGATGTGGGTATGTGTTAAGGAGTAACAAGAAATTTTTGTGAATAACTGAAAGATTTCCAGTTTTTGCAAGACTGACTAAAGATCTTGTATTTCCTTATAAGCAACAGAGGGCAGAGTGTCTTCACTAAGCTTAGGTGAGATAGATCTGAGTGTGTCCTACTTCTGCCATATACTAGCTGTGTGTTCTTTGATACATTACTTAACCCCTTTGAGCCTCAGTTTCTACATCTGTGAGCTTTAAGATAGTTTTGCCCTTCGTTTTACAACACATACAGAACCGGGACTATTACTAAGCAGCTTCCCATACAGCAAAAATATCAATAGGATAAATCTCACATTTTTTCAAAACTGTACAATTTTAATAATCTGTGTGTACTGAAATGTGAAGACAAGTAGATCTCCATATAAAATACTTTAGACTTAGCTTGGGAGGGTAACACTCAGTAGAATTATGATATAGTTGTTAATTTAAGCTGGAATTCTAGCCTCAGAGACTAGTGGTGTATATGTGTTTGTGTTGGAGTGTAATAGATGTGAATTCCCTTTCAAAGGAGTTAGATATTTTAATTGCATATTTTTAGAAATCATTGATAGGGATAGTTGTATAAGAACATGAAGGAAAAAATGAAGACAGTAAATCACATAATCACCTTTTAAAATAACTAACTGCTCACTGAATGCATATAATCAAATGATTTCTAGGTGGAAAAGGTGGATTTTCTCAACATACATTTTTGTTAGGTCTTGTAGCTATCCAACATTACACATTTGTAAGGTAGCTGCTTGTGGCAGAGGTAGAATGAGACCTGGAAATAAGTAGGTGTGATATTCATCTAAAAATAAAATCTTTGTACTAATTAGATGTGCTAATTAGGAGTGCATGTGGCTCACATTCTAAAATTTCTAAGAGAGAGATAACTATGAATTGACAAAGTTAAAGAAATAACCTTGGCCAAAAAAAGAGAAGATGAAATAGAGCCTTAAAGTTATGTGAGCCATTATTAGCATATTATTGATAAGGGAGGCTGAGATTTATAAGGATTAAATCATGTGCCTGAGGTCACATATCAGTGTCACAGCCAAGACTACCTTGTAACTTCTAGAAATGCATGTACTTCCTTCACTTCACACTGTATTGAGGTTACCAAAATTTATATATTTCTATTCAACTGCTTTCTACCAAATTCAAAGAACTTAAAGAAAACAAGAATTTATTAGGTTACAGAACAGCAAGGTCCAGAGATCTAAGGATTCTAAAGATGTCATCAGCTTGGAAGCGTCAGACAGACAGACAGACAGATGCACGTGCATGTGCACACAGAGATTCAACCTAGAAAGCTAAATGGAGAGTCTTTCCTGACAAATTTTACATTGCTAAATCCTGGGAAGACTCTGATTGGTTCATTTTGAGTTGTGTGCTCATCTCTAGACCAATCACTGTTCCATGGGGATGGATATTCTTGATTCACCAGATCATGTGAGCAACCCTGTGTCAAAGTCATCATTTTTAACCACACGGAGTGTGTACATTATAAGAAAGGAAGTTTTCTAACTAAAGGGTCAGAGATTCTAGATGAGCCCTGAAATACAAATGTATATTGCAATCATATTGTAAAATGTAACTTCATGGAAGAAAATGCACAAGAACAGAAACTTACCAAGCATAGGAATATGAACCCGATGTAGTGTTGCTTTTCTTCTAAATGACTGATGTCAAAATCTGTAAAAGTAAAGATAAAGAAATATTTATTTCTGAAGATAGAAGATTGATTCACTATGGTTTCCATCTGGATAATCTTTTCCATACACGCTCTTAGTATATTGAACATTTTATATTCATAGATCAGTGTCTGGCATTTAATGAATGTTAGTTCTCTTCCTTTGCACATATAGTCAAGATACAATTGTTCAATTCATGCCAAGGTCAAGGTCATCCCATTTATTAGCACAGGCTATGAAGATTTCTATGGGGATTAATCCAGTGTCATTATGTTATGAAATTGAAGAGTTAAAATACTATGCAGTTTCCTATTTGTGGTTTTCAACGTTTAGGATTTTGACTACCACTGTTCCCCAGATAGCATACCTTTGCTCTTGTGATTTCACAGCACATGTTTCCTGCTTTCTGAAGATGACAGCAGCCCTGCATATTTTGATTTTCTTTATGATTTCAATTCACATGAATCTTGATTAATTTGGCTTTAAGAGTGTCATGATTTAAGTGGACACATTGTGGAATCTGGCAAAATTGGGGTTCTATGCTCTCACATTTGAAGAAAACCAAAGATTTAAATGGAGGGTAAATTCTCAAAAAAATTATCAGAAGGGCTGGGGATTTAGCTCAGTGGTTTTGCCACCTGCCTCACAAGCTCAAGGTCTCAAGTTTGATCCCCGGTACCAAAAAAAAAAAAAAATTATCAGAAGAATGAAAAAGAGGCATGAGTGCCTTTGTAGACTTACTAACATTTATCAAAGCTAAAGAGGTAGTGTATAGTCATAGATAGGAGTTACGGCTTTTAAATTAAACAGTTCTGGGTTCAAGTTCTTCTCACTAGCTGTGTATCATAGGCAACTTTTTTTTAACCTCTTTGAACTTTAGTTCCTCATCTGTAATGTGGATGCAATGCTACCAGCTAATTAATAGATAATTCACATAAAGTGCTTGGTGCCCTATAAGTTCCAAGATTATCCATTGTTTTATGACAGTCGTAAGATAATTTATATATTGACTATGAATTAAAGTTAGAAGGGAAATAGCACATAATACAGTTCCTAAAACATAATAGGCAAGACCCAGGCAGTTGTGGAACTGAATACTAATTTTCACTGACAGAGGTGAGGTGCTTATCTTTTCTATTTTCTCCAAGGAGCTTTCCTAAATTTCATTAGTCTCACAATCCATCTCCCTTTGGACTCTGGATAATCACAGGCAGATTTATTTCTTAATTATAGATTGCTCACAACATAAGCTGTTGCATTAGCATTCTCTCCAGTTTGAATTTAAGCAATTTTTCTGTAGGAATTAGATCCTGATTTTTATTTACTCTGTGTAGCACCATCCTTTGCTTATAATAATCAATACTTGTCAATGAATTGGGTAGGGGAAGGAAGTTCTTTTTCTCCTCCAATACTTTAAAATCAGACTAGATTGTTTTACATAAATTGGCAACAGATCCACATATGAGTAAACACTAGATATATGGATTGGGATGAGAAAACTTCTTACTACACTGTAAGACTTCTCAAGGTCTCTTTTCATAAAGATGTATGTAACATCCATAAATATCAAATCCTTATCCATCCACTGTCTCACAAAAGCCCAAGTATGCCTGCATGTTATTGCTATTAACATTTTAGGATTCTTCTACATAAAAGGCATGGAAGAAAACATCATGGAAGGAGGAATTTTTGGTAGTTCTGGTTACTCATGCTTAGGGTCATTCTGCCATTATGTCAGTGATAGTAGATACAAGTTCCTAACTGTATGTTTATAAGCAGCTCTTACCCCAATTCTATGTTGAAACAAACTGCATTGGGCCAAATACTATGAGCTGACAACTTATCTTGATTTTTCATCAACTTCAATAGGGATTAGTATTCTATAATCATTATAGCTAATTTTTCTGGGAAAGTCTTGGGAAGGATGCATTCAGATTAGCTTTATGAAGTTCAAAGTTCAAATTGTCATATATCCTCATTTTTTATATTCTAATATTTCTGAAATTGTGGTTCCTTTTACACTTGATGTATATATTTAATAAAATATTTTTAATCCCAAAATGTTACAGTGAAATATACAATGAAAGTTATAATTGATGTCATCTTAAACAAGATATATGGTAGTACTATACCTCATATATTAGACAGTCTTATTCAATAGGTTATGGCTTGGTTTTATATTTTGCTGCATGTATCCTATTGAATAGAACTAAGAGGTGATGATGTTCTTGAGAACTATGAAAACCAACTACATTCTGAGAATTGCCGAATCACAACATGAGGGGTGCATTAAGCTTGGATTGCAGTTATGTCTACCCTAGAAAAGGTCCTCCAGAAAAGCAGTAACAGCTTTTTCTCATCAACAGAAGCCACTGGACCACTATCACATGTAAAATGGAGTAGTGGCTGATTTTACACAAAAGGGCCAATGTTTGCCTTTTTCTTTAAATTCTTCTGACATGTTGAACAGTTAGTTATAATGTAAGGGAAAACCTATCTATAGTCCATTTTACTCCTTTTACCTTTTCTTTCCATTTGACAGGTAAATATCTCCACATGGTTCACAACAAGGCTTTGGATAGTTTCTCTGATCCATATACATTTACTTGGTGAAACTCTCACTGTAAATTTTGTAGTTTTCTTAGGAAGAAAAACACCTTGCATATTTTCCAACAAGAACCTCATTTCTAAGTATATGAACATTATTAGACACAATTTTATATTCCAATATAAAATATATTTTCTTAAATTTTTTTCTTAGCCATAAAAAGAAAAACAGGCATACTGTGTATTTCTGGAAATCAGAGGCCAGGCTGTTATGAATTCATAGAGCAATGTCTTTCTCTTCTCAATAAGCCAACTACATGATACCATCCTAAATTCTGGGAAAGTTCATGACTTAGTAGAAAACCATAAACTGATGAGTATTAAGATTTACCAAGATTACACCTTAGGCATGGCTTTGGCTTTCAGGGACTATTTGGTAGGGAATATCATGGAATTCATATCTAGGCAAACTAAGAGAATCAAGATTTTGGGTCCTCAATAGTGGATGAAACCAGAACATTGTTATACCTAAAATTTGCAACTATTCAGTTATATTCGTTAAACAAGGAAACCAAGAATTTCCTATAGGCATTGTGTGAATTTCCTATAGGCAGCTCCTGGGGGAAAGTATGCATTGAAATTAATTCAGACAGATGTAGTTCTAATTTTATCTCTACTACCTTTTATTGGGTATTTGACCCTCAAAAGCTACCTTATCCTTCAACTTTAATCTCTTCAACTGCAGCATAAGCATCATCCTAACTACATAGTGATACCTTTTACACACACACATATATATGTAAGTTATATGTGTGTATATGTGGCACCATAGAGTCTGTATAAATATACTAAATCGGGCATAACAACTACTCAAACAACAGTTGCTATCATTACTGTACTCTGCCTAATATAACCATAACCTCAGGTACCTTCGCAGCTCTCATTTTTTGCCACCAATATGATAAATGCATAATGCAATTTATCTCCTAGGCAATGATTTTTATCACCTCACTCCCACCTCCTTGTTGGTTAAGAGAAAAGGAATCATTAGGATTAAATACAAAAGTCACAGAAATGACTCATTTGTAGGAAATACTATTTGTGAAACAGAATAATTATTTACTTTAGATGGGGGAAGGAAATTCTAAACAAATTTATCTGTAAGCCTCACCATTTAAAAATCCCCCTGTACTTCTGGTTTCTAATTCTCATGCGAGGAGTTTTGAAGCCAACACTCCACCCTGAAAAGCCTGCACAGACTGAAAGAGCAACAGCTCCTCTTGGATCTGTAAGAGGTGAGGACACAGATGTATCACTGCTCCCCGACAGAGACAGCCAGACACACACAGGGAACCACAGCTTACCAGAGCAGAATGTGAAATGCCAGCTGCCATGGACGCAAGTGTCAGGCTAGGAAAACCTGAAGGGTGACTGGAAAATTGCTTGAGACTTAGTGTGCTCAAGTCTAAGAATTAAACTCCAGGAGGAGGTAATGATGGTGGTCTCCACACCTACATGAATTTTGCCTCCAGTAATTTAACCAAGTTCTTATAGCAAATAATAGAGAAAAACTCCATGCTTCTGTCCTCCATGCTTCTGTCAGCAAGAGGTGAAAAGGAGCAGTCCTCTCTTTTAAACAAAATCTGCCCTCAGAAGAAACTATAGTCTGCTGGAGTTTTATCAGAGCCTTAATAACATTGGGGAAGAAAAATACCCAACTCCAACTCACTCCAGCCTTCCTCATGAGAGAACAGAAACTCAGTCTGAGTTCACAGTGGCCATCCTTTCTTATGTAACAGGGAAGAAAAAAACCAAGATGCATTTGTGAAGTTCACAGTCCAGGGACAAAAACTCACTAAAAGATTGGAAGGGAATTGTAGGATGACAGGACAGTTCTCCGTCCGCGTCTTACCATTATATTATTAAAGGTCTTATTTGTAGGTGCCCTTTTTACCTGCACATCATGTCCAGCTATCATAAAAAATACAAAGTATACTAAAAGGTTAAAAATACACACACACACACCTTGAAGAGACAAAGTGACCACCAGAACCAGACATAAAAGGACTCTCTGAGCTTGAGAATGTATCAATAGCAACATCCCAAACTGGAAAAGAAAAAACCACTAAAACCAGCGCAATCTAGAGAAGACTATGGAAGGACTGTAGGACAACTACATAACTGTAACACATGCATAATGGAAATATCAGGAGGAAAAAAAGAATAAAAGAAATATTTGAAAGAACAGCAATTGGGAATTTCTCCCAATTAATGTCTAACATCTAACCAGGAAGTTCAGAGAACATTAGCCAGAATAAATGCCAAATAAAGTACACATATCAAACAATGAAACTACAGAAAATCAAAGATGAAGAAAAAAAAATTCTGAAAGAAGTCAGAGTGGGAGAAACGCCATACAAGTAGAAGGAGCAAAGATAAGAATTGCACCTGGTTTCTACTCAGAAACAACGTAAACAAGAAGAGTGGAGGGAGATATTTAAAGTGTTAAGAGAGGACTCCCACTAACTTAGAACTCTGAACCCTGCAAAACTGTCTTTGAAAAGTGAAGGAGAAAGAATTTCTCAAACAAATATGGAAGGAATTTGTTACCAATAGGACCACCCTTATAGGAATGTTAGAAGATCTTTAGTGAGAAGAAAAATAACATAAGTCAGAAACTCAAATCTATGTAGAGAAAAGAAAAGCTGTGAAGAAAGAATAACTACAGGTAAAACAACTTTTATTTTTCTTATAACTGATATAGCAGAAAACTTGTTCAAAATAACATTGCATTTAAGTACATTATATATATATTTATATATGAATGAAAGCAAAGAAATGTGGTAGAAGAAGGAGGAATTACAATTAATTATTTGGATCATTAATTACTATGTTATTATATGGTACTCACATTACCCTTGAAGAGGAACAGTGTTATTTGAAAGTGGACTTGCATTGTGGCAAAGGAATTATCCAAAATGCCCATATTAAAACCACAAAAGGCACAGAAGAGTGGAAGACAAAAATAGGAACAAAGACTGATACATATTAACTTATGGTGTAAATAATTGTGTTTATATTCTGATTAAGATACATTATAGTGTTTTACACTTGAAAAAAATAAATATTTGCTTTATTGGTTACTTAGTAGTTTCATGTCTAGATTATGGCACAGTATGCTAAAGTCTTTTGTTTAAAAGCAAATTTTGATAAAATGCTGACATCTGGTCCTCTTATCTTGATGCATCTTCCATTCCAAGGCAATACCAAGTGGATTGGTGTGAAGACAGCAGGAACATTATCAGGCTGTGGGTTTGAATAGAAAGCCAGTCATACTTGATTTTATGGTTTGGTATATTTTGGTTTTAAGATGAAATGGAAAAAAATGACAGAAATGATCCCTATGTATTTATTTTCATGAATACCCTTAATTTTGTGGGCATGACTAACAAGGAACTATGTTCTAACTGGCAGTTAGGGCTTATTTTAGATATTGGAGTGTAGCTTTATTACAGATGGATTTTCTCTTTGAACATTGCTTTTTGATCAACTTTGTATATTCATGTGTATTAAAATACTGTGCACTAAATGTTTTGCACTCTTTTGCTATTATATGGTCAAGGCATTTATCAGCACTATTGTTATTAACTCATGTAAATGGCATGGATTAGTGAAAATTTCCTATTTTCTGCCTTATTAAATTTCTGTATTCTAGTATTTCATTAATTTATTTTGGCTCCCATTTCTGTATAACAAAAATAGTTACTGTATTTGTGTGGCATTAACTTGATTTTGTTGCTAAAAAAAAGACCTGTTCTGTGCACGCCCTACCGAGGTCCTGAGTCACATGATAGACCCCGAATCACCCCGCTGCAGACAGGCAGGTCTGTGCATGCCCTACTGAGGTCCCAAGTCATGCTGCAGACAGGCAGCCACCTGGTTCCACACTACAAAGATGCAGAGGACACCAGACTACCAGACCAAGGTACTGAGTCCCGCTGCTCCCGGCCCAGAGGTAGGGGCTTCTGAGCTGCCGTCCCACTGCTCCTGGTCCAGAGGAAGGGGCTCCCCAGTCACCATCCCTCCTGCTGCTCCCAGACCAGAGCAAAGGGCTTTTGGGCCACCTTCTGTCCTGCTGCTCCTGGCCCAGAGGAAGGGGCTTCCAGGCCACCATCCCTCCTGCTGCTCCCAGCCCAGAGGA
>NW_004624733.1:28598373-28673758 GCF_000247695.1 Heterocephalus glaber | reverse complement strand
CTTTGTAAATAGGGAAGGGTGGAGGGCATGAAGGGAGGGCTAGGAATGGGGAAAAAATAAGAACCAAGATGCATCATGTAAAGGTATAATTCCCAATGAGAAATTTAATTGTGTTGTATACCCACAATGTACCAGTGAAAGAATTAAAATAAAAAACTTAAAAAAAAAAAAAAGACCTGTAGTTTTTATTTAAAATAATCTGTACCTTAGTTTTTTAATATAACCAATTCAAGCACTTTAAGCAATAATGGCAATCTTGTGAAATTTCAGTTTAACATGCTGCCCCTAAAACTGTTCGCAAAAAATAAAAAATAACAACAAAAAACCAGAACAAACAAACAAACAAAACCCCATAAAGTCCCTGGTAGGAAAAAAGAACCATGAACATAGACAATAATAGGAAAACTAACAAATGTGATAGATACTGATTCAACTTTATCCAGGATCACTTTGAATGTCAATCATTTAGACATTTTGTCCACAAGAAACTCCCACTTTGAATAGACGCTAGAGAGTAAAAGCAAATGGATGGAGAAAAAATACACGCTGACACTAATTACAGCAAAACATAGCAATACTAATTTTGGATGGAACAGACTTCATAGCAAAGAATGTTATCAAATATAAAGAACATTACAGAATGATAAAGGTGTCACTTTTGCAGTAAGACACAGTCCTTAATGTGTGGGTAGCTATGAACAAAATGCACCAAACCCTGTGAAGCAAAAACTGATAGAACTACAAAGGAAAATAGATGAATTCACTAGATGTCAACACCCATCTCTCAGAAATAGACATGTGCAGCAGACGGAAAATCAGTACAGACGTGATTCACATCAATTGCAGTATATAACATGACACCTGTACATTACCTTATCCAAAAACATCATACACATCTTTTTTTCCAAGCTCACCTTGAATATTCACCAACAGAGACCACTTTCTGGGCCATAAAACACACTTTAAGAAATTTAAATATAAATCATACAATGTCTGTTTTCAGGCCACAGTGGTTATAAAGTAGAAATCTGTAATAGATATACAACTAGGAAATCCCCAAATATGTGACTATTGAGCAAGATATTGGAAAATAAAACATGAGTCAAAAAGAATTTTCAAGAGAAAATTCAAAATATTTTGAACCAGATAGAAGGAAAACACAACTTACCAAAAGCTGTGGTCTAGAGCAAAAGCAGTCCTAAGAATGAAATTTATAGCATTGAATGCACATATTATAAAAGAAGTAGCTAAAAAAGCAATAACCTAAGTTTTCCAATAAAGAAATTACAAAAATAAGAGCAAATTCATTCTAAAGTTAGTGAAAGAAAAGAGGAGAATGGAATTTAAAACAGAAAAATCAATAAAAAGGATCAATGAAACCAAGATCTAGTTCTTTGAACAGATAAAAACAATTGATAGGCCTTTTCTTACCTTGGCTAAGAAAGAACACACATTACTAATATCAGAAAGTAAAGAAGACATCACTGCAGGGCCTGTGAACATTAGAAGGATTCATGCAGAGGCTGAGGTTGTAGCTCAGTGGTAGAGTGCTTGCTTAGCATGTACAAGCCCCCAGGTTCAGTTCCACTCCTTGCTTCTCCTGCATACCCACCCTGGCCATGAACAATTTTATGCCCACAAATTTGATAACTTAGAGAAATGAACAGATTCCTTGAAAAGCACAGTCTTTTGAAACTCATACAAGAAAACAGACAAAAACAGAAAGCACCAAACATAGATGTATTTACTGGTGAATTCTACCAAACACATAAGGAAAAGTTATACTAATCCTCTACAATCCCTTTAAGAGGATACAAACAGGGACTACTTCCTAACTCATTCCATGAAGCCAGCAACACTAACCAAAAAGAGACAAGGACATTTACATGAAAATACTGTGGACCAATCTCTCATAAACATAAATTTAAAAATTCTCAACAAAATATTAATAGACTCTAACAATGTATACAAACAGTTGTACACCACAACTAAATGGGATTTATCCCTGGTATGCAAGGCAGGTTCAACATTTGAAAATAAGCTAATGTAATCTACATCATCAACAGGCTATTAAAGAAAAAAAATCACATGATCACATCAATCGATGAAGAAAAAGCACATAAGATCCAATGCCCATTCATGATCCTTAAAAAAAGTTTTTCAGTAAATAAGGAAGACAAGTAATTTTCTCAATTTAATAAAGAATATCAGGCTGGGGATTTAGCTCAGTGGTTCTGCTGCCTGCCTCTCAAGGGCAAGGTCCTGAGTTCAATCCCCGGTTCAAAAAAAAAAAAAAAAAGAAAAAGGAATATCTACAAAACCCTTACAATTAATACCATACAGAACAGTGAAAAATGTATTTTTTTTCTCATTAAGATCAGGAGAAAAGGAAGGATGTACTCTCTCACTGCTTTTTGATATTGTACTGGGAATATTAGGTAATGTAGTAAGTGAAGAAAAGGAAAAAATGAACGCAGATAATGAAAGAAGAAAGAGTAAGTCCTCACAGATAACAGATCTATGTAAATAACAGGTAACAGATAACATCTATATAGAAAATCTGAACAAATAGACAAAAATGATATACCTAATAAGTGATTATAGCCAGGTTGAAGGATAAAAAGTTAGCATAGAAAAGTCAACTGATTTTGTGTATATATGCACAATAAAAACACAGCTTATATTATTAGCACCCTAAAAATGAAATATTTATGTATAAATTTTGGTAAGTGTATATAAAATCTATATAATGAAAATCATAAAACTCATAAAAGAAATTAAGGAAGAGCAAAGTAAATACATATTCCATGTTCATAAATAGGGAAACCATATTGTTAAGATACCAGTCTTCCCAATTTGGTCTGTGGATTTAATTCAATCCCAGTTAAAATCCCAGTATATTATATATCATGGATATCAACAAACTGATTCCACAGTAGAGAAGCAAGAGTAAAGAACAAATTATAGAAAAAAAAAAAGAGGTCAGAAGATTGACTTTAAGATTTACTTTAGGACATCCAAGATGGCTAAAAAGATACACAGTATTTAACTCCCCCTCCACAAAGAGGAACCATAGTAAAAAGCATGTAGCTACATTTTGCCATGACTGACCACGAGAAAACACTGAAAATCAGCAAGAGAGAGACTGGTGTGTTGTAAGACTCAGAGATCTTTGATAATAACATAATGAGAGAAACAAAATACTCCAGCATCTGCTACCCAGGCCTCACAGTTAGGAGAAAGGAGTCTCCCCTTTGCAGGTGTAGGACTGAAAGAGAGTCCTAGAAAATGCTATCAGTACAGACACTGGCAATACTGCAACGTTTCACAATCCTCACAAACTTTTAGCCCACTTAGATAAGTCACTAGAAATGTGCACAACAGATTTGCTTTGGAAAAGAATCTTACATCATCTCCTAATAAGCCACAGTGTACAGTAGCCAGGAGCCATCATGAGAAGTGAGGTACGGTCTGAATTTGGACCATGCTGGGGGTCAGAAACCCCTGCTTCTTCCGGTGTTTGGCCCCACTGACATTCCACTGCTCTGGATTTGGGGGTAGCCAGCTTGTAAACCCAACATTGTCCAGTGTGACTGTAACCAAAGCCCAATAGGTGTGGTGCACTGTAGGAGACATGTGCGACACAGAGGGAAATAGGTTGCATTGCCCTTGACAACTAGAGCATCATGCAGCTTGCCTTCTGAGTCCAAGGGTGCATCTTTGGGTGTGCAATGCGGCTGAATGAGTTGAGGAGGGAAGAGTTCTAGCTTTAATAGTTGCCCGACCCCTGAGTATGCACACCAAAGAGGACTGAAGGAAACATTGCTCAGTGCCAGCTAAAGCCCCATTCCTGGGCATGTGCTGGCTTCTGACCTACAAGCCTCCACCTAGGCAGTTCCCACTGTTGCCTTGTACCCATACCTTGGCTGATCACGCACTGCTGTCAGGACATGGTATGAGTTCCACAGAGGGATGCCGCTGTTTCTGCCACCCACTCTTACCATGCAGCATCTGGCCCCATACCACTGATTAGTCAGGATACAAGTGCTTTCAGGACCCTCACCATTGCTGGGATTTCCAGTGCCAGAAGTCCTTGCTAGTAGCAGAGCTAGCATCAACCGTGTATGTGGATTCACACATCGCAAATAGGGGCCACCATTCCCATTGTAAAAGTAATCACAAAGTTGAGTTCCCCACATTCACTGTACATGTACTATACCCACCTGAACTGCTAGCTTGTTAGCATTCTTGCACGGCCTGCAAAGACCGAGTATCTTCAAGTTCATCATGGTATGCACTGTGCCCAAAGTCATTAATGACTGCCAAAGAAGATATAGGGAGACAATAGTATGGTGCCTAGAAAGAAACGGAGCCAAAATTTCATAACAAACCTATGTCCTGACAGACATTTTCAGGAAAAAGCAGCTTACTAACAATTCTACTCAATAAAGTGATAGAAATAGCTGATGCACCAGATGCACAAATGTCACAAGAAAAGCAAGGTAATGTGATGCCTCCAAAAGAACATAATAACTCTGCAGCAGCAGATTCCAAAGAAATTGATGGGTAAAAATGCCTTTTAAGAACCCAAAAGAATGATTATATAACAGCTCGATAATAACCAAGACAGTATATACAGTTACATGAAATTAAGATGACAACATAGGTAGGATACAAATGAGAAAATCATCAAAATGAGATTTTGACAAAAAACCTGAACAGAAATTTCAGCAATGAAGAGCTCAATAGGTCAAATAAAAATACAGTTGAAAGCCTAAATAACAGACTGAATCGCACAGAAGAAAGAATACCTGAAATTGAATACAGGTCTTTGGAAACATGACAAAAAGAAAAAAAAACTAAGGAAGAATAAAGACAGGTCTTAGGGTCCTCTTAGTTCATTGAAAAGAAAGTTTTGTGCTATTACCTGTTCTTTTTTTGTATGTGTCTTTGTCTTTCTTTGACTTGTACTCTAGCATTTTGACCATTCTTTTAAGATTATGGTACACAGTGTATTAACTACTGTTATTCTTTAATTAATTTGTGATAAGATTTTGCTTTATTTTTTCAGAGAAGACTATTTAAAAACATTTTCTTTGTTAATGTCTACTTGCATTATATTGAAATAAAGTTTATAAAGAGAGAATAAAGACAGCATTTAACACCTTTAGAGAACTAGAAAAATAACAGCATCTGTATTTTCAGAATACTTGAGGAAAAGAAGCAAAATATTAAAGACATATAAACTCTATTCAGTGAACTAATAGCAGAGAACTTGCCTAATCTTGGAAAAGATATGGGCATTCAAGTACAGAAGACTTATTATATCCCAAATAGACATGACCAGAAAAGATTTTTATCACAGAATATTACAGTGACACTGTACAAAACAAAAAATTCTAAAATATGGAAAAAGTACAAAGTCATTTTTAGTGATAGTCCCATGGAACCGACAGCAGATTTCTCAGCAGAACCCTTACAGGCTAGGAGAGAATAAAGTACAATGGTACTTCAGTTCACAAACTCAATTCTTTCCATGATTCTGGTTGTAAATTGAACTGGACAGGAACTGAATCAAAATTTTCCATGAGGTCAACATTGAAACTAACTGATGAATTTGATTTGGTTCTCATCCAGCTTGTTTGTCAACCAGAATCATGGAAAGAATCAAGTTTGTCAATCAAGGTATCACTGTATTATATTCCAAATTCTGAAAGAAAATAACTGCAAATCAACAATACTATATCCACTAAATTTATCAGTCAGAAATGAAGGAGAAACAAAGACTTTACAAGACAAGCAAAAGTGAGGCAATTCATGACCTCCAGACCAGCCTTATAAAATATGACTAGGGGGGTTGGGGATTTAGCTCAGTGGTTTCACTGCCTGCCTTGCAAGCAGAAGGTCCCATGTTCGATCCCCAGTACCAAAAAAAAAAAAAAAAAAAGGAAAACATGATTAAGGCAGTCCTACACTCAGAAGAAAAAGAAAAATAACTAGTATTTATCATGAAAGCACATGAATGTGCAAATCACACTAGAAGACTACTACACAAACGACAAATTGGAGCTGGGTATGGTGGCTCAGTCATGTAATTTTTTTTTTTTCAAGGTTTTTAAAGTGGCATTTATTGATTGAAAATAAATGTGTAAGTTGTTGGTAGCATGGAATCCACGTATTTTTAATATTGAATTTGAAGTACAAGATTCCTTGAACCATCTCCTGTTTTTCTTGTGTGTGCTTATAACCCACCACTACACTCAAAAGGTGGGGGGAGTCAAGTGGAGAGGAATTTCCAACATTTTACTGGAAAAAAAAATCTTCCTTCAGCAGCGCTCCAGTTTGACAAATTTTGGAAAGAGATAAAAACACACTACAGTGTTTGTAAGTTGAACATTTATTACAACTAATTGGCGATGTGATAAGACAGTGCTCACACGGCCTGAATGTTGGTCACAATCACAACAAAGCTTAATCCAGCCTAGCATATACAAGTGAAAGTGTAAACCATAAACACAATGTTTAGATATGTACAACAATGTATAAAAGTGATGCTGAACAGTTATATAACTTTTAAAAATATAGGACCAACTAATGCCATTTTACTTCATTCATGTTCACTTTGTTATATGAAATGTGTCTTTTAAAAATTTTTATAAGACTTCTGATAACTAGGCAGAGCCATGGAAGGAAAGGAAGCTACTGTGAAGTTTGCAGCACTTCTAATTGGAATGAAGCAAAATAAATTTGGCTTTAACAAGCACTCCAGAAGGAATATTCCTGCTTTGAACAATGGCTTTATGCAATACTGAAGAAAGCAAGATGTTTCTGTAAGATACTGTTATGGAAAATCTGTGGTCATTTTACATCCCCACTTTATTTGGGGGCATCAAAAACAATCCAACCAAATAACTGATTAGGACCACAAAAAATTCATCTCAGGAGTCAAATGTGCCTTGGCCTTAAAAATTATGTGCTCACTAACACGAAGCAGTCTTTGTCCCTTGTCCTGTTTACTCAGAATGTTTAGGACATAGTTTCAGTGTAAAACAGTATCAACCCAATTTACCCATCTAAAATAGTCTCTATTCCCTTTGTTTTAAAGTATGTAGAGTCCAATAGGGGTCTTCGGTATAAATTTTTTCTTGATTTTTTTTGTTCTTGTTTTTTTGTTAAAGTTTCAACATTAAATTTTCATTCCTTGTGACATGTTAATTCCCTTTATTTGTATTATATATAATAAAATGCTGCACCAGTCTTTGGTTTCATAAAACCAAGTTTCACACTATAATTTAAGTTTCCTTTGTCAAATACAGTAATTAATAAATGCATATTGTCAAACTGTTTGATATACATGTATATAGATGTATCATTTTCATATATGCACATAATCATTGAGAAACTGACCTATAAACCTTTTAAAATACCCAGAAGAGGTATCTTTCTAATTCATATTTATATGAAGTCCCTTATCATTTGATTAACCAAAATTCCCTTAAAAAAAATTGTATGGGTCTGAATGAAGCAGCTTAGCAAAGCAGTAATACTGACAAGACATCCATCATCTTACACCATTGGCTAACATGGACATGAAGGCAGTGACCATCTACAGTGTGTGAAATGCCACAGGAGTCAGCAACAAGGGAGGAGAGTTATGTCAGTCCAATTTCTTCAAGAACACTACGTGGGGTTTCAGCTTCCTCCTGCAGGAGATCGGCCTGTTCAATTGCTTTAAGGACATTTTTCTTGGATGTTTCCTGAACTTCCCCTCCCAAAAGAAATTCATCCAAAATAAAATAAGCCTTCTCAAAATTAAAGATATCAAGTTCACACACACTGCCGAAACACTTGTCAAGTAATTCCACGTAACGATGAATTATTTCTAGGGTAATTAATTCATTGTCCTGATCCTCAATAGCACAGCAAAAATACAGACTAGCATATCTTCTGTAAACAATCTTCAGATCTCGCCACTCAAGGAAGCTGCACATTTTAGGTTTCCTTGCTAAAACGGTTTGAACAAGTTCTCTTGTGATCTTTTTCTTCTCTTTGTCTGACAGTGGGACATACCATTTCTGCAGTCGAAGCTTTCCCCGACGACTAAAAAGCAACATAAACTGCATGGCGGCCGCGGGCCGCGGACGCAGCGAGAATCTGCCGGTGGGGGCCGAGGGGGAGCCCCTGCAGCCGAGCTGAGGAAGGGATGCCGTAAGGAGTCAGTCATGTAATTCTAACACTCTAGAAGGCTGAGTCAGGAAGATCACAAGTTCAATCTCAGCCAGGGCAACCTAGGGCCTTAGTGAGACCTTGTCAAAAAAAAAAAAAAAAAAAAAAAAAAATTAAAATGGAGGGGTGTAGTTGAGAAGGAAGCTCAATATAAAGGGCTGCATTCAGTCCCCAGTACTGTAAAACAAACAAACAAACAAAATCCACAAATGGGAAAGAGTCAAAGATTATCAATACAGTACACCATCAAATCACAAAGATGAATAAGAGAAAGAAAACATTCAAGACAAATAAAAGACAATCAAGAAAATGAGAGGAATATTCACCTATTAATGATAAACTTGAATGTAAATGGACCATCTTTTCTCAATAAAAGATATAGACTGGCTGAATGGATTAAGAAACATGACCCAATAATGTAAGAAAATCTGCCTACAAGAAAGTCATTTCACTAGTAAGCCTATACACTGAAAGGGTAATGATATTCCAAGTATATAGAAATATAAAGTGAGCAGTAGTAGCTATACTTGTAACTGACGAAATAGACTGTAAGACAAAAAAAAGTGTTAAGACAAAGAAGATCCTCATATAATGACCAAGGGATCAATTCAACAAAAAGAGACAATGATTGTAAAGTATATGCACTTAATTTTGGAGTACTCAGTATCATAAAGCAAATATTAAGAGAATGAAAAAGAGAGATAGGCTGCAATACAATAATAATAGGAGACTTCCATACTTAACTTTCATCAATGGGCAAATTATCCAGATTAAAATAAAATCAACAAAGAAACATCCTAATTAAATTATTATATAGGCCAAACATGCTTAATGGAAATTTACAGATTATTCCATTCAATAGTTTTAGAATACATATTGTTCTCATCAGTACACGGAACTTTCTCTAGAATAGACCATATGTTAGGGGACAAAATAAGTCTTAACAATTTCAAAAAATTGAAATTATATCCTGTATATTTTCAGATCAAAGTAGGATAAAGCTAGAGATCAACAATAAAATAAATTTTAGAAATTACACAGAGAGAGATTGAACAACATATTTTTTTTTGGTACCAGGGATCAAACTTGGGACCCTGCGCTTATGAGGCAGGTGGCGGAACCACTGAGCTAAATCCTCAGCCTGAACAACATAATTCTGAGTGAATGATGAGTCACTAAAGACATCAAAAGGGAAATTAAAAAATTCATCAAAAATGAAAATGTAAACTAAGCATTCTGAATCTTAAATATAGCAAAAGCAGTGCTACTTCTTAGTTTTTATCAATAAGTGCCTACATAAAAAATTTTAAAATTCAATCAAACCACCTCACGAGGCATCTCAAGGAATTAATAAAGCAGGAATAAATAGAACCCCAAGTTAGTAGAATGACAAAAGTAACAATGATTAGAGCATAAATAAATGAAATGGAGACTAAAAAATGCAAAAGATTAATGAAACAATCTGAAAACAGTTGATTCTTGAAATGATAAAAAAGAAAATCTTTAGCTTGACTAAGAAAAAAAGAACCAAATAAATAAAATTAGAAACGAAAGAGGAGATATTACACTCATTACCACAGAAACACAAAGGAACTGTTACGAGAAGTTATATACTAAAATATTGGAAAATCAAAAGAAATTAAAATTTTGGACGAATGTGACCTCCAAAAATTGAATCATCAATAAAATAAATTTGAATAGACCAATAACAAGTAATGACACCGAATCAATAATACAGTCTCCCAAATAAAGAAAACATCAGGTATGAATGGATTTACTGGTGAGTTTTACCAGACTCTTAAAAAGAGATAATGTCAATTATTGTAAAACAATTCCAAAGAATTGAAAGGAAAGCAACCATACAAACACATTTTATGAGGCTAGATTTACCCTACAAAACCATAGTCACCAAAGCAGCATGATATTGGCAGAAAAACAGACACATAGGCCAGTGAAATAGAACAGAGATTCAAGAAGTGAACCCACACATCTATTGCCAACTGATTCTCAATAAAGGAACCAAAACATACATTGGAGAAAGGAGCCTATTCAGTAAACGATGCTGGGAAAATTTCTACATGCAGAAGGCTGAAACTTGACCCCTATCTCTCATCCTGTGCAAAAATCAATCAAGATACATCAGAGACTTAAGTGTAAGATCTAAAACTCTGAAACTACTTGATGAAAATATAGAGAAACACTGCAAGTTATTGGCACAGGCAATTATTTTCCGAATAGGGCCCCCAAAGTACAGGAAACAAAACCAACAATTGTCAAATGGTATTACAACAAACTAAAAAGCTTCTGCACAGCAAAGGAAACAATGAACAGACAACCTACAATCTGGAAGAAAATATTTGCCAATTGTTTATCTGACAGAATTAATATCTAGACTGTATGAGGAATTCAAAGAACTTAACACCAAAAACAATACGAACAAAAGAAAGCAATTTAACTAAAAAATGGGTAAATGATCTGTATAAATATTTCTCAAAAGAAAAAAAACACAAGTGGACATTAAATATCTGAAAAAATTCTGAATATCATTAGTTATCAGGAAAATGCAAATCAAATCTACAATGAGATACTGTCTCATCTGAGTTAGATTGGCCACTATCAAAAAGACAACAAAACAAAAGAAAAATACTGGCAGGAATGTGGAGAAAAAGGAACCCTGGTACACTCTTAACAGACTGTAAATTAGCACAATCACTGAAGACATAATGGAGGTTCCTCAAAAACTAACAATAGAACTAACATGTGATCCAGCTGTTGTAATTGTGGGTATGTATCCAAATGAAACTAACTTGTATGCCCATGTTTATTGCAGCAATATTCACAAAAACTAAGATGTGGAATCAGTCTAGATGCCCATCAATAAAGAAATGAAGAAAATGTGTTTATAGACAACAGAGTATTATTTAGCCATTGAGAAACATGAAACTGTTATTAGCACCAAAATGGATAGAACTGAAGGATGTTATTCTAGGTGATATAAGCCAGACACAGAAAGACAAGAGCCACATGTTCTCTGCCATATGTGAAAGCTTAAAAAAAAAATCAATCTCAAAGTAAACTAGTGACTACTAGAGATGGGAAAGGATGTAGGGGGAGTTGTTTTGGGGGTAGTAAAGGGAGGTTGAATCTTAGTGCATGCTGCATGCATGTGTGAAAATATCACACTGAACTTCATTGATATATGCAATTAACATTCATTAATTACAATTTAAAAATTAATGTCAGACTGTGAAGCTACAGTAATTAAGTGTGGTATTAGTAATACAAAAATTTATCAATGGAACATAGTAGAGTACTCAAAAATAGATCCACACAAGACCACATATACATTCAACTGATATTTGACAAATGAGCAAAAGTAATACAATGAAGCAAAGATTGTCATTTCAACAAATTGTACTGGAAGAAATAAATATTCACAAGCAAAAAAAAATCTAGGCACATCCTTCATAGAAATTAACTCAAAATTGATTAAAGGCCTAAATGTAAAATTCAAAATTGCAAAAGTCCTAGAAGATAATATAGAAGAAAACCCCAATGACCCTGGCTACAACATTTTATCTGTGTCCTCTCTAGATTTATTAATCATGTCTTGCACTATGAGCACAATCTTTGCTGTTATCTGAGTAATTATTTCTGATTTCATTTTTCCCAGATCCTCTTTTGTTGCCAGTTCAGAGAGTCCAGGTGGTTGAGCATCAGATTGCTCCATCTCGTTTCCCTTTGGGGTTGCTGTAGGTGATCTGGAAGTCTGTTTTTGAGGCTTATTTACGTGTCTTCTCATTTCCACAGTGTGTGTGGGGGTGCTTCTGGTGCCTGCGCAGCTCACCTTCTCTGCCCTAGGAGCATGGGATGGCGGTGGGGGAGCTTCCTTCTGGGTGCTGGGACAACAACATTTTAAATATGACACTGAAGGCACAGTCCATGAAACAAATAATTGATGAACTAGATTCTATTAAAATGAAAAGGAAAAGAGCCAGGGATTTAGCTTAGTGGTGCTGCCACCTGCCTTGCAAGCAGAAGGTCCCAAATTCGATCCAGGAGAAAATATTTATAAAAGAAATACCTGATAAAAGAATAATCTATAAAGGACTATTAAAGCTCAACAATAAGAAAACTATCAGATTAAAAAAGTGGGACAAAGATCATAACAGACACCTTATCAAAGAAGATACATAGATGGAAAGTAAACATAAAAGTACAGTCCAGCTAGGCATGGTGGCTCATGGCTATAATCACAATACATTGAGATACTGAGGCAGAAAGACTGCAATTTGAGCCCAGCATAGGCAATTTAGTGAGATCTTGTCTCAATTAAAAATAATAATAATTAAGAAATGGGCTGGAGATGTAGCTTAGTGTGAAGTCTCTGGCTTCAATTCCTAGTATTAAAACAAAACAAACAAAAAACTGAAAATGAAAAAGATGGTCCATAACACATCAAGGAAATGCAAATTAAAACAATAAAATATCACTATACATCTATTAACATGACCAAAATCTACAGTACTGACAACACTTAATACTGGTGAAAATGTAGAACCGCAGCAGCCAGGTGTGGTAGTGCACACCTGTAATCCCAGCACTCGGGAGGCTGAGGCCTCTGGGCTACACATGAGTTCAAGGACATCCTGAAGTATATAGTGAGACCCTGTCTCAAAAAACAAAAACAAAAACAAAACAAACAACAGGAACTCTCATTCCTGGGCATGTAAAATGATACAGCCACTCTGAAAGATCATTTGGGTTATCTTTATTTTTAAGAGAAATAAATACATTTTTACAATATAATCCAGCAGTCATGCTCCTTGATATTTATGCAAAGGAGGTGAAAACTTATGACTACACAAAAACTGGCACACAATTGTTTATAGAAGCTTTATTTGCAATTGTTAATTTGGAAGTACATGAATTTCCTTCAGTATGTGAATAGATAAATAAGCTGTTGTACAACCCAGACAACTGCAGTGCTCTAGCTAGAGTTTGTGCTGCTTGGGTGGTCCTTCAATCCCCCCCCCCCAGCATATCTGAATGGAGTGAATTATTACAATATAATTTTCCTTTTGGCCAATAGATGCCCAAAAAATGTGCCTCCAGGGGGCAGGCTGCCACCCACTCCAGCTATGCCACTTCAACAAGGGAGTATCACTTACTCAGTGCTAGAGGAAAATGAATTATGCCTTGAAAAGACAGGAAAAAACTTTAAGTGCATATTGGACACTATATAATTTCAACTAAATGACATTCTGGGAAAGGCAGAACTATAAAGACAGTGGAAAGATCTGTGGTTGCCAGGGTTGAGGGAAGGAGGAGTAATGAATAGGTAGAACACAGTGGAATTTGGGGGGCCAGTGAAAATACTGTGGGATACTGTAATTATAGGTACCGACCATTATACATTTGTCCAGACCCATAGATGCCCTACGTCAAGCATGAACCGTAATGACAACTGTGGACTTTCAGTGCTTACCACATGTCAGAGTAGGTTCTCAGTTGCAGAATTTTACCCCTCTGGTGCGGTATGTTGATAATGAGGAAGACTACCCATATATAGGGTCATAAGATAGATGGGAAATCTTTGTATTTTCTTCTCCACTTTGCTGTGAACATAAAATTGCTCTATAAAAATAAATAAAATAAAAATAAATACTTGAAAAATTCCCCTTTGTCCCTCCTTTATAAAAACAAATAATGTGGAAATTAGATATCTTATTCAAAGATCAGTAATCACAAAGAAAGTATCATTGAACTTGATACCTTTATAGGTAGACACCATGATGAACAAAGGAGGACTTCGAAGGAGAAATAAGTGTAAACAAAAATTAACACTAATTAAAAAATATTGCCAATACAACTGAGCCACCAAATGAGGCAAGCAGCACCATAAAATCAGAGGTCAAGTTAGAATTCTAAAAGCCAGAGAAGTGTAGTAAGGATATGTGAGAAAAAAATAATAGTGTTGGTTGGTCTATATAAAGAAATGGAAGATAAAAGTGAAGCCAACAATGAATGTGAAATGGAAAGTAACAGAAGAGCAGCATAATATAAATAGGGTAAGCCACATAATACAGGAATGGAAAAATCAAAGTCACGAGAATTAGTGGGAAATATTCCTTATTTCAAAAGTGGAAGGAGCTATCTTAGATACATTTATATAATTGAAAACCTTGATAAAATGGAAACAGGTAAATGAAACAAATATCAAGAATTATAATTTTAGGGCTGGAGATTTAGCTCAGTAGTTCCACCGCCTGCCTCACAAGGGCAAGGTCCCAAGTTCAATCACTGGTACCAAAAAAAAAATTATAATTAAAAAAAAATTTCAAATACTTGAATATGCAGTCAAAAGGTCACTCTACATTTCCGGAAATAAAGGACACTGAATGGCCAACATGATGACATTCTGTACTGGATACTAAAGGTGAAGGAGAAGTCCATTGCGGAGACAAAGAAAAATGTTTAAGTCATGAACAAGGTTTGGAACTAGCTTCAAGAAATGCTGAAAGATAGAATTGCTTTAAAGATCCTCAGAAATAGAAAATAGCACTTAACAACCTTCCATCCAAGTAAACTGTTAATGGCATCTAAAAGAACCAGAGAAACACTTTTAAAAATGGAGGACATGAAGGATCATCTTTTTAGGCATCTTAATTTAAGAAAACCCATAGGGAGAAAACTTTAGGCCATTTGTATACAATTGTAAAGATTAGAACAAAGATCAAAATAAAACAAAAAATTTATAGTGAGGAATAAACCCTCTTAACTATAGTGCAGGGACCAAATATCATGCAAGGATGACAATTTCAAAGTAGAATGCACATTTTATTAAATTTGAAGAAGTTGGGAGAAAAGGGAAAAGTGAGAATGGGGATATAAATACAATGACTTTTCTCACTTTTTTTTTTTTTTTTTTACTTTTCTCACATTTTAAAACCAGGAATGATGAATTGATAATTAGAAGTATATTAAAACAAAGACACCAGAAAATATAATACTGTGAACTGACTCAGGTGGAAAAGTGAAGGGGAAAGAGAAAATTCACTAGTTTATCATTGTTCTTCACAGAAAATTAATAGAGATTTTTTAAGGAAATAGACGATTGACAGTATTAGTTTTAGAGTTAAAATAATTGCTAGAGCATAGATATGAGCCTTCCAAATGATTAGCATACACATAAAAACAAAACAAAACAAAAAAAGATAGAAAGAGAACATATGTTAAAGATTTAAAAAAATGCTATCAGCAGTCTCTCTGCCTGGAAGCTAGTGGTGCAGCTCAGGGTAACATGTGTAAGACCCCAAGTTGAACCTCTGAGACTGAAAAAAAAAATCTCCATGCCCTTTACAGTAAACATATTAAAAGTTAAAATAGTTATGGCTACTGCCATATATAGTGTTTATATAGTCCAACCATTGGTGGATTAAATGCCAGCTAAATAATTAATGTTAATTTTTCCTTGAGGTTCTATCAGAAATTTCCAGTATATTAAAAATGATAGACAAACCTTTTTCTTGTTTCCTACAATTAGATGGGCTTTCTCATTAACTTAGTTGCTAGTGTTTTTTGGGCAATCTCTGACATTACTTGGCTTATAGACACACACACAATCTTGACTTCTGCTTTGTCTTCACATGATCTCCTCTGTACATGTCTTTGTGCATAAATTTCTCCTTTTCTTAAGAACGCTAGTCAGATTAGGGACACAGCCTAATCCAGTACCCATCCATCTTTGCATCCTATCCATTTTTGCATGTGAAACACACTTATTTCTAAAATAAGCCACATTCTGGGGTACGAGGTGTGGGGACCTTACATACATATTTTTTTGAGGGACACAATTCAACTTGGCAAGAGAGAAGGGAGGGAGGTGGTGCTGAACTACTGATGAAGCAGAAAGTCAAATTTGTCAGAGTAGGCAAGCAAAACCCAACTGGATGCCAATGAGAATCATGTTGATATCAGGTGCCATGAGTGGTGTGCATGTTGAATATCATTGGTGCTTCCTTAAGTATATCTACCTCTACCCTCCACATAGGTAACTCTGCTCATAGCTCTGTCATTGAAGTGTGGCAAAGGAGATAAGTGGATTAGAAGATGAGAAGAAGTTATTAGGATCTAAACATAAGTATCTGGAAACAGGATATCAAAAAGAGAATGGAAATATTCTTGAATTTTTATGACATTTCAAATTGACTAATTGCCCTTTTTTTCTGCATAGCATATTATTTATAAGCAATATAATATTTTTAAATAAGCATAATTCATTATTGTTTCTTTTAAAAGCTTCCACAAATCTCATCTGGACTATTGACTCCTTCCAGGGATGCACACCCTCTCTTCTGGAGCCACACGTCTTATAATAGCCCTTTGTCAGTTGCAAAGTGGGGTAAGTGATGATGGCTCCATGTTTCACTTAATGAAATAAACCCAGTGCAGGTAAGACTCAAAGACTTTTATCTCTTCCACACAGAAAAGAAACTATCCCACAAAGCTTAGCTTCAGGTGATTGGTCAACAGTTCACAATAGGGCACTGGTACATAAAAGGGTGCTAGGCAGTATGTGATTATTTAAGATGGTATTGAAAAATAGTAATACCACACTAGAATACCTAGAATCCCAGTACTCTGGAAGGCTAAGGCAGGACTACAAGCTTGAGCTCAGTGTGGGCAAGTTAGTGGTTTAGGGAGAACTCATCTCAAAAAAATAAAGTCTGGGTGTATAGCTCAGTGTGAAGGCCCTGGGTTCAATCCCCAGTACTAAAAATGAAACAAAATAACGAAAGAAAGCAAAACAAAAAACAAGAGAAATAAAATCACTAATGTCTACAGTGAGATGTTTCTTTTTAGCTTCATTTTGTATTGATTGATATATATCAAAAAATTGTCTATGTTATCCCAGTGCTTGTGTGATTTTAATCCTAACCATGCTTGAATCTTCCTTGTATAAGAGAATATACCCTAACTCAGGTGGTACTGTTTATGTGAAATGTCATGCTATTTCTATATTCTCTTTATTTTTATCATTTGTCTCTGGTTATGGAAGTGTTCTGTTCATAGAGGGGAGAAATATTCTTTAACTATAGAGAAAAAGTTAATTTAAAGAAAACTACAAAATAATTATCAGGTATACATTTTAGCAAAAAAATTTAAAAGATAAAATGCAAATGGCTAAAATTGGGGAACTAGTGAATTCAGCCTTTCATTCCAGTCATCTGAATAATAGAACAAAGTACTTTACCCAGTTGTTCAATGACTAAGTTTAGCTGTAGGAAAAAGTTACATTCTTCACTCAAGTTTGTGTAATTTAATTGGTTAGAAAACAAAATCCTAGAAATCAAACAAGTCTCTTTTGCTTCAATAGAGGCAGGACTGAATTTCAACTGCCTTTGCAGCTGGTAGCAAGGCCTTGCCCTTCCTTTCTGTTTTTATCCCTAGCTACCCTGTTTCGCATTATATTTGATCCCACAAACCACCTCTGATCCTTTTGGGAATAGGCAGAGTATATAAAAAGGAAGGTGATTAATCAGTATTTGTTGAATAAATGAATATGTAAGTGAATGAATAAGTAAACAGGAAACAGATGAGCTGAAAGGGAGAATTGCATAACCCTGATTGTTCTTAGTCTCCTCTTTTAATGAGCAGGGTTGAAGCAAGGAGCATACTGTGATTCTAACAAGGAAGGTAGCACCCTGCCTGGTCCAGATGTGGAAACGTGAATCCGAATGAACAGAGAATTAGAGACAAAAGCAGTTCCTTAGCAATGTTTGCCTTCTCCCCAGATGTGTTTTCAGGGCTGGCTGATGACCCCAAGTGAGGAATGGACACAGAAATGACCTTTCAGGCAAATTAAAGGAGGCTAGAGTTTATAGTCACTCTTTCCAGACCTCAGGATCCAATGTACTGATTCCTAATTTACAGGCATCATGAAAATGCCAGTGTTTCTTGTTGATGGAAAGAAAAGTTGCTAGATACCATTGCACAGGAACTTAATGTGAATTGGTGAGAGAGAAAGGAAGAAAACAACACGGAATGGATAGTGTCTTTGTTCTCTGCTCAAAGGCAGCAGCATAACACCATAAACTTACCTCTTCTAGGAACAATAGAAAAACACTCATGGCCCTTTGAAAGTTGTTTCCATTCTAGTTGGCAAGTGACTAATAGGCTAGTGAAGAAAATATCTGTGGCAGGGCAAAGAGAGCATCAGGGTGAATTTAACCTTTTGATCTTGATGCTTTAGCTTTTAGCATTCATCTTGTACTATAGTAATTTACTTACAGGTCTTCGTTCTTCTTTTAAATTGGACTTTCCCAGAAGATAGGATCTATCTCTTGGTTCATTTTTGTATTCTCCACGCTACCTATTACTTAGGAAACAATATGTGCTCATTATTCAACAGGTGATTGTGTGAAACGAGGTAGGCAATTGAAAACTGCCACAGCTGCTACATAAATTCTTTTCTATAAATGTTTAGTACCTGCAATAAACCAGACACTCCCTTAACCACTGGGGAAAATCAAAATATCAGTGCAATTGCTTCTGTTCTCAGGACATTTACGAACTCATGGCTGAGATAGTTGTGAACATCATTTATACAACTAAGAACATAAGAACGTAAGAAGCAAAAATATAGGGGAATAAGGCAAAAATATATGGGTGTACAATGAAAGTGGGATAAGATAACCTTAAGAGTTGTGTGCATAGGGGGCTGGGCATTTAGCTCAGTGGTTCTGCTGCCTGCCTTGCAAGTGCAAGGACCCGAGTTCGATCCCTGGTACCAAAAAAAAAAAAAAAAGAGAGTTGTGTGCATAGGGAGTGAGAAAACACATTTGATGGAAAACTTGAAGAATGGGATTCAATAGGTATGGATAACTTTGAAGAAGATATCCCAGGGGTTTTAGCTATTACAAACTGTGCCACTATAAACATGGGTGCACATATATCACTGTGGTATTATTCTTTTAATTCTTTTGGGAAGATACCCAGCAGAGGAATAGCTGGGTCAAATGGGACCTCTAATCCTAGGAGTTTGAGGTATTAGACTACAGACAAAGTATGGAGATAGGGTAGTGTGCTTTGGGGCTTTGGGTACGTTTGAAGGATTATAATAAGAATCAAAGAGTTAGAGCACATTGGGGCACAATTTCACAGAACCTTAACTCAGCAAGGTTATTTGGATTGAACATTAAATAATGAAGGTAGTGAAGCAGGAAAGTGGCATTGAAAAAGCTGCTATTCAGGATCTCATCTGACCACCAAATGCAGGGAAGAGCTACCTATGAACGTGAACTCTTCAAGGGTTGACCTTTGCCTTCCAGAAATCATGGGTACACTATGCAAAAGGAGCCTCTCAATGATATCAGTAAAGTCAGGACTGGCTCCATGCTGGAATTCACTGCAGGTGATGAGAAAGGACCACATGAGACAGCAACTATGACAGGGTCCCTCTAAAGTACACGATGCATTTGTTTCTATTTGAGGTGACTAGGAAAAGGGGGAAAAAAAAGCTTCCCTCGAAAATTCTCTATTAAAGGCAACAACCAAAGTATCTATTTTTACTTTCATGCAGGAAATGTATTCCTGGGCAATCAAATACTCAAAGATGATGAGAGGAAGCTTTACTTCATAAAGAACATCAGCTGATACATATAGCATGAGTGACAGAATTAGAAAAAAGTATTCTGCAAAATGCAAACTCTGATGTAATTGATTCTGGCACTAATTTTCATTTAGTATGAAACTATTAGACAAATAGAAATATAAGCCTATAATAAATACAACCCAAGTGAGATCTCATTTCTCTTCTGGTCAAAACTCACTATTGGCCTACATTTCACTCTGCGTGAATTAGCCAGCTTTTTGTCAACATAACCAAATACCTGAGGCAATTATAAAAAGAGAAGATTGCAGTTTTGGGCATCTGGCAGGGGTGGCACATGATGGCTGGAGGGCATGGTGGAGCAAATCACTCATAATACAAGCCTGCGAGCAAAGAGGAAGAAAGTTTCACCCCTTTTTAACTGTGTCACCCTGGGGATGAAGCCTTTAACGTCACTCATCCGGACCAGTGTTCTGTGACTCTCACTTGTGTCCAAAGATGAAATTACAATAATTTAGTTGAAAGATCTTCACTGGCTTCTTCTCAAGTCTAGAACTTGGCAACACGTCATTCCATAAAATAAAATGTTCCAAAGATCTGAGCAGAGCTTGGTTTTATAGACAGAAAAAGACTAATGAAAGAAAAAAAAAAGCAGATTTGTTTTTTCAACATCACTTATAAGGTGGAGAATAGGATAACAAAATGAAAGAAAAAAGAATTGGTTAATGTCATTTTTTTTTTCTTCTGGTAAAGGTTAAGCAGAGGGAACTTTATCATCATGCAACTAAAACTGGCCTACTTAGGAAATTTGGCTTCTATTTTTCTCTCCTGATTTCTCAGAAGGTCAGATAACAAGTTTGTTTTTGTTTGGTGACATGGAATATTTAGCATGGGTGACTCCCTTTTCATTTTTAATCTGATCTTTTGGGGCCCAGTGGAGGAGTTCAGTCTAATACAATGGCCTCCGGTAATTTTTATTTAACACTTGATAAATCGCTCCTTCTCTGCCTCCACATGCAGTTACTCCACCAATCACAAGTGTGGTCTAGCCTCCGTGTACGTGAAGGAGACATCTTTGCCCATGGGCATTCACTACCATAAATACGTGAGAAGTAGTGCCTAATTACAGTATAAGGGAAATGTATTAATGTTGAGAAATTAATGAGCTTGGGGAAAAGAAAATCTTCACCTTGACAAAGAAATCTGTTAGAAAAACATAAATGCAGCAGAGGACATGGAAGGGGATACCTCCAATTTCCGGACCTGAACCTTCCATTTTTAAAGATCAAGAAGCTTTGCTTCACATAAACTTTATTAAGCATCCAGCAGAATTTTCTCAGTGTTCAGGCAGCTCCTCTGAATCTTCCTCATTTTGTGAGCTATTCTAGGAACCACCTTGCAGTCCACTCACTAGTGAGAGAATGTTTAATCTGACCATGAAATAAGGCAACCTGCTTCTTCAACCTTGGAGGCCCTTTCTCCTGGGAGGAGGAGGCGTTAGATCTTATCCCTGTCTGGAATCAGGAAGCAGAGGGCAGGAGGCAGAAGTAAGCAGTTCATTCCTAAAGCAGGCTGCAAAGCCATTCCATTTCCTTCTAAAATTGGTTTTGTCTTTCTTTTTTCTGAGGATTATGATCTTTTGAGCTTTCCATTCCAGTGGCTGAGAACTATATGAATTAAAATTTCTGAGGCTACAGACTTGGTGTCAGGAGTCTGCAATTCCATGAGCACTGGACACTGCCTCTGGGTTGAATAAATATTGGATTGTACACATACATATATGCTATTTTCAAAATGTAGGTGTTACTGGTAATAATGAAATGAGGATCCTATTAAAACTGTTGCTGAATTCACAGCATGTTTTGTCATAACACAGTAACTTGTCACAACAGTTCAAATAAACTTGTTATTGTGACAATAGGCTGTCACAAAAAATTGTGACAAAAAATCTGTGGGAAAAATACAGAGTGGGGATAAGCCATCTAGACCAAGTGTATCATTCTTTGAAGAATCAGAGAGATAGATGGGTGTTAAGGTCTCCTGGTGAAATGATCAGGGGTAGGGTAGAATCCAAGATATCATACAACTGTTGGACTGTGCTCCCAGAAACCATACCAATGTGCCAGCCATTTTCAGCATTCCAGTGTTCTGCACTGAATGGATGTTCCCCTTTCCCCTGACCTTTGATGGCTTACCCTCTGCTTGGGAGGGTTGACTCAAGGGGCTAGAGTGCTCTGAAATAGGAGGGTCTTAGTTTCATCTTAGTAAGATATGATGTTTGCAAAAGAAATAGCTGCTACTATTTCCACAGGAAGTGGAGCACATGCAAGCATTCTCAGGAGCTATGGACTCCAGCTCTTCCTTCTACTGTGGATTGATAAGCTGGCTGCTCTGGCTCTCTGCTGACCAACCCACTCATCCAGCCTGAGAAACATTTTCAAAATGGAAATACATGGACTTCAACAGGTCTTTGAGTACCTAGTATGTGCTATGCACAAGAGCCATATTAGAACATGAAGAGCCTGTCCTGGGAGAGCTGATGCAGAACTAATGGGAGGTCAGAAATAAACATGGGGTGAGGACAAGACATGCCCAGCAGGCAATGGAGAGACACGGAGGTGAGGAAAGTTGTCTGGGGATGTTTCCTACTTTTCCAAGGACTAGGACCAAAATCTTGGATAAGTCTTCTGGGTTCTGTTCAATCTAGCCCAAGGTGTCTTTCTAGCTTCATCTTACACTAGATGTTTTCTACACATCTATAGGCCAGCCTCAAACTTCTGAAGTTTATCTCTAGAGAGAAACTTCCTGCCAGTGAGCTTTTGCATATGCTGCTGCTTCTTCGCAGAACACTGTTCCTTTGCCTCACTGGCCCTCTTCCTCCTAGTCAATTCTCCAGAAGGTTCTTCAACTGTTATTTCATCAGGGAAGGCTTCCTGACTTGCCTCTGTAGACATGGTACTTCTCCTTTAGCTAATTAATCATACCCATAATCTACATTCTTGGTTGATTTATATCTGTTTCATTCACTACTCTAATGTAAGACCATAAGGGAAAAGAACTTGTGTTATTTGGCTTATCCTAATACCTAATCTAGTAGGGAATTTAATACATACAGAGATGGACTGAATGAAGAAATTATCTGAAGGTTCTCTTTATGGATTGTTAAAATCTCAGCTCAAGATTTGGAGAGCTCCTCATGTCCCTACTGAATTTATTTTTACAGAAATAAAATCCACGTATCATAAAATTAACCATGTAAAATTGTACAAATAGTGGCATATGGTGCATTTATAATATGTGACCAGCATCTTCATATAGTTCCAGTATTTTCATCATCCTAAAGGAAAATATGTCTACCCTAAGGATTCAGTGTCCATCTCTCCTGGCCTAGCCCCTCTCAATAGCCGATCTACTTTTTGTCTTTGGGTTTGCCTATTCTGGATATTACACATAAATGGAATCATTCAATATGTGATTTTTGTAGTTGACTTATTTCACTTATAATGTTTTTGAGGATTATTCACATTGTAGCATGTATCAGAATTCCATTTATCATTATGGCTGATAGCATGGTGTTGTACTGATATGATGCATTATGTTTATCCATTCATGATTTGGTGGCAATATGTATTGGTTTCATTTACATTTTGATAATTATTAACAATGCTGCTGTGGCCCTTTGTGTACAAGAGGATTTTTGTTTCTTTCTTTGGATTTTGAATACCTGTTTTTAACTATTTTGAGCATATATGAAGGAGTGAAGTTAGGGAATTGCTCGGTCATATTATGATTCTATGTTTAACTTTTTGAGGACTTTTTTATATGAACAGATTGGTATGGCCATGCAGTTGCTAGAGTTAGCTTTTCTTTGTCAACATTCGGTGTTGTCAGAACTGTCAGGTCTCCATATGCACCGGATGGTGTTTTGCCAGGTAGCACTATAACTTCACCAGTACTGTGGATGACCTTTGTGAATACTCAGTCTATTGCTGCAGCATACCATCAGCATGTATCCTTTGCCCATAATGATTTTCTCCATTACTTTTCTTTCCCAAAGAATGATCTATTTCCTTCAAAAAGCCAAAATGTTATATAAAGGGGTAGAAAACTGCTTTTTATTCTGTTTTGTTTTTTGAGATAGGGTCTCATTATGTAATCGAGGCTGGTCTTGAACTCATTATGGGGCCCGGGTTGGCCTCAAGCTTGCAGCAATCCTCCTGCTTCAGTCTCCTGAGTCCTGGGTTACAGATGTGCACCACCATGCCTGTCTAAGAAAATTGGCTTTAAATATACTTATACAATAAAATATTCAAGAATTTTGCTAGAGACATTTTTCTTGGTCCTATTACTTTTTTTAGGCTATACTTGCAATTTTGTAAATTTGGGAAAACTATTTAACCATCATATTATGATTTTTGACAAAGTCACCAAAGATCTGAGTTAATTTCTCTTCTAAACATTAGAAATAATACACTGTTTGGTAGAGGTACATTAGAATTTACCTCTTGGATAGTTGTAGGTAGACCTCTTCAATATAAAGTAATCACTTGTTATTTTGTTCTGAGCTAAGGTAGCACAACTCAGAGATAATTTTAGATTCATAATTATTTTAGTTAGAAAATTATCATTTTTTTCATTTGTGTGTCTTTATTGAGTAACTGCACTTTCTAACAAATCAAATTGTGATTAAAGCCTTCCTATGGCTTCTCATTGCATTAAGAATGAAATTCAAGGGCAAGGTGTAAAACTCAGTAGTGGAGCATTTTCCTAGCATGTGTGAGAAGATGAATTTAACCTTCAGTATCACTAAATAAATAAATTTATGTAAAATAAAATACTAAAAATAACAAAACCCAAACTTCTTCCAGGCTTTCATGGACTCATATGAAATGATCTCCACAATAAAAATTAGAAAGCTAGGTAAGAAGGCACATACCTGTAGTTTTAGCACTTTGAGAGGCTAAGGCAGGAAGATCTCAAATTAGAACCCAGCCTGGGCAATTTGGTGAGATCCTGCCTCAAAATGAAAAATAAAAAGTGCTGGACATGTAGCTCAGTGTGAAGACCTTGGGTTCAATCCCCACTGCTACAAAAATAAATAAAAATCAATAAATAATAAAAATTTAAAACATAAATAAAAAATTATAGCAGATACAAAAAAAAATGGAATATGCCTTGTTCATGGATCCAAAAATGGTGTAAAAAGGTCATACTGCCCAAAGCAATCTAAAGATTCAATGTCATTCCCACCACCAATAACTTCTCTTCACAGAAATAGAAAAAAAGAATTCTAGAATTTATATGGAACCACAAAAGGCCCAAAATAGCCAAAGTGCTCCTGAGACAAATAATAAAACTAAACAAACATAAAATAAAGAAAAAGGTATCACAATATTTGACTTCTAAACATTCTAAGAACCTCTAATAACCAAAATGGCATATTAACAGACACAGACCAATGAAACAGGAAAGAAAATCTAGAAATTAAACCCAATCCTTATAATCAATTGATTTTTGACAAAGGCACCAAGAATGTACAGTGGAGAAAAGAGTATTTTCAGTAAATAATGCAAGTAATGGCAAAATTGAGTATACACGCAAAAGGGGGGAAAAAACCTAGATCTTGTCTCCTCACTGTACACAAAAAGCAACTAAAAATAAATCAGACCTAAATATAAGGGCTGAAGCTATAAAATCATGTGACAAAACATAGGAAAAACACTTCTAAACATTGACATAGACAATGATTTCTTAGGTATGACCTCCAAAGACACAATCAACAAAAGAAAAAATAGAAAAATGGAATCCTATCAAACTAAGAAGTTTCTGCACAGAAAAGAAATAGTCAACAAAGAGGAAACCTACAAAATGGGAGTGAATATTTGCAAACTATTCACCCAGAAAGGGATTAATAATCAAAATATATAAGGAACAGTAAAACCCCAAATAATTCAAATTTAAAAATTGACTCCAGAACTAAATAGATACTTCTCAAAAGAAGACAGATGACCAGAAATTATTTAATTATACGGTAAATGCAAGTCAAAACCATAATGAGATATCATATCACCCCAGTTAGAATGATTATCATCAAAAAGACAAAAAATGCTTGTAAAAATATAGAGAAAAGAGAATTCTTTTACACTGTTGGTGGGAATGCACATTAATATAGCTATTATGAAAAACAGTACTGCTATTCCTCAGAAAAATCTAAAAATGAACTGTCATGTGACCTAGCATTTCTACTACTGGGTACATATCTAAAGGAGATAAGATCATTGTATCAAAAAGATTCTGGCACTCTCATATTTATTGCCACACTGTTCACAATAGCTAGGATACATGCCCGTAAGTGGATAAATGGATAATAAAAATGAGTTACATATGTACAATGGAATATTTTGCAGCCATATAAACAATTAAATTCTATCATTCATAGCAACATGGGTGGAATATGGTCGTTACATTAAGTGAAAAAAGCCATACACCAAAAGAAAAAATAGTACACATTCTCACTCATATGTGGAAACTAAAAAGTCAATCTTGTAGAAGAATGGAATGCAACAGAAGCCAAGACACTGCGATGAGTGGGCAGGTGGTGCGCAATGGGAAGAAGTTCAGTAACCAACAAAACAGAGAGGAGGCATTGGCTTTGGTTTTCTATAGCACAGTGGGCTAATTATTGGTCAAAACAACCTATAATATATTCCAAAATGACAAGAAGTATACAAAATTGGGGACACATAAAGATTAATGTTTAAAGAAATGGAAGTGCTTATTGTCCTAATTATATTATATATGTATATTATATTATATATATAATTTCTATACTATACAGATAAGCAAATATTTTATATCGTTAAAAATTTAAAAAATATTTCCTAATGATTCTCATTCTTTCCAGAGTAAGATGGAATCTTAGCATCATTATAATTTGTACTTCTCTAATGGCCAGACACGTTGAACATTTTTTCATATATTTGTTGACTATTTGTATTTCTTCTCTGTGAAGTGGCTGTTCATTTTCCTTGCCCATTTCTTGACTGCTCTTTAAGTTTAGGTAGTTTAAATTTTTTGAGTTCTTTATGTATTTTAAGATATTAGTCCTCTGTCTTTTCTATTGTGTATGTGGTCTCTTCACACTACTCATTCTTTTGCTGTACAGAAGCTTTTTAGTCTGCTATAATCCCATTTGTTGATTCTTGATTTTTTTGTGTGTGATTGAGGTTCTGCTTAGAAAATCCTTTCCTACACCGATTTCTTCAAGTGTTTTACCTATTTTATCTTCCAGAGGGTTTTAAGATTTCTATTTTAATGTTTAGATCTTTGATGCATTTTGATTTTAATTTAGTACATGGTGAGTGATGAGGGTCCAGTTTCATTCTTCTACAATCAGATAACCAGTTTTCCCAGCACCTCTTGTTGAATAGCCTAACTTTCCTCCAACATATGCTTTTGGCCCCTTGGCCAAAGATCAAATGGTTGAATTTGTTCAGGGAAGTTCCTGTATCTTCTATTCTGTTCCACTGATCCATGTGTCTATTTTGGTTCCAGTTCCATGCTGTTTTTAATCACTATTTCTTGGTAGTATAGCTTGAAGTCCAGTATTGCTATGGCACGTGCTTTGCTCTTATTGCCAAATGTTACTTTTGCTATTTGAGGTGACTTCTAGTTCCACTAGATTTTAGGTTTTTTTCTCTAAATCTATAAAGCATGCTGTTGATATTTTGGTTGGGACTGCACTGAATCTGTATAACAGTTTTGGAAGTATGGCCATTTTGATCATATTGTTTCTGCCTATTCTGGAGCAAGGGATGACTTTCCATTTTCTGATGTCCTCTTCAATGTCTTTCAGAGTACTGTAGCTTTCTTTGTAGAAGTCTTTCATTTCCTTGGATGGGTTAATTCCTAAGTATTTAATTTGTCTTGAAGCAACTATAAATGGAATTGTTCTCATAATTTACTTCTTATCTTATTCATTGTTGGTATACACCAATGCTAATGATTTTTGTGTGTTGTTCTTGTATCCTATATCACTGAAATTGGTTATTAATTTTAAGTTTTTTGGTGGAGTTCTTTAGGTCTTCTATGTAGAGTATCATGTCATCTGCAAATAATGATAATTTGAGTTCTTCCTTTCCTATATGCATTCTTTTTATTTCTTTCTTTTGCCTAATTGCTCTGGCTAATGTTTCAAGTACTATGTTGAATAGCTGAGGTGACAGTGGACATCTTTGTCTTGTTCCTGATTTTAAGGGGAATGTTTTTAGTTTTTCCCCATTTAATATGATGCTGGCTATTTCTTTGTAATAAATAGCCTTTGTTATATTCAGGTATGGTCCTTCTATACCTGTTTTCTTCAAGTTTCTTATCATGAAGAGGTGTTGGATTTTGTCAAAGCCTTTTCTGCATCTATTGATATGATCTTTTTTTTTTTGACCTTGCTCCTGTTTATGTGATGTATTACATTTATAGACTCATGTATGTTGAACCATCTTTGCATCTCTGGGATGAAACCTACTTGATCATGTTGTATAATCTTTTTTGATAATGTGCCACATTCTATTTGCTAACATCTTGTTGAGGATTTTTGTATCTATGTTTATTAAAGTCACTGACCTGTAGCTCTCTTATAGAAATCAGTATAAAGATTTCTCAATGAACTGAAATAGAAATTCCATATGATCCAGCTATCCTTCTGCTAGGCATCTTCCCCAAAGAGCTTAAGTCATCATACTACAGTGATACTTGCATACCGATGTTTATAGCAGCACAATTCCTAATGGCTAAATTCTAGAAGCAGGTGGGTATACCCACCAACAGATGATTGGATAAACAAAATTGGATAGACAAAACAGGTGATTGGACATATACACAATGGAATACTACTCAGCTACAAAGAATGACAAATTTGAGGCATTTGTAGAAAAATTGATGCACTTGGAAAATATAATGTTGAATGAAATAAATCATACACACAAGATTAAATACCATATGGTATCTCTAATTTGGGTGAGACAAAGTACAAACAAAGAAAATGATAAAGGGTGAATAGCAAGGGACAGAGGAACAGATCTCATCCAATAGGGAAATGGTCCAAGGAAACGAGAGGGGTAGGAGGGGAAGGGGAAATAAGAAGAATAAAAGTGTGCCATCTACAGGATCCTAATAACTCCAATCAGTGTAAACATATGCGATAAAATGAACTTAGATAAATAATATCAACAAGTATGAACAAGGTGATGGGGAAGCAGAGGAGGAGTGGGGAGAGGGAAGGAAGGAGATTAAACAAGATGTAATATGTGCACGCAACAACTCTCCAAGATGATTTTAAACTGCATGAATTGCAAACATGTACTAATAAAACAAAATTTTAAAAAATATTTCCATTTGTGGCAATGTCTTTACTGAGATATAGCTGTTTTTATAGAAGTTTCTTAGACATTGGTGTGTGGGGGGTGTCAGGGATATGGAGAAAAGTACCATGAGTCCCTCCTTCCAGAAAAAGGAACCCACAGGGACATGATAATATCAAATTTTCTAATCTTTTTTAATAATAAGGTGGAAAATGGGAAAAAATGCAGTCATGTAGAAATTTTTTTGGGGGGGATGTGATATGACTACAAAAGGTTCTGATGAAAGTTGGGGGTGATGAATATGTTCATAATCTTGATCGTAGTGGTTTCACAGTGTGTATATATCACAATTTGAAGTGTATGTTTTCAATAGACACAGCTTATTGAGTGGCAATTCCACCTCAACAAAGCTGTTAAAAACTAAAAAAAGAAAAAAAAATCAATAGCACCAAATTGGTAGTCATAGCTTTTCTCTGGCTGGTGGACTCAGTTATCTAAGTTTCTGTAGGTGGAGATAATAGGATCTTTATTCTGGGAATTCTGCAATGTGACACTTCTGAGATCATTTTCACATAGGCACTGTGAAAATAACCAGTGTGGGGTAGTTGTCCTGACTCACTTCCCTGTTCCAGCCTCAAGAGGGCTTCCTTCCCTGGAAGAACAGAAGCAAAGAATCCACACCACTTCTAGACCATTATCTTTCATGATTTCTCCAGTCTTCCTCTCTCTCCCCTGCCCTTTATATTGAATTTAATGTGTGTGCTACTGCCACTAGACTTAAGTATATGTTTATAAAATGTAATGTGGGAAAAGTACATTATATGATATGGAAAGTGATCACTGTATACAGTTGAACTTAAAAAACATGTTCTATAACTATGTACTCAAGATCAGTATAGATGTATACAATAAATTAAGAGCATGTACATAAAAATGTATCAATGGTAATCTGTATCATGGAGTGATAGATAAGGTTTACTTTTGCTTATTCGTATTTTCTTAAGCATTTGTGATAAATGTACTACTTTTGTCATGGGAAAGGTACAGGGATCTTCCCTGAAAAGTATAAATCTTTGCAGCAGGGAGCGATGTATTTTCCCTTTTTCTTATAATCTTGGTTCCTACTTGTGGTATCTTTTCTTTCCTAGGAAAGCAACATAACATAGTAGTTCTGAGATCTTGGGGAAATATCAGAGGCACAGATTAAAACAGGCCTAAAGCAAAACCCAGTTCTCAATTCAGCATGGGTACTTTCTTTCTTAGAACCTCCACAAGTCAAACTGAGGGAGGGGCTCGGTTCTGGGAATGCTTTGCAAATTTGCTAACATTTCCTGTGCCCTATCACCTCTATTACTTCTTCCTTTCCTCTTCAGGCTTGGCACTTCCGTTTATACTTATAATACTTCTTATTGTTCAAACATTAATAGAAATATAGGGGTATTAAAATTTTGACTTCAAGTCTCTTATACTTTCCCACTTAATTGTGAAGCACTTCAAGAGTTATATCTACTTTGTTTTCAATGTGCCCTCAACAGGTAGATTTTTTCATTCAACTAAAAAAATTAGAATGTCTGTTTCTCCCCCATGTCCTGGGCTAAATGCTGGGTTTGAGTAGTAAAGACACCCCAAAATCCAGGCCTTCCCCAGCTCTGGAAAAAAAGTGACCAATGAACACGGAGTCAAACAAAACTCTGGTTAATTGTGGAAAGTACCATGAAGTAAATACTTGGGTATGAGATAAAGAGTAACTGAGGCCTGGTTTTTGTGAAAGTGGTTAGGGAAGGCCTCTGGGCAGAGCTGATACTTGACCTGAGAATTGGGAGTACAGGGTTGGATAGAAAGTGCATGGTAAGTACTCAGATATTTGGTTCAAGAATGAATGGGTCAGCTATTTCTCCATCCTCTAAAAGTACCCTGCACATAGAGGGAAACCAATGAATGGTTGATTTTGATTGAGAGAATAGGTTATTTAGCTCTTATTATTTGCTGAGCATCATGTTTTGTAGACTTCCCCACATTTAACCTTCTTTATCAGCTCAGGAGGTAGTCCTTTATTTTCCCACATCCTTCTGATGAGGAAGTTTTGGAGAAGTTAACTCGCACAAGGTCACAGAGTTGGTAACAGAACTAAGACCCAACTCCCCATCTGTCGGGCACCCTCCAAAATGTACCTGCTTCCGCTCATCCCTGAAGAAGTATGTATGGAATCACATACACTACTGAAAAAGGGTTAATGAGGGACTAACTGAAAATAAACACATTGCCATTTATACTGTGAGAATTCAATACCAAATGATAGTTTTATAGAAGTCATTTGTTAAGTGTGAGGGAGGATTCTAGAAAAACTAGTCTTTTTTATAAGAATAAAGGAAAGCAGTCTCCTTGCTTTGGTAATCCCTCAGGCCGGTCTTCCTATCGATTTCCTGCTTGACTTTATGGAAACAAATCCGCCATTATCAACCCTCAGGGCCCCTAATGACTCTCATAGTCAGATACTCAGAAACAAGAGATATTGGCAAATGAGTCAGTTAAAACTGGAGGTGGGAGGGTAAAATTCCATGAAAATGGTGAGGCACTGGGCATATGAAAAGATAAATAATTGAGTTTGGTTGTGGGAGAAAGAAACTAAACTCACAACAGAAGAATAAAAAATTATCAAAGCAAGGACTGAAGGTGATGGAGAGAAAAAGTTGGCATTTTTTTTCATTTGAAATAGAGATATAATCCTTGAGGATAGTACCATACTTGTTTTTTTTCTGATATTCTGATCCCTATGGGAGCTGACAGAAGCTCTAGCATGTATGAGGTGCTAGACAACTAATGGCTCAATAGCTTGGGATGTTCTGAGAGAGAGAAGAGGTATTGCTACTGCAGAAATGTGTTGATTAATTAGTTACAGAGGAAAGGGGGGGAAGACACAGAATAAGACAGCTAAAGGACCCACTGTGTAAGCTTCAGGAGTTTGTCACCAGCAATTAACATGGACAGACTTTTCATGCAAGGCTGTATACAGGGAGCTTTAGAGACCAGATTCTTACCGAGAAGAAAAATCAGCTAGATAGTAGCTTGTTTGTACCAGGTACAAGACCAGAACCTAGTCTGCTGACTTGAGTCTCAAAGTTGATGAGCTGGGTTTCACGGCTGTCTCTGTTCCCAGCATGGGGAGACTGATAGACTGGAGCATGAAGGTTTTCCATGTGTGATCCTAGCTCATCATCCCTTGTGCATGAAGAAAAATGTACTCCCAGCAGGCCCTGCCATACAGGCTCTTGCAGTCACCAACACTATTATTGTCTGCTTTGGAATTGTGTGTCATGAGTCAAGGGTTCAGGACCCAGAGCGTCTTTCAGTAAATGGAAACCTTGTAACAACATAAATCTGCTCTTTCCTATAGCATGAAATGTGAAATACCTAACCATTTTGTACCCTGCTACAAATGAAATACAATAGGCGCCTTGATGCAGTTTTAATATCTTTTTCATCCTATTCAGGTTATGGTAGAGCATCATTTAAGGAGTCTCTGTCACACGCTTGACAAGGTTGCAGCTTGGCTATTCATCTTCAGGATCATGGATAAATGAGTAGAACAAAAGCACAGCATGGCTCGCCTGAACCTCTTCATATTTTCCGTTTGTAGGAAGGAGGTCAGGTGTGCAGCGTGCCTGTAAGCTACAGCTCTATTTGCACCCTAGGTCAGCAAGGAATGTAATCAGCTTTAGAAAGCTATTTATCCAGCTAGAGGACCCTCTTAATATTTGTCTGGAGAATGAGGAGGCAGATCTTGTGGGAGGTCAGAATATCTGCAGGGTAGCCTCAGCTGGGAGCTTCTTGAGTGCTAAACTTGAGCTGGAAGCCCAGGCTTGAAGACTGATGGCTTCAGCAACTCCACATGGGGGAACATTCTGGTTAGCTACTTCTCCTGTGGTGTTCCCTGCTCCCTAGAGCCAGGCAGCAGCTCAGTTCCTTTTTATTATCATGAAGCTGAACCTGGTTTCCTACTTTGAAGAAGGGCCTTAAGAGTTGGGGATGGTAGCTCAGTGGTAAATTGCATAATTAGCATGGTAGAGGCATTGGGTTCAATCCCCAGGACCACAGATTGAAATGAAATGAAATTAAAAGGGCTTCAGCTCAGAAAACTTCAGGTTACTACCACAAATTCTCCAGAGTCATATAGGCAAGGTTCCCACTTTGTAGGTGGGTAAACTATTTCATCTCTGAGTTTCATGTCCTTATCTACATAACAGAGGCAGGGGTATTAATAGCATCATTACAGGGCAACAGCAAGGAGTACAGTTTGGATCTTCGCAATCTGGACATAGATACAAGATGGGTAGACGGTTCTGACTCACATTACCAATCTATGTACCTATTTATACGTGGAGATATATGTCTATGTGTGTTTGTCACATTAGCTACAATATACACTCTTGTTAATGTGCTATCTTGTCAAGAATGCCTGCCCAATTGGCAATATATATTTTAGGATATATATATATATATATATATATATATCTCCAATGTCAGCAAGACAGAAGGAAAGAGATGAGCAGAGTCTTGAATTACACATGATAATGTATCTTAATGTTCTTAAAAGTACTTGGCACAAAGCAAGCATTCTACAAGTGGTAGCTTTTATAATCATAAGACATGGGGGCTATTGGCATTGCTGTTGCCAACATTATCCACATGTTTGTTTTCACAGGGATCTTATGCTTCCCTTAGTTTCAGGCATGAGACAGCTTGGCTTCTTTTGGCCCCTGACTCTGAAACGTGAGAATGTGAAATGACAGCTGGAAAGTGACTGGGAGAAAATGGAGATAACCTCCTTCTATTTCAAAAATAGGAAAGGAAACCAGCAGGAGAAGGGCATTCCTTAAGACTATTCAATAAATAAGAAAGTGTGTAAAATTCAAATAAGTTGAAGGAAAAGTGACTAGTAGTTATTGGACAGTAACACCGGACTCAGTATTATCAGGGCCTTACAACAAGCCTATCATTTATATACTACTGTCAACCCATTTTACAGATAAGGAAACTTAGGCTTAGAAAGGTTAAGAAATCCACCTAATGTCAGAGGGCTAGAGTCTATGTGCTTGACTACTGTGTTATGCTGTGTATGCAACTTTTGATACTGAAATTATAGGTAAAGAGTTGAACATCCCTAATCTGAAAATGCATAACCTGAAGTGATCCCCAATCTGAATCATATTGAGCACATGACATCACAAGTGGAAAATGCTACACCTGACCTCATGTGATAGGTCACAGTCAAAATCACAGGCATCCTAAAAATACTCTATAAAATTATCTTGTGGCTGGGAGTGTAAGGGATATATAAAACCTGAGTGAACTTCATGTTTGGGCTTGGTTCCCATCCCCACTTTCATTATGCATATCCAAATATCCCAAAATGAAGAAAAAAAGTCCAAAACATTTCTGGTCCCCTGCATTTTGGGTAAGGGATGCTCAACTTGTACCAGATGCATGAAGCCATTAGTAACAAGTCTTGTGAAATAACCCAGCTTTGCATTTAAGACTCTGCTGTCATTTAATAGCCCTGTTCTTGACCTAAGTCAAGTCACTTACTTGAGTACTGGCTTTCTCAGGTATAAGAGGGAAAAAAATTGTCCCCTATAGGACTGATGAAAAAATAAGACTGCAACCTAGTGACTCAGAAAGCAAATCTGACTCACAGCTCTGCCACTTTAAACTATGACATTTGGCATATTTTATAACTTGCCTGGATCCTGAACAGCCTCAATTAAAACCAGCCAACTAATAGGACCTCTGCATGATGGGGTTATTGTGATGAATAAAAATCATTTATATAAGTCACTCAGCCCAGAAGCTAGAACTAAATGACTACTCCCTAAATGTTAAATAGTATTGCTATTACAATACATACAAAACCTCACATGTAACACATTCAATCAATAAAGCCTGGCTATTAAATGGATAATAAACTCAGTTCTTTCATAAGATATTAAAACACAAGTGTTTATGCCAAGGCTTCTTTCTCAAGCCTATCTGGCCTCAGAGAAATAAGAAAAATGTATCTGGGGTAAGAAGCTGGATGGAGACAGGGACAAAAAAAGAGGAGATAATTTTATTCATCCAAAGATTTACACCTTTCCGTGGAGACTTACCCATATCCTTTTCCTACTTTCTTTGCCCCTCTCCATTTTTCTGTGATTATAAACGGAAACCTGTCTAAAGAGGTATCTGCTACTGTGTCAGTATCTGACTTTTTGATTTTAGATTTGAATATCAAAAGCTGGGAAATGTGTAAATGCTGAGGGCAATTAAGAAACAGCTTATATTTATTGAGAATAACTTGTATTGAGAATTTATTGAAGAGTGAATCAGGTATAATGCAAGGCATGCTAACATTTTAAAATGTAATCCTAGTATTTTTCTTAGTGTGACCATGAAGTACCTGGTGCTGGGAGCTTTGAGCATTTCGCCATAGGGGGAGCTTTTGAGCAGAGACCTGTCCGGTGCTATCCTCAGAGGAAAATGGCTATCAATCAGTTCGCTGGCCACATCCGATGTTACTCAGGATCTCCTGGGCTAGGGAAGGGTTCTGCAGATCCGAATGAACGAGCAGTTTTCACACCTTTGCTTCATTTCCTTAAGTGAAGGAGCCAGCGGAAGGAATTACTTAGGCCTACTGGTATTTCTTTTCACCTTCCTTCTTTTAACAGGTCATTGGTTTACTAACATAAACTGTGAATTGACAGACACTGTCAATTAGGAGGACCATATTTTCATGCCCAACTATTGAGCTATTCTTTGTTCAAATCTACCAGAAGGTAGTTTAAAAACAAAGACTTTCCCAGCATCCTTTGCAACTAGGAGTAGACACATGCTACAGCTTTGCGGAGTGAAATGTAAGGAGGTCTGCTGGTAACACTTTCTTTCCAGCTGCAGTGCAGGGACTGTATTGTGACGATTCTGTATGTGCATCAGAAGCCAGTGTCCTGAGGATGGCAGAAAGGAAGACAGAATTCATGGTCCCTGAGGGCATCACAGTCACTGCATCAATGGACTGCTTCTCTCTGTACTTGTTTAATCCACTGCAATTGAGCTTTCTTTGATAGGTATAAGACTTGTTCCAATTAATAAAATAAGGGAACTTTTGATATTTGTGGCCAGACTCCAATTCTTTTATTCTAAGAATAGCACACAAATTTCCTGTAAAAGACCTACCTCTTCCCTGTGTGGAGTCTTGAGGAAGGAGGACCATCAAAATACCCTTGTTTGCCAGTGATTGGTACTAAATTGAATAGTTTCCTATGTCTGCCTGGCTATGAGTTTAACTCTTTCCATAGATTATCTCACATAAGTTTTACAAAGCTCTATGAGGTAGAAACTGTTAAGTCCAACTCAAAGTTGAGAAAACTGAAGCTCAGAGAAGTTAGATGACCACTCTAGTGCCACACAGTCCCCATAAATATCCCTGTGCCAGTCTGCATTTCCCTTCTTTCATTTAGGTTGGGCCTTGGTGGCTATTAGTGGTCAATGAAATAATGAGCCACAGTGAGAGATGTCACTGCTAGGTGGAGGCAGCTAAGAGCTAGTATTTCTCTGCTTCAGGGCAGAGAATGAGACATTGGGGAATGGTTTGGTTACAGGTACAATAATGGATTTTGAACTCACACTGGACTATGATACAAGTGAGAAAAAAAACCAAAACACTTTCATTAAGCCACTGTCAGATCAGTGGTTGCCTGTTGTATATATAGAATAAAGTATTCCAACCAATGCATTAGCAGAGCCCCAATTTGAATTCATTTCAGATTTACTCCACTGTGGTTTATCTTTTGTACAAAACACAGAACTAAAAGAAGAAACGACAGCTACTAGAAAATGACTCTTTTGGGCTGGGGATTTAGCTCAGTGGTTCCGCTGCCTGCCTTGCAAGCTCAAGGACCTGAGTTCGATCCCTGGTACCAAAAAAAAAAAAAAAAAAATGAAAATGACCCTTTTAAGTTTTGTGGTCCTACCTCATTTCTCCCATAAAGATTTTCTGTTTCTGTTTGCCTGCCATGAATACATGCTTGTGGAGATGCCCCTAGTGGTGTCAGACCTTTTAGAACTTTAAGTGATAACAAACAGCCTGCTGCAGCACACATGCCATAGGTTTGCCACCACTAGGCCTCTTTGGCAATACTGAAATCATCATGTGAATAATAGGAATTATTAGAAGGATTACTTCTAACATTTACAAATGTCTACTTGCCCATTGCCATTGAATTAGTAAGTGGATTAATACTGATTCAAACTATGGAAGCCTTATTTCAAAGCTCATGCTCGGACTTCAAATCCCCATGTTTCCTAAGTGAAGCTGCTTATCTGCTTCCAAAGGACTGGGATCAGGAGACACTGCTAACTCTTTTGCTCACTCCCATGGAGATCTAATCTCAAGAGGACCCCGGGGCCAGCCTGGTTTGAACATCACTTACTCTGTCCTAGATGGAAAGCAGCAGCAACCTGGAAGGTGAGGATCGCCCTGCCACCTCCCAGCTCCCAGCATGAGGAGGTTCTGGTTATCATTATGCTAATGATTTTACTAATTTTATTCCATTCATACCCATCATTCTGCTTAGAGGGAAGCAGGCAGTACAGTTTGATGCTTTATTAGTCTTTTATTCTGCTGGTCAATTCTCCTTCTGCTCTCTCATCATTTCCAACCTTCTGTCAGGCTTCAGGACCTCTAAAGTTATGACTCCTACTTCTATATTTCTCACCCAGCACCCTCTGCTCTAAGAAAGCTGCTTTCAATTTAATTCAGTAAACATAATCCTCAGATTATGATACAGTTATGCCCCAATAAATCCATCATAAGTTCTGAGAAGTGGGAAGGGAAGGGCCACTATGGTGCCACGTACTTCTTTACACACTGCACATATATTAATTGTCCCAGTTGATTTTAATAACATCTTTCTGAGGTAAGCATGGTGCTATTATCCTGATTTAATAGATGAGGAAAAATAATGCAGCATCTGAGAATAATTCAGGTCAAATCTGATACCAGAGCTTTGTTCTTATTACATAGCATGCTGACTTCTTCACCAGGAATGCCAAGGGATGGCTTCTGAAGATATCCAGGGGTAGAAGAACAGGCTGGAGAGCTATGAGTGGCATTTTTGAACCCATCTCCTGAGACAGTGAGTGTGTTGAGTCCAGGAGTAGGATTCCACCAAATGCAGTGTGCACCTGTATGGTTCCTGAGGAGTCAGTGACAGAGACAGCTCAGATGAGCTGGATGCGGAACCATCCACCAGAGATTGTTCTTGTTTTGACTATTCCTCTGTTTAAATAACTAATATTGACTTGAATAGCTTGGAACAACTTTTCCTTTTTACTCTTGTTTATAAAACAGTGAAGCGATGGGAACATATCCATCTCTAATTAGGAAGGGCATCATATATTGGAGAAAGGACTTAGGAAACACATCACAAGAGCAAAGAGGTTCCATTTCCACAGAGTCAGCTAACCAACATGGGAGCTGCTGGCTGCAAGCAGCTCAGTAAAGCGGAATGAAAACTGTCAGAATGAGGAAATTCAATTCCTAAAGCCAGTGAGTGTTTCAATGACCTTGAACAAGTCACTTCACCTGTAGGCTTTACTTCTTGGGCCTGATACAGGCAGGAGCTGGATGGGTTAGAATCCAAACCCCTTGTCAGTGCCAGCGAGGCCCTGTACGATCTGACCTTTGACCTTTTCTATCTCACTGTGTCCACTCCATCTCCACAGCCGTGTCTTGCAGCCACAGCCTCTCCTTCTGACTCCTGACAAGCCTGTCTCAGCGCCTTTGTGCTTTTTCTCGCCACTGCCTGAAATGCTCTCCCTTCCTCTTTCCTTCAAGATGAGACTGGTGCCTTTTCAGCATTCAGGTGCCAGGTCTGAAAGTCTTTGCCTGACTCTTAGCTACAGAAGTTCTCCCCAGGTACTGCTCCATCGCCTTGTTTCATTTTATTCATAGTATTCACCATTTCCTGAAACCTCCCTTTGTATGTGCAGTTGCCATTTCTTCCTAGTAGAGGGAAAATTCCACGAGAACAGGAACTTTGTCAGTTTTATTCAATTGTCTAGCCCATACCGGAGAAGGAAGTCTTACACTGTTATAGACTCAGTAGATGTTGAACAGCCAACTGGATAACAACAAGAAGTGCTTATATAACTCTCTACTGTACCAAATTTACCTTCATTTGGGCTTTGCTATTTTATGAGTTAAGCAAAAATAATATTTCAGTACCAAGATGAATGTTTTTGAGAGTAGTAAAACTATCCCATTCAGTAATTTTGAGAGGTAGCGTAGGTGGGGGGCAAATGCTGTAATGGACATGCTTTAAGGCTAAATCTTGCTACAGGAGGAAGGGAATAAGAGGGTGATGGGATGTGAAGGTGAGTAATGGGCATCTGCAAAATATATGATGCACCCTGATCACCCCTCCATGAGAAACTAGGGGAGAGGTCAGGGCAAGAGAGTGACTGAGAAGTACAGTGCAAAGCCTGTTACATACATGTATGAACCTGTCAAAATGAAACACATTCATTTGTATAATCAATAGAAAGATTTAAAAAGATGTCAATAGCAAAAAAGAAATATTTGATTTAGGGTCAAGACAATTTCAATAGCATCTATTTTAAAAATGGGGAAAAACTTTCCCAATGGCCTCACACTGGCCAGGGTAGAGGCTGGTTTTCAAAATACTTTTTCTTCTAATGTCTTTTGCATTCCAAGCTTAGCACCCATGACTAGTACAATATCCATTATCTATTTTTTCATGGCTCAGAGAACAAGGGAGAAGCAACTGAAGCCAGATTCTTCTGCTGCATCTTGAAAACTCTTAGAATTCTACACAGATTCTATTTCCACTCTACCTCCCCATGCCCCAGATTTAAGGCAATGACTGAGAACTTAAAAGGAGGGAAAAGAAAGGAAATGGAAACATTCAACTGAGCTAGAAGGATTTGGAGAAAGAAAGGATGAACTGAAGTAAATTATGAAGGATGACTGTCTTAGCCACTTTGTGGTCACTGAGACACAATAACCCAAAACCCACAATTTTAGCTCACAGTTGGCAAAGGTTTCAGTCCATAGTCGGAAGGAAAATCAGCTCATCTCATAGCACCCAGAAGAAGAGAGGTAAAAAGAGCCAGGAAGCGAGATAAACTCTTCTAGGCCATAACCCTAGGGACCTGCCTCTTCCAACCAGACTCACCTCCTAACAGCAAGTCAGCTATAAGCCCCCAAATCCAATCACCTTCCAAAAGTCCTCCCTATGAGCACATGAAGCTTTTGAGAGACATCTAGATATAAATCATAACAATGGTTGAGGCTTCCCTTCACCTAAACTGGCCAGGGTAGTTTGAAGTAAGTAAGGGCCTGGTCCAGATCCTCTAAGGGTCACTTCTAGTCCCACGCTTTGGTTTTGCATAGCCAAAAGAGTTAACACACTCAGGTATATTAAAACTTTTCCCTGAGCATGTAAATCCGGTGCATTGGCAGGCTGTAAAATTGGTTAAGCAACTAAATATTGAAAAGCAAACTATGGGAGCTGTTCTTCCTCCAACAGAGTACTTAAAACCAAAAACAAAAATCCACAAAACACAAAAACAAAAACAAAAACAAAATCCCATTTTATCCCCAGGAGGTTTTACTCTTTGTAATGACATCTACCTTCAGAGACAAGCTGATCAGAGGCATTTCTATTGACCTCCAGAATATGATATTATTCCCACTTGACCTCTGAAGAGGCAATGATGTCCTGCCTGTTAAATATGATAACGTATATAGAGAACTTACAGCTCAGTAGCTGCCAAATAGCAAGTGTGAAAATATATTGGTTAACATCATAATTACTAACCTATTACAGTAGACAAATGTTTAAATGAACATCATATTGTGTGTAAAGATCCCAGATAGAGGAGCTCGCACTCTAACAGGGAGAAAGATGGTGCCTCATGGAGGGTGTGTTGGAAGGGGCTTTGGGGAGAGTGGCTGGATAGGGCCACAAACTCTGGTAAGGCCGAGTCTGCGTGCTCAGCAACATAACTCAACTCCAGTTCTCCCAAGGCAGAGCTGGATAAAAACAAAGGGCTTGGATAAAGTGCTAAGGGAAAAGGTAGTCAAGGAAGTAGGGGACATTATTGGGTGAGAGTGAGCTTTTGTAGTTTCTAGGATTTAAGAAAGATATTCAGTTATTGTACTTTTCCTGCCTCTTGAGGTCCTGAGGACTCCAGGGTAGAATGGCCCAGGAGGGCTGCTTTTCTTGCCGTACTCCTCTGTGTTCTCCACAGCCCTAAAAAAGGGGTCCACACCATTTGGGTGTATTCTCCTGCTTGCTTGAGAAATGGGTATTTAAAAGGGAAGTAGAGAAGGTGAGAGAATAGCTGTTGATGTCACTGGCTCTGCAGGACAAGAGGACAAGATGAGCCACAATTCAATAATAGGGTAGTATCCAGGTATTCTCATACACCAGCTGTTCTGTGTATCATAATTCCCAAACAAGGTAATGTGACCCTCTTCTCAGTCTCCAGGAATCTAAACATAGGGGAGCTCTTCCCTGTCCTTCTATGGAACCAGCACTTGCCCGAGTATGAGGAGATCAAAGTTTGGGCCTCAGATCCATGCACTTTGCAGCCTTTAACAAGACTCTGAAGGCCATAAAATTCAGTAGGACTAGATGCTTTCTCATAGCCATCTACTTCTAAAATCTCAGGAACTAAGATTTAGTAGAGACAATGGGGTGCCAGAGGGATTCCCTTTTGGTGCCTCTTATCTCTTCCCCTCCCTGAGAATTTTGTTGGAGTTGGCACTGACAGCATTTGCTGTGAACTGAAGTCTCATAAAACCAGCTTGGGGAAAATGAGAGTGTCATACAGCTGGTGTTTGCATTCACCAGGTGGCCTCTTTGAGCTCATTATCCCTGTCCATCTATTATCTCCTTCACCACCATCTACTTGGCCCAAATTTTCCTTCTAAATTTGGTTCTGCAACTGATAACTTTCATTTTCCTCTAGCTAAATGTTCCTAAGAAGAAAGTGCTGGCAATAAAATTGAAGAAATTTAAGGAACCTGAATATTCTGTCTCCTTTATGTGTTCCTTATGGTCTATACCTTTTATGGGGTTGGAAACTTTATGCTGATAGTAATAAGGTATTCAGGGCATGTGGTGTTAGCAGGCCTGGGTATAATGTAAATGGAATTATTTACCATGGAAATATCCAGTCCAATCTCTTAGCAAATTGCAATCCTTGAAATTAGGTCCCTTTATAAGGTGCTTAAATAAATGTATACCTTGTTTGAAAGATTTGCAGCAATTCATCAGAAATATTGGGTTCTTTTAATACAAAAATAGATCAGCTCTGCTCTATGTATCATAAAATTTAATTGGCAGTCATTTATCAGAACTTGTTAATAGCCAGATTGTTCATTGTTTGAGAGGTTAGATTCAGTCACTAAAATATTTCTCTAGATCAGTAAATGTTTGAGAATTAAATATGTTTAGTCTGATTTTAACATTTATGGAATGTGTACATGTATTGAAAAATTAGATGGTGGCTCATTCATGTTTATGTTTTATGCATCAGTTAGAAAATTTAATTAAAAACACTTCTCCAAAAATGCAGACTTATACATGTATGTCGATTTGTCAGTTTGCATATTTGTGGAAGAAAATTAAGCTGGCTTTTATGTTTTGCCTGGTTAGGTAAAAAAGGTACATGCTCAGCTAAGCTTTCTTCTGTGTCCAGGATCCTTTCTGGGGTGAAGCAAATGGAATAAAAGCTATGGGGTGGTGTGGCAACCTCAGGAATGTCAGTGCACTGTCAAATTTAGTGACGGGAAAATATTCAGCTACAAGTGGTGGAGTTGGGGTAAGAGCTAAAAACACCCTTATAAGTATCAAGTCCAATCACACCATTTGTTTCTGAGTTTGAACAGCCAGCATGGAGAAGAAAGATGGAAGCGCTCTTCCTGCAGGTCCTCCAAAACTGGGGAGGCTTACTCTTCCAGGCAGAGCATGTCTTGGGTTGTCAGATCTATTTATAAATCACAACTTTACTGGCCTCTCTGCCACTTGCTTTCCCTTCTGGGTGAGCTTGTCATGCCTCTTTGCTGCCCTTGCAGTTGGCAGCAAGACCTGGTTGAGTTTTCCCAGGAAAAAACTCCCAGGGGGCTGTGGCCTGATTTAAGCAGGGAGGGGAACACTGTAAGGCAGGGTGGGGACCAGAAGCCACAGTGTTTCCTGACAAGTCCTGGCAATGCTGCAGGACTGGGCAGATTTTCTGTGCATGGCCAGTGGAGGAGCACTCCCTGGACCACAGCACAGAAGGGAAGCTGGTGTCCTCATTTTGCCTTCTCTTTCCACACTTAGGCTTTAGATGACCAAATGTTCATTGGAAAGAGCATCTACTGGGAGTGCCCATGTTAGGTGCTGGGTAGAACAGAGAGGAAGCCAGTCACAATGCAGCTTCCAGTATAAAGGGACAGGCACACCTGCTTATGGTGTGCCATAGTTAGAAATGGTGATAAAGTCTGTGAATGAAACCTAGAAGCTAGAAAAACACATAAAGAGGGTGGTTGGTTGAGCCCAGTGGGTGGAACAGGGAAGGCTTTTGGGTATAAAGTATACAATGGATATGAGGTTTGAAGACCTAGGATGAGAGGCAGGAAGAGCATCCAGGTGGAGGGCTCAACAAACGTACACGCATCGGAGCTTCACGCAATTCTCCGTGATATTCATCACGAAACACCAAGTAGACATGCACGAGAGCATACACCATTTACTTGCCTCCCAGACCACACATACTTCACCTTTTCTCATTTTGTTCTTTTCTTATTGGCAGTAGTGGGGATTGAATTGAGGACCTTCACACTGAGCTACATCCCCAGCCCCCTCCCTCTTTTCAAAATTTCAAAACAGGGTCCTGCTACCATACCAGCTCATTTCTTTTTTCTGAAAGTGGAGAGGCAGACACAAACATGGGACACAGTTAAGTTTGATGGGAGGTTAGGTAAGGAGCAGAGTGGGGACATAGGGGAGGACTATAACAGCGTCAAAGTTCAGCCAATCAAAGGACTCAATTGTCTGAGAGCAAGGTTTCCTAAGCAAAGCAAGTGAGTAGTAATCGGTAGTCTTAGACAAGAATACAACATAAACAAAAGCTTAAAGGTGGAAAAGAACTTGATAGTTATACAGACCACGGTCAGCATCCCTGTGTTACTGGGAGGCACATTGCAAGCGGAGAAGTAACAGCTTACGCAGGAAACCCTTGTATGACATCCTTGCCAGTGTTTATTGTCCTATGGATATTTATTGAGAATCTGCTATGTTGTGGGCCCCAGGGCCATACTACACCAAATGTGACTTGATCCACACCTTGCAACAAGGACTCACATGAAACAAGTAGTCAGTGAAGCAAAGCAAGTGAGAAAGACAACCCAACCGCCATGGGAGTTGAGGAGATGACTAGGAATAGGAGAGAGAAGCCAGGCTTTGGCAGATGCTATCAAAGAATGTTGGTTTTCATGCTCAAAGCACTGAGATGCTTTTAAAAGGTTTTGGGTAGGGACTTAAACATGTTTAATCTTTCATTTTGAAGAGCTGATTCTGGCCACAGTGAAGACATCTATTCTCAGACTTAGATCTCCCTCCTTCTCCCCTAACTGACATCTGTCAAGGGAGTGGAAGGGATCCAGGGAATCCACTCTGCAGCCTCACCTCACCAGGCAGAAACCCCAATAGCTTCCACCAGCTCTCTGCACACTTACAACCATCACGGGTAGCTAACAATGCTTCCTCTGAGGCAAACTGCAATGTCTTCACAACAATTATATTAATATCAGAGCTAGGAATGAGCTGATGGAAAGCTGTTCATCCATGTAATGAGGTTTCAGTTATACTTTGGAAATGTGTCAGATAATTTGGTAAGAGATAGCAGAGTTTTCTGTTTGTCAAAAGATGGGGGAAGTGGAAGTCAAGCTCTTTGGCTTCCAGAGTAATGTGGAAATGTCATCTGTACACGACGGGCTTAAGGCAGCACAAACAAACGTGAATGTACAATGACAGCAGGGAGCCTAGGATACAATGAAGGTGGTAGGGAAGGGAAAGTGGCCATAAAAATCATAATTATTACCTAATAATGATCAAGAACTTATAATGGATCAAGCATCATTTTATTTGAATATGATAATCCTATAGGGTGAATATTAACTGCAGTTGATACAGGGCTCAGAAGGACATTCAAATCCATATCTTTCTAAATTTCAAACTTTCAAGAGTGGTTTTAACAGTACTGAGTTTATGCTCCATCACTGGATAAGAACTCTTAATAGGTGCATGTTTTGGTGTAAAATTGTGGAACCTATTATTATTTTTAATTCAGGACCTTCACACACTAGGCAAACCATCTAGCACTGAGCTCTATCTCTAACCCATGAATTCTATTTTAGATAAAGGAAAAACGTGCTCATATTCAGTAAGTAAGGCATCTCCTCCACCAAGCTCAGGTGAATCTCAATGTTGTATGTTCTTGTGTGACCTTCATAAGATCTGAGATTGTTATTCTGGTCAGTACTCCAAAGTATGGGGCAAACAAAGTTGGTGTGTTTTTTTGTTGTTTTTTTTTTAAAAAAGAAATACATAGAACCCATACGGAATAAAATTGAACCACAGCAACAAAATGGATCCTATTTCAACCCTTTTAGTTTTCTTAGTTACATCAAGTCAGGGGCTTACAACATCAACTGGCCTGTGAAATCATATAAACAGCTTTCACGAACACTCAGGCTCAATCCCATCTCAAAGAGGGTGATTTAACTAGCCCAGTGCAGCACTTTGCACTCTTTAAGGTCATGCAAACACTTGGCTATCTTGGTAAAGTGCAGATTCTGACTTCATAGATCTGAGCAGGGCTGAGACAAGCTCCCAGGTTGTTCCCATCTGCAGGCTGGGGCATCATTCGGGTACAGCTAAGCTGAGAGCCACCACCACTGAGAACCACAAGAAGTCTCAGTTTGATGCTAGCTAATCTTTTCTTTTCCATTTTTGAAGGTTTAAAAAGTTATGAGCAAGAATGAGCTATATGAAATACACACGGCACACAAATCTAATTGTAAACAGGAAAAATGAGCTCCTGTTTCTGTTCCCAACAGCTAGAATCCCTTTTCCCCACACATAATCTAATTACCCTCACAGAAGGATTTTTCCATATACAGCCTTAGACGTATGTGTGTATATATTCTTTTAAAAATTGCACAAATGGCAGCATTCATTTAGCACTTTGAGTTTTACCCCCACTTACCAATATATCTGAAAGATTCTTCCAGACTGCAAATAAAGAACTGCCTCATTTTGGGGTAAAAGATATATATAAAATTTATCATCTTATGCATTTTTAAGTATGTAGTTAAGTGGCACCACATACATTCACAGTGTTGTGTAATCATCAATACCATCTGTCTCCAGAACCAGCTCATCCCGTTCTGTGTCCACTAAATGGTGCTGGTTCACAAGTAACTCTTTATAAACAAGACCCTGCCTTAGGGCCTTAGCTTTCAGCCTACAAGGTCTAGTTAGAGTTTACTAAGATGCTTTGTGTTCCTCTCTGTGATAAGAAATACTAATATTCGACTAAAAGTCATTTTATTTTTAAACAAACCTGGACCCCATCAAAATAATGATATCTGGTAAGCATTCGTGAAGGCAGTACCTGTCTTCACCACAGATGTGAAAGTTGCTCATGAAAAAACTGAAATAGAGGCCCCCCAACCCCTGCCCAGCCAACTTTGACCTCTCCATGGTGGGCAGCAGAAATGGCTTTTCTCTCAGGGCCTCATGACCTATATCCAGAGGCAGCTTCTTCTAAGGGTTAGAGTTTTCTGTAAGTAAGGTCACACCCCATTCCCTCTTTCCTCATTCATAATAGAATGGTAGCCAAAATAAAAGCCTGGGTTTAAAGAATTTTGTGTTCTCTGACAGAGACAGGGAACCCCTTGGTATTCTATACATACTAGATGATGTTAAAGATTGTCCATCTAGGAAAATAACAATTTTTCATGCAGGTGTCTGGCTTGAGAATGTCAGAGAAGGGTAGCAACTACCTGATAGTGGAAGCTTCATAGGAAATCTGAGCAAAGGCGAGGTAGGTTTCTTGAGCAGACTAGTGGAAGGGGATTGGAATTGGGAGCTAGTGGACATGGCATTGAGGCCAGGCTCTCCACTGCCAGCCATCTCTCCTTAGGAAGTCACTTTAACTTCTCCAAGCTTCAGCTTTTTATCATTTGGAAAATGCTGAGCTGAAGAGTAAATGTAGTAGTCCATAGAAGTATTTGCCTTAGTGTTGGGACATCGTTAGTGGTCAAGAAACAGAGATATTACAGACCTGGATTGTTCACTGAAAAGAAAGTAAAGAAAGGGGATCTGGGTCAAAAGTGGGGTCCAGGGATACCCAGATGGTCACTCTCTAGCCAACTTGCCACCTATAACTACCCAGACTAACTCAGCAGGAAAACACTCTACTAAGATATTGGTAGGTGGATCCCTAAAAGTATGAATTCTTATGACCCAACACTTGATTTTTTAATTCTTCATCAAATTAATAAAACAAATTCTGGAAAACAAAGCCATAACACACACACACACACACACACACACACACACACATTTTCTTAGACGCATTGATCACCTAAATACACATTTGAGCTTCTCCTAGAGGCCTGGAGCTGTTCTGGATGCCAAAGGACAGTGACCAACATGGTGGAGAGGGTCTTTGTATGCATGGGTTTGCATCCTCAGGAGGCTGCTCAAAGTCTCTGAGTCCTTGGTCCACTCAACTTGCCTACATAAAACCCCTGCTTGTCTGAATGTCCTGGAGATACTCTACTATCTGGTGATTCCTCGGTCCCATGGAGCAACAGGAAATAGATGATATTATTTTCAAAGATAAGCACAGGCATGTGTTTGAGAGAGCTTTCAGCTACTAGGAAAGAAACAAATTAACCATTATTGATGTGATGTCTTTTATGTGACAGAAAGCAGACAGATTTGAAGGGATAATGAGGTGACCAGAGCACCAGGCTGGAACTACTCTGGCATCGATTGAAAGATTAGAAAGTGAGGAAAAGCAGGATACCCTGATAGGGCTTGGAAAGATGGCCTCAGCATGAGCTCCAGGAGACTATGCACATGAAAAGGATTTGAGAATAATTACGTGGTAGAAAAGAAAGAATTTAACACCAAACTGCCACTGGGTGCATTTCACTGGCCTCAGAAATAGACTGACATTGAAAGAACTGGGTGCACTATTTAATTGGTATCTAACTCCATCAAACTTAATTTTCTAATCTGTAAAATGATTGGTACTTGGTTCAGTAGAATGGAAGGGGAATTAAGTGAAATGATGTATATATAGTGCCTTTTCACAGTACATGGGACACTAACTGTTATCAGTAAATGTATGCAGAGCAAATGAAATGAATGGTGTGTTAAGCTACTGTGGAAAGGAAGTTATTTGTCCCTGATCACATGGACATTGAAGGGGATACTGTCCAAGCACTAACCAGATTTCTGATTTCTTTCTACCTACTTTAGGGATAACAGTCCAGCTACATAAACACCACTTTTGAGGATAGCACTTTCTTGATATGCAGCCATAATTTTGTAAATGATGGAATTCACAAGCTAGTCCTCAGCCTTAGATACCAATTGCTTGAATTATCTTACAGTATTGGAAATCTACTTTATGATAGATAATGAAATCCAGTTTTCTGTTAAGCAAGATGAAAAGAAAACAAGAGAAACTGGAAAGATACAATGGGTCATCATGGAAAAATGTAAGGAGAGAGGAGATGGTGCCTTGTAGAGAAAAAATGTTCCCCTCACACCTAGTGTCCTATGCCTGTGATTAAAGTGTTATTAAAAGAAAGTCAAGCTTAGTATGTAGTTGAGGATCTCAACCATGCCCAGAAAAAGTGAAGCAGAAGAAAAAAAAAAAAAGCAGGATATACCAGGATGTACCAGGATGTACCTTAGAGCAGGGCTGGAAATGACTCAGGAAACAGGTGAGTCAGGTTTGTCCACATCCCCTGTGGGGTGGCCTAGCAGGACAGGTTTTTCCAAGGTTAATCTGTAGTTTGTTATCAAACAATTTTCTGAGGGTGATGCAGGTGAGAGGAATTTGGGGGAGAGGTGAAGAGTACCACAGGCTTGGGGGGGGGGGTCTATGACCTAGTGTTGTCCCTGTCAGCTGGTGATCCTGGCTGAGTTCATGTGCTCCCAGAACTTCAGCTTCCTCAGCCCTAAAATAGGGAGAACACTAGAACCTACTCCAGAGAGTAGTGGTATTAGGATTACACGAACTAATTAAAAAGTACATTTTTATGTAGCAAGTACTCAGTAAAAGGGAGATAATAATTACCGATAGCACTTGGAAAGCACCTGGTGCCTGCTTGCTCTGTGAAGACAGCATAAGGATGCCTCCCTTTTCAGTCACCCTTCTTGTCTATGGGCATCATAGCAGAAGCAAGGACTCACCCAGGGGAAAGCGAGCCAGTGAAACAACTCTGTCTACCTGACTGTCATGGCTAACAGAACACACAGCAGTGTTAACTGTCTTTACCAGCGCAGTGCAGTCCTCAGCATAATTTCTCCTTGCCACTTTTCCCAACACTGGTTTAACTCAGAGATGGTATTTCACATCAATAAGTTCTAGCCAACATTTAGGACAATGTTTTTACAGAGCCGAAAGGAGCTCCTTCAATGTTCAGGCCCCATGCTCTATTGATTGCCTCTAAAGAGCAATATTATCAGCCCAAGGCTAGGCTGATTGCCTTTGAAGAGGATTCTAAATGGAGGAAAAAGTTCTGGCAGGTTTGGTGAAATCCTGGAGAGAGAAGTTGTTTTCAACCATGCACTTCACTCATCAGTCTGAAGATGGGGGGAGGCTAAAAGTACCTGCACGTATGTGCATGGAGGGAGGGTGGTTGGGGTTTGGAGTACAAACTCTTCTAAAACTGGATCCCCAGAGAAATTTATGTTTTCTGAGGGCATTTATTGAAATAGCATTGAAAAGGGCAGACTCTGGTTTAAGATAGTTGGAGAGTCAACGCCTAATTGTAGCTGTGTGACCTGATTATTCATTAGTTCTTACAGAACAGAGATGAGAAGACCTATTGCATAGAAGAGCTGAGGGAAAAGTAGCAGAAGTAATAATTATTTCTGGGCTTATTACACTTACTGGAAACTGTTTAAGCACTTGGGGATAAATTCATTGTCATCCTTACTTGCAGGCAGGGAAGTTGAAAAACAGTGGCTGACAAACTGGTCCAAAGTCATACAACTAACAATTCACAATGCCAAGCACGGGAAACCATGAACTCATCCCCTTAACCCAAATTGATAGTCTCTTGGACACAAATAATATGAAAAAAATTCTTCTATCAGGGCCAGGTATGAAGTAGGAGTTAATAAGTGTTGGCTGCTGTACAGTGGACCCATAACTTACAAACTCAATTCGTTCCTGAGGGCTGGTTCTAACTCAAGTTGGTCAGCTGCCTTCTAAGTCTTTCTCCTGTATAATTTTAGGCCACACTTTCTTTCAGGAAAGTCTCAGTGTCTTTAGAGAGACATTGGCCAGGATTTCTCAACCCTACACAGGAAACGATGCTGTCATGTTCCTTCCAGGACTCTTTAAGGGTTAAATCTGTATCTGAGACCATCTGAAAGCACAAGTGGCCAGAATCTGGGTCATAACTCAAGACTTTGTTTGCAAGTTAAAAGTAAAATTCTGGTCATAACCCCAGTTGTTTGTATGACAGCCCGCTCATAACTTTAGGGTCCTCTGTATTACTACTAGTCCTTTGTATAGCACATAGTATCTGCAAATTCTACAAAAAGTTTAAAGAATTTGAAACAGTTCAGCCTCAAATATTTTATATTCTAGGTTATGATTCATTTCATGTTCCCCTTTGACAAGATGTACCATTTTGTTTTCTTTATAAAAACATTCATCAATTTCCTCAAAGTCCAAAGTCCACGAAGGTATCTTTGGAGAAAAGGAGACTGTTAACAACATTTTTTCTAAATTTTGGCAAACAAGACAAATGGGTAATGATAAAATAAAACTCCAGTTTCCAAGAACTTCCTTAGGCATCATTATTGGATGACATCCTAGGCAGAGGACCAGGCTAAAGTCAACACATGTATAAAAAGAAGAATTTTAGGGTAGTCTAGTGGAGCAGAAGGCAGCGCACCTGCTAGGTAGAAGTATGATAAGAGCACATGCTCTTGTATCAATCAGCGTGCATTCAAATCCAGATGCTTTCGTTTATTATTTTGGTGACACTGTGTCCTCCAAATTTGACATTCCCCATTTCCCAAAACAGAGATAATAGTGAACCCTGTAGGAGATTACCCAGGGGGAGCTCTTAGAAGTCACTACATTTTCAGTAAAACTCTGCTAGTACTGCTGTTATCCTCATCATCATTCAGGGAGCCGCAAAAGTATTACTGAGAAGTGTGGTCAGGACTGAAGCCCCGATCTCTAAACTCTTAGTGTCATTCTTTTCCTATGTCAGATCATTGCTTCTAGGGCTCTACCTCCCAAAAAAGTCATCAAGACTCTTGCTTTGCTTCTGATTCAAAAATTTATTTTGTGTCAAAAAATGCCAGTTTCAAAATCTGCAAATCAAGAATAACATCAGGGAATAGAACTAGATAAGGAGCACCTTAAAAACAGTCCTAGAACCTGAGGATAAGATATGAAACCAGACGTATTTTTTTTCCTAAATTCTTTTATTGGTACACTTTAGGTATACAATAAGTTTACATTTATCATTGGGTGCTTGTACCTGTACATGGTGTATCTTGGTTCTTATTTTTTCCCCATTACCTGTGTGCCCTTCACCCCTCCCTATTTACATAGACTATGAGAAAAGAAAAAAAAATGGAAACGAACCAGATGTCTTTTAAATCAACAGGACAAAGCTGATGCCAGAGAGGCTTAACACCCATTACAGTGAAGAACACATAAGTATAGGAAGGGGCCCATAAAAATCACCAGCATGTGAAATACTGCCAGACGCTGTGTGTTTGCCAGAGAGAAAGCATCACTAGGCTGGATTCTCATGCTGCTTTTTGCAAAACTAGTATGCTGGGTATTACTTAAAGAAAGTCAATTCCTCAGGCAGGTGTGCGAGAAAGGAATTATGTGAAGAAATCTCTTCCTCTGATAGACTTCTTTCGGAACTTTGGATTTTCTACAAGTAAACTTCTCCAGGACAAAACTCACTTCACTGCTTGCAGGGCTGAGTGCTTGTGAGCAAGAGAGAAACTCTACTGGATTCTCCATCACTGTCACCCTAAATACTTTGCAAAAAACTGGTACCACATGTATATCTCACAACAACCTTACTTGCTACAGAGAGTAGTGGTTATCCCTTGATTTTATAGAAAAACATCAGGCAGAGGCCAAGGAACTTGCCTACACTTGCAGAAAATAGTGTAACTCACAGAAATACCCTGGATCCTCTGGTATCTTATAGGAGCCTCTGTCCGTTCCGAAAACAAACGACATCCAAATCATCAAGTGGCATGTGAGCAAGTTGGGTGGGAATTTAAGTGGTTATACTGACAAAGCAGGATGAGAAGGATGCACCTTCAAGCTTTCTGAAATTGTACTGGCATGACATGCACCCAGGCCTTGATAAGATCAATACCTCCTCTCATGCCTAGAAGGGGCAACTGTGATAAGTCATAGGCAGTTTCTGCTTATCAAGACTTGCCAGCGGAGCCTGTGTTACTATACCTGGCTATCTCTTGGGGTACAAAGTCCACTTGATGCCTTTCAGCCTTTTTTATGTTACTCAAGAATGAAATCACATGCCCTTCGAGCTCTTGAAAATGCAGGTGTCCTTTACTTCAGTTTTTACTCTGAGGTGTTTGTTCCCACGGCAGGAGGTACTGAATGGGAGGAAGGTGAACTAGTGGTCATATTTCCTATTCCCTTCTACTATTCATTCACACAACAAAGATTACCTGAGTTTCTACTATTAACAGGAATTCTGCCAAGCCCTGAGGGCCTAGTCTTGTCCAATAGGCAAAAGACAAAATGGAAGATCTCCAACCATCCTTTTCAACTTGCATACTAGTGAGGGAGATAAAAAGTAAACAAGACAAACTGACCAGACTGTGATAAGAATTATGAAAACAATGAATACAGCAAGAGAAAGTAATTGGAGTAAGGAAGTATTTTATATTTGAGTTGAAATCTGATGGAAGAGAGGAAGCCAGTTACAGGAATAATCGAGGGGAAATTATTCCAGGCAGAGAGAAGATCCCATGCAAAGGGCCAGAGGAGGGGAAGGACAGGTACAGCCAATGCTGCTGGCTCACTGGAGCTCAGGAACCTTGTATTAGGTGAGGCTAGGGTGTGGATCAACTATAGAGTTATGAAGAGTCTAGTGAACCGTGCTTTGGATTAATTTGAAGCAGCCCTATGTACTGGCCCAGTGTTTAGTTCTCCTTTCCTCAAGCACATTTCCTTCCCTCTTCTACTGCTAGTCCTAGCTCTTCCATTATTTGCTTTGTTCCTCAGCTGTAGCCTCTGAATTCTTAATAACATAAACCACGTGGACTACATACTGCTGACAGTGGGCTGTTAACTGTCTCTAAGCCCACTGGAAGAGGTAATGGAAGCTGGAGTTAAGAGCTCTGAATTATTTTGTGAGCGTCACAGCAGGAGATGAAGGCTGTCAGCTTTGTCCTAGAGAAAGTCTCTTTACAAATGTAAATTATTCTACACCAGCTCCGTACATTGAATCTAGAAGACCAGGTTAAACACAGCTTCATCAATCTAAGCCTAGACCTGGGCCTTGGGATCAGTGAACCTGCTTTGCCTCAGCCACACTGAGTCTTACCGTCCTTGCCAGTAATTATGAACAATAATAACACCTGCATTGTGGGCTTTTCCCACTACATAAAGTCCTTCACTGTCATGCTTTTAAAATCATTTAATTAAGCTCTAATCATTACTATTTTTATTAGACACTGTCACAAAAAACCCAACTCATTCTTTTCCTTACACGTTTATTTCTTTCAAAATCTCACTTAATAGCTTAGTAAATTTTAAAAGAAACCCCACTACAAGTAATGACAAACACCTATACAGGCTCTCCATACAAGCAACATTTCCAAGCAGAAGGCAGCAGAAGCAAAGGCTACCTACAAGAGCTGCCTACTCATCACTGTGAGCAAGGAGCAGGACCACAGGGAGCATCACCATCACCATCAGCTCTCACAAGCCAGTCACCCAAAAGCCCTGGCCTGCTCCTTAGACAAAGCGCTTCCCAGACAGACAGGGGACTGAGGGTCCCCAGGGCCTGGAGCTACAAGTGGCTGGTGGCAGACACCCACCCGGGGTACTGGGGTCAAGGGCAGTTTCAAAGACTCCCTCTGAAGTGACACCTGGGCCTAAGGCCAGCAAGCAGTGGGGACAGCTGAGGGCAAAAGATCAACCTGGAGTCTCAGCATCTAGCAAGGTGCTTACCTCTTCCCTCCTGGATGCAGGCTGTCCACAGCTATGGCGGAGAAAGTCGGCACTCCTTGGGTGGTGTTCTTATTCTGGTGGAGCACTGGGGAGGAAGGCTGGGCTGCTATCACCCCCAGTTATCCCACCAAAGGGGAGTAACAGGGAGAATTTCTTTTTATCTCTGGCTGGAACAGACAGCACCAACGACTTCTTGAAGTTCAGCCTTCAGTTTCACACACCTGAACACAATTCCTCCACCCTGATTTCCTCCTCTTATGGCCTACTGTAGCAACTTGCTTAGTCCCGCCCTCACCATCCACTCTAGGCTCTGTTCCAAGCCCTGCATCCCCACCCTCCTCCTCCTCTTCCTACTTAGCTCCTGGCAGGACTGGCCTGACCAGGTCACGTGCCCTAGAGAGGCTGCTTATGTGCTGCTGCTGGCTGGTGCCTGCTTGGTCCCAGGCCTCCACCAGCCTGATTCTGGCTTCTGCAATTTATTTTGAGAGAGTGCTTTGGTTAGAAGCAGAATTTGGGACTTGGGCCAGACCAAGGGAAAATGCAGAGGAGCAATTATTTGGAGCTTGGATAGAAAGTTGTAGGAATGTGAAACCCAGACACCAGGAGATGTGTATCTCTCCTAGCTGCTGCCACAAGTTGACTTCGTTCCAGGCTAAGGAGGCACTCTGGTGTCTAAGACCTGTCCACACTGAACCCTTACTTCAGGACCCCAAATTTTCTCATGGAAGATGTGGTAGCTACTTTTATTCTTAGCAGAGAAAATTTGTACAACAAAGTCAAAGTCTGCTCACCAGGTCCAAACGAGACTCCATGTTTTCCTCTGTAGAGTACTGAGGAAATCAGCAAGGAGAACTTAACAATGCACTGCGTGTCTGTTATTAAAATGCAATTAGTCGCTAATTTAGATGTTTCATCGAATCCACAGGTGGCCTTAAAGAGAAGGAGTTAAATTATCCTTGAAAAATGACAGTAATCATTCAGGTCACAAATCTAAGAATTGGGGATTTTATTTCTCACTTTGGCAAAATAGTATCACTCCTTCCTGATTAGAAATTGCCAGAATTTAGGATTTATAGAAATTAACTGGGTTATTGAAAACAGATTTCTGCCTGAAACTCAAAATTCCGGGAAATATGGGGATTCTGATGGGTGACCTTGTACCTTGTTCCTTGAAAAAATACTGCCTGAGAATAGCTCTAAGGTTTCTGTTTCCTATTTGACATTTCTGGGTTCCTTTAAGATTCAGCTGGGGATTAGGTGTTCCCCATTGCTTCCAACTCATTTTTCTACCCCAGCCCTAAGAATTTTTCAGCTGACTCCAGTATTTTCATTCTCCCTTTAACTCACAAATGAGCTTTGTCAAAGTAGATAGTCTTAGCCTCACAGATATGTCAGCCATCAGAGACCTTAGAAGTGATGTCCCTGAACCCACCTTACTACACCTGCACAGACACTCTGCTCTGGTCCTACCCTTTTTCCACCTAAGGGCCAAACTTCACCCTGCTGCTACTCCTAGAGGATCTGCTATCCCCCGAGGGTTACCCGTCCCCAAGCCAGACGCCCCCCCTGGCAGTCACTCTCCAGGTTCTCACACTTCTGGAGAAGAAGCAGGTACATGAGCGCATGGTTCCATGCTCCAAGACTGTGTTTAGGTTCCATATTTCTTAAGAAAGGTCAATTCTAATGAGATTCTCACATCCTACCTGCTCCTCCAGGTGAAATTATCCAGCCAACTAGATCTCACAGGACTGTTTGGCCAAGTCAATCATTTACTCGTCAGACAAGAAAAACAGGGTCCATTGATTTAAGCCACATCTACTAAGTACCCAATATCTATAGGATAGAATGTGAGGCACTCTCTAGGGTGTGAAGGGGACCCAGTTAAACTACAAGTTTTATCAGTGTATTCGGTAAAAGGCACAGAAGGGCAATCAAGTGTTGAGAGTCATATGGGAAAATCCACATTTAAATTCATATATACCCATGGGAAAAGGCTCTCTTAAAGATGCCCAATGCTACCCATCAATAGCTCAGAGGGTCCTGTGTAATACAATAAGGAACCTAATATTAAGTGTTTTCTTGCCTCACCTCTGAGTTCCACAACATTTTCTCTGGAATTGCCACTGATTGGATAACTTAATGTCAGCATAGTCTAGTGGTTACGAACACAAACTTTGACACCAGACTTCTTGAATTCTACACTTGGCTCCTCCATTAGTTCACTGGCAAGTGGTTTTGGGCAAAGTGCTTACTCTCCCTGGGGAATAATAACAGTACTTCCATCAGAGAGCTGTTACTAGGATAGGATGAACTAATATAGACGAGGCCTCTTAACTGAAAGAGCTTAAAATATTATCATTGTTTATGAGATCCTGGCTGTTATTACCATATATGTGTATTTTCACTATGAAGGACTCGTAATATTTCATCACCTAAAGATCACTAATTCGGAGGAACGTGGGGGCAGCATGAGGGCCAGTGGCCCAGGGGGCTGAGGCGCCCACTGCCTGCCGCGCAGCCGGAGAGGAGCCACTGCTGTTGGCTGAACTCAAGCCCGGGTGCCCCCACCAGTTTGATTGGAAGTTGAGCTATGAAACCTGGAGTGTCGCCTTCTCACCCGAAGGCTCCTGGTTTGCCTGGTCTCAAGGACACTGCATCGTCAAGCTGATCCCCTGGCCTCTGGAGGAGCAGTTCATCCCTAAAGGGTTTGAAGCCAAAAGTCGAAGCAGCAACAGTGACACAAAAGGTTGAGGGGGCCTAGAGGAGAAGACACTGGGCTGTGGTCAGATTGTTTGGGGTTTGGCCTTCAGCCCTTGGCCGTCTCCACTCAGCAGGAAGCTCTGGGCAGCCACCATCCCCAAGTGCCAGATGTCTCTTGCCTGATCCTTGCCATGGGACTCAATGATGGGCAGATCAAGATTTGGGAGGTGCAGACAGGGCTCCTGCTTTTGAATCTTTCCGGCTACCAAGATGTTGTGAGAGATTTGAGCTTCACACCCAGTGGCAGTTTGATTTTGGTCTCTGCATCATGGGATAAGACTGTTCGCATCTGGGCTCTGAATAAACATGGCAAACAGATTCAGGTGTTATTGGGGCACCTGCAGTGGGTTTACTGCGGCTCCATATCCCCAGACTGCAGCATGCTGTGCTGTGCTCTGCAGCTGGAGAGAAGTTGGTCTTTCTATGGAGCATGCGGTCCTACACATTAATACAGAAGTTAGAGGGTCATCAAAGCAGTGTTGTCTCTTGTGACTTCTCCCTGGACTCTGCCTTGCTTGTTACAGCTTCTTATGACACCAAAGTGATTATGTGGGACCCCTACACTGGTGAAAGGCTGAGGTCACTCCACCACACTCAGCTCAACGCCACCATGGACAACAGCGACGTCCACATGAGCTCACTGAGATCCATGTGCTTCTCTCCCAAAGGCTTGTACCTCGCTACAGTGGCAGATGACAGGCTCCTCAGAATCTGGGCCCTGGAACTGAAGGCTCCAATTGCATTTGCTCCTATGACCAATGGTCTTTGCTGCACATTTTTTTCACATGGTGGAGTTATTGCCACAGGGACAAGAGATAGCCACGTCCAGTTCTGGACTGGCCCTAGAGTCCTGTCCTCATTGGAGCACTTATGCCGGAAAGCCCTTCGAAGTTTCCTGACAACCTACCAAGTCCTAGCACTGCCAATCCCCAACAAAATGAAAGAGTTCCTCACATACAGGACGTTTTAAGCAATGCTACACATCTTTTCTCTGTGGCAGAATAAATCCTCCTGGCAAAGAAATAGTTGGAAGAATGAGCCAAACATCGGGTCCAAGCTGAAATAGAATTTCTTTGGGATTGTGAATAGAATGTAGCAAGCCCCATCCCAGTGGACTCGCCATGTACCTTTTCCTCTGTGGGATGTGCAAGGCATTTTCAGAGGAGATTGATTCTTCTTCAGCCACAACAGAGCCTTACCTTAAATCTTTGGTCCACTTGTAAACAGCAGATGTTGAACTTGTAGTTGTTTGGATTCAGAGCGCTGTTATTGATGTTGTTTTGATAATAAGTAAGCAGGCCTTCAAAGGCTCTCCTTAGTGATGGCAAAGCTCACATTCCTTGAGCTGAGAAATGTGCCTGCCACATAGCATAGTACCCGTCACTGCTGTTTCTGGTGCAGTGGTAGCATGAGCTAAAGTTTCCTTCTTCCTGCCATGGTCAGGGTAGCTTTGATGTTGGCAGGTGCCTCCCTCAGGCTCCTCTCTGACCAGCAGGGCCAGGTTTTCAAGGAGCCTTTTGGTATAAGGTATTCACTAAATTGTAGATGAAACAGAGGCTGTGTGCTCCTGACCAATATAGACACTATTATTGGCTGTTTTTGTTGTTAAACAATGGTGTGCATGTGCGGATGACAAACTTGTATGTCAAATTATATGAGGATATAATCCTAAACTGCATGACTGTTGAAATGGCTACCAAGTTGACAGTAATTGGCCATTTATTAGCATCATATTTATTTGTGTTTTTTCACAGATACTGTATTAAGGTACAACTGTGTTTTTCTCAATCATATCTAAAGACCAGCATACTTCAATGAACCAGTTGTAAGATGTGTCTTAGCTGTGTGAAGAGCTGCTGTTGTCATCACTTTGCCTCGTATTCTTGCATACAATCTGTCTTTGCTGCTTGACCTCATTGGACTCATCAGCCAGTCTCAACTCTACACCTAAACAAAAATAACTCCTGAAAAGTACTGTTCTCCTTCAGTGGCATGTGATTATCTCATCAAGACAGTTCATTCAGACAAAAATCTGCCTTAGGAAAATTTAATATATTTTAAATTATTTTAAAAGAAATGCAACATCTTATTCTTTGGCTTTCTTAATCAATGCTTTATGAAGGGAGTGTAACATACATAACTTGTACAGGGTAGAGGAATCTCCTCTACTTTTTGTTGCTTGATGAAAACATTTCAAAATGAGGCCTTCATTGAAGGAAAAAAAAAACCAAAAAGAATACTAATTCTCAAATGCTTGTTTCACCAGATGTATGATTTTCAACCCTTTTCTCAAGGTTTTCTTATTACTTTATCCATGCTTTCCTTCATGCATTCATTTACTTCTTTTTGGTTAACAATGTACCATGTGCCATGAATTGTGCTAACTGCTGGGAAAAAAAAACTGTAAAAAAGCATAGCCACTATCCTGGCCCTCAAGGAGTCAGTAAGTACAACCAATAGCGACTGATAAATCACAAAAAAGTTGGGAAATTATGATTGCAATAAATGTTAAGGAAAGGTCCCTAGTGCTGTGAAAGCATGTGAGAAAGAATTTGACCTGGTGGAATTGGGATAGAGTTAACTATGAAGTAGTTGGGGTGACATCATAAGTTTACAGATGAGTACCATGACGTGTAGTAGTCAGTTTTACTGCAGTAACAAAAGATCTCCAAATCTCCATGGTTTCCACCAAAAAGGTTTATTACAGAGAGACTGTGGGGTGACTGTAGCTCTGGCTCAGATCATGGCCATGCTTCTCATTTAGGGGCTCAGGCTAAAGGGACATTCCCTATGTGGGACATGCTATTTTCATGGCAGCAAGAAAGATAACACTGAGGTCCCTAACACTGAGGAAACTTGTACTGCCTTTAAGCTTCTACTTAGATGTGGGCTCTGTGATGTCTGCTTTTAATTTCTTTCCTCAAAACCCAGAGCCACTGGAACAGGGTTGTGTGATTACCTCCACTGGAAGTATGGTGAGCCACATGGCAGTGGGTACGAATGCAATCCTCTTACAACGAAGGAGGCAAGACTAAATAATGGCAAATTATATATGTTTAAGGGCCTACTGGATTAGATTAAGGGCCTGTAGTAGGAGGAAAATGGCAAGAGACCTGGAGACTTGAACATGTAGAGCTGATAGAGCTGCAGGAAGATGTGAGACTGGGGTGGTCGGTAGGGACCAAGACATGCAGGAGAATCTGAACTTTCACTGTGAGCAATGTGAAAAATCTAACTTCTACTCATCTTACCTCTCTTTTTAGTGACTATATTAATGGTTTTCACATTTTTCTAGTATCCATAGTGATATATGTTCATTATAGAAAGTTGAGAAATGACAGATTAAAAAATAAACATTGCTCTTAACTTTACAACTTAGAGGGAACCATCATTGATTAATATTTTGGTGAATATATTTTTAGATTTTTAAATATAAAGCATTTTAAAAACCAAAACTGGATCACATTTTTTAGTTGTTATGGATATTTTCTAAATTATTAAATATTCTCCCCATTACAATTTTGTTATATGGATATAGCATAATTTAACTCTCTAATACTAGTCATCTAGGTTTTAAACTTTTTTCCATTTTATAAAACTTACGCAACAAAATTGTTTCTATTTGGCCACATCTATATTGAAAAGAGAATTTTTTTAAATCTTCAAGGACATGGCAAATATGAAGGCTACATTTCTAGTTGTCCCTTAAGAAAAGTCATAGCTGATTCCTCACAACTCCAGAGAATGATTTGCACATTTTAATTGTAATTAATATATATTACCAGTGTTATCAGTGGAAAATGTCTTATTTTTATTTTGCATTTGTTTGATAACTTATGACAGATCTTAATTATAAATAATCTCTCGTGCTTTCATCTGAAGAAGATTCACTTGATTCAGACTCTGGGCCTTTGACACTGGTGCTTAGAATGCACTCCTAGTCTCTCTTCAGAAAAATCTGATTGCTTCTCCCTTATGACACATTCTTTGTTTTCCAAGAAGCCAGTGAAAATGTGAGCATAGGGTCTACATATATGGTGGGATGACATGGTTTACTTGCCTCCTGTCTTAATCAATATTCTCATTGCTGAGACAAAATACCTGACACCCAAAGTTAAAGAAGGAAAGATTTTATTTAGTTCACAGTTTTGTAAACCTTTCAATCCATAACTGGCTGGCTCCAAGGCAGAGTGGCACATGACAGAGGGGTGTCGCAGAGGGGAGCAGTTCATGGTGGGCAAAGACAGTAAAAGCAACAAGGGAGAAGACAAGCCTCTTTCTGTGCCTTATATTGTACCTAGAATACTGGGATTAGGGTGGCACCAAACCAATCAGTGGACTTATTTAGTAATCATCCACCCTTAATCCTAACATCACACACTCTAGATTCAGCCACCTCTGGAAAAGCCCCACCTATGATCACATGAGGCTTTGGGGGGATGTCTAGACACAAGTCATAATACCTCTTATCTCCCTATATGTAGAGGATGTTCTATCACTACAGCGCATTCACCCTGTATACTGCAGATGTTATAGCCTATAAACATTTGTGAACGAATGCTAAGCAAAGGCACAACAGCACAATGAATGGTTAATTTCTAAATTGATGGATGACTCAATTGTAGAGACTTGTAATGGCTACATTAATAAGAGACCATGGAGCAAATGTTACTGTGAACACTACTCAGGATCTCTTTCTCAGACTACAATTTTCAACTTTAATCATACAGCTCAGCAACACAGAGGATTCTGATTTAATAGAAGCTCAATTTATTGTTGTTTTATATATATTTTTTCAATCTAACCAGGGTCAAAGAACATTTGTCCATTTGAAATGTGGCATGGTTTCTAGTTAATTTTTGTTATGGATTTATATGGCTTATATCTAGATGACCCCCAAAGCCTCATGTGGTCATACAGGTTTTTCAGAAGTGGGTGGATCTAGAGTCTGTGATGCTAGGATTAAGGATATAATGATGGGATTTACTCATGCTTTGATGCTAGAAGCAAGTGTACCCCACTCTGGGTGTTAGTGCTACCTGTCATAAGGGTGGGTAGCCTGGATATAATATAATGGACAGAAAGCAGGCTGCTATTGTTACTGCTTATTGCTTGCTTCTTGCTGCCTTCTGCCTGCCATGAACTGTTTCTTCTCTGTGATGCCCCTCTCCCATGTCACCCTGCCTTGGAGCCAGTCAATGGTGGACTGAAACCTCTACAAACTGTGGGCCAAAATAAACATTCCCTCCTTTAACTTTGAGTGTCAGATATTTTGTATCAGCAGCAAGAAAAGTTACTAAGACAGGACTTGAGGGTTTTTTTCCTTCTGCTTTAGGCTGTGATAATGTCTTATCAAGCCTGTTTGGCTTTGTAAATTTTGTCTTCATTTTTCTCTTTTCTCATGTTATGGGGAGGGAGAAAAAGCCTTAGAACACAAAAAAGACCATTAACAGAGCATGTAAATAGGTCAATAGGAAAGACAGAGAAAATGGCAACTCTTGTTGACATGGCCTTGCTTTCTGGGATAGTGAATGAAGTGCTTAAGTTTCTCAAAGTCCTTGAAGGCCACAGGTGGATTGGGTGCCTAATAATTTCTATCTTGGCACTGTTCTAAAATTGGTCCTATATTTCCTGTGGTCTGTGGCTCATTTGTGTCCTTTCCTTGAAGAAGCATGGACTAAAACCTGTCAAGTATTTATTCCATCACATTGTGTCTTCTACATTCATTAAAACTGATTTTAGGATCATCTTTATCCTATTGCTTCACACAACTACTCTCAGTGACTAGAATGGTTACATGGGATGACAGAATGTGCCATCCCAGCATGCACCAATATTATCATATGGTGCTTGAATGTACAGGCAGTCTAAGATAGTCTCATTGCTCTTCCTCATTTTACAGATATTTCTATGCTTCCACACAAATAGATGCCCATCTCCTTTCACGAACGGTAGGATTTTGGTTTTTTTTTAATCATTGTTTTCCAAATAAAGCCAAGATATACCTGAACAGGTGATCTCTCCATGAATTACTTAATTAAAACAGTGCCCTGAGAGTCTTTGAAATACCAGAGGAGGAGAGTGAAGAATAGAGATTTAATTTTGAATAACTTTTTTATTAAAATGGAAGAAAATACAATCTGACCTACTTCAATTTAGGAGACTGCATTAAAAATCTATCAGGAAAGAATTATGTCCCTAGTAGAACAGTGGTTCCAGAGTGTGGTATGAAGACCACTTACCTTAGAAAGACTGAGGAACTTGTGAAAAATTTAGATGCCTGGTTTATGCTAGGCCTACTGAACTCTGAGGGTGGAGCCTGGGAGCTACATTTCAACTCATACCAGATAATTTCTATATTGCAGTATGTGTTTTGGCCAGCTTTCCTATATGATGTGCACAGTTTACAGAGGAGGTTTTAACTCACAGTTTCAGAGGTTCCAGTCCATGGTGGCAGGAACATCAAGGTGGAGCAAAGTTGCTAACTTCATGGCAGTCGAGAAGCAGAGCACCAGGGAAGAGCTCCAGAGAAGAAGGGTGCCAGTCCCCAGGGACACACCTCCATGACCCTCCCAGACATACCCAGAAGTGTGCTTTAATAATATATTAAGCCAATCAAGCTAATGATCAAGATTAACCATTACAACCAAGAAGAGGCTTCAGGAAATTCTGGGAAGAGTATGATCTTCTTAAAACTTTGTGTGTCAGAACATAGTGGCTCCACCACTAGGTCTATAAAAATAAAGACCAAATAAATTTCTTCTGGTACCCTGAGGGCCAAAAATGAGGCTGGTTACACAGTGAGTTGTCAATAAGCAGTTAAAAGAATCGATGAATGAGATATCTTAGGGTCAACTCAATTTTCAGTTATTCAGGAGTCCTGGGAAAAAAAGTGAGGATATGGTTCCTAAGAACATGGACTTGAGCCCTGGAAATATCTGAGCTATATAAGATCTCTGCAGATTCTCTTTCATTGCTCAGGTGGAGTTTCTCAGTTATTCTGACATCTGTCCAAATGGCAGTCACTGGTCCTTAAGTACTTTAAAGCGGACAACCATCGAATTTTCTTAGAAAAAAACAGAGTGGAGCAGTTAACCTAATTCTCAATGTCTTCCTTTGTTGATGTGGTAATAGAAAGGTCTTTAAAAGTGAACTGGTCTTTAAAATGATTCCTAACTTCAGGGTAATGTAATTTTTTTTTTTTTTTTTTTTTGGTGGTACTGGGGATTGAAATTTTCTAAATTTCCCAGGCTGGGCTGGACCTTGCAATCCTTCTGCCTCACCTCCCAGAGTGCTGGGATTATAAGCATGCACCACCACACCCTGTGGGAATTTTAAATTTAGATCTTCAGTGCCTCTTTCAGGCCTGTGCTTTAGCCCTTTCCTTCATTGTGTCTTCAGAAAGAAAAGAGAGAAACAGAGACAGAGGATTACTGCGCTTGGGCAACAGGTGGCGAAACCACTGAGCTAAATCCCTGGCCCTAGAAGATTACTTCTTGAGTAAAATCATACTGCCTGAAGGAAGTCTCAGAGAAGACTATGTTTTCATTTCTGCCCTCTGATTTTTTTATTCAATGCCCTATGTTGCCTCACATTTTGAAAAAGAAAAATTACTCTTAAAATATGAAATACTGGAACATTCTCAGAACTAAAGTTAAATAATAGAATGGAAATACACTTTTAATTTAAAAACGAAGAATGCACTTTAATGAATAATGAGCTCATTGGCAATACTGAGGCTCTCAAGTATATAGCATCTGCTATTGAAAATAATTCAGGTTTTACTATCCAGGAAAGTCCAGTATACTTCACTGCTCTTAGTGGACCTCAAAGTGATACTCATTTATGCCAAGCATTTACTATGTACCTAGGAATGCTCTAGCTGATGGGTATTTGACCATTAGAATCATGGTCTGAGGAACAAAAGATTCTCACTACCTGGGAGGTTGTTGGACTTGAAAACTCTGTATCCCACCCTACTCTTACTGGATCAAAAATTCTGGGGACTCAGCTCATTTATTTATAACAAGCTCAGCCAAAGAGTCTGGTTCATGCTTAAGGTTGAGAGGTACTGATTTAAAAGAGCTATTTATTCTTTAAAAGCAATAATCTATTGCTTTTGCTTCCCCACTTCACCACTTCAGTCTATCTATCACCGAGTATATTTTAAAATTGGACTATATTAAATCCCAAGCATGGATTTGAGAAAAGCAAACAGCTGGAAGCCTATTATGCCCCTTGCATCTATTACCCCATTTAACCCAACAAGCTGGAAAATAATCTCCATTTTACAGCGAGGAGAGTGAGGCTCATAAAGCGTAAATAACAAGTGTAAACTCATTAGTGGATAAAAGGTAGAGCTGGGGCTTAATTCAAGATCTTTTAGACAATACTATTCACATTCTTTGTCATTCTGCTACTGATTCTCCTGATTCTGGCTTTGCTTTATTAAGCTACACAAGGACTATTTCTGAGACAGTTTTAAGGGAGGAAATAACATGGTCTCTATCTCCTTTTGCATCACTAATAGAATCATCTTTAGGACCCATAGGACTTTGAGATTTGAACAGTTGCCTGAATATACTGTCCACAGTTAGTTTGGAGGGACTCAGTAAAGGTTACAGGCTGAGAAGAACCTGATCGTTGTACTGCTGTCTCCCCTCAGACCTGCCAAACTGTCCATAAAAGCTCTGTGTTTTCTTTATTCTCTTCCAGGAGCCAAAGTAAGTCATATTTCCTGGACTGGAAAAAATCAAAGTTCAGTACATGATATTGATTGAGAATACATGTACATCTGAAGGCAGATCTGTACTTTCTTCTAAATTAGAGCCAAGGCAGCTGCTTGTGCTCATTTAGTCTGAGCAAAGTAGGCAAATTCATTCATTCACTCATCTACTAACCTTCTATGATCATTTTGAGTTCAGAGTCACATGAGTCCAAACAAATAAGAGATAATTTGAATATGGTAAAATGAGTGCCATGACAAGCAAAGGCAAGATGTGGAACCACATTAGAGTGAGTTTAGGAAAGCTTTCAGGAACAGGTGATGTACAAGCCAGTACCTGAAGTCTCTAAGGCACCAGGAGGTATAATGGACAAGAAGAAACTGGAAGGAAAGAGGGAAGGGTTTTCTCAGTGGAAGAACAACATGCACACAATATACCACAGATCCTGGTGAGGTCTAGTACAGCCCCAGTACAGCTCTGCATTTAATGGAATCAAACCAAGGTGGATATGGAATGTAGTCTTTGATCTAGGCATTCAAAGTCCTGGTATCCTCATTATCTTTGTTTATCATCATCACTATAATCATCATTTTATTATGAATAGAGGTAACAGACATTATTAATGTGCAACTATGTGTTCAGGATGGAGAAGGGAGAATTTTATCCCTCTCTTCTCAGGTTAGACACATTTGGGGTTCACTTCTAATGGCCCATTAAAGGGAACTTGGTAAATGTAATGTGCTCAGTGGCTCTAGATGAGGAGTATAAAAAAGAAATGTCATTTTTTCCTTAGGAGGGACAAGGGAGTTGCTTTTCCTTTTTCAAGTGCTATTAAGAGAGGGCCACCTTGACATCTAACTCCCAGTTTTCACTAATAGAATTCTTATAATATCCTCCTGAAGTGTAAGCTCCCTTGAGGTGGGGACTAAGTTTGTCCTTTTACGTCTTTCAAGTGGCTAGCACAGTTTCTGGTACTTACTACATACTGAATAGATACTTGTTGAATGAATGAATGACTGGGACAGACAGAGTATCTTGCCAGGTGCAGGATGTTTCTAAGTGCAGTATCATTGCCCCCATTTCAAAAGGTCAGAGCCTGATTGAACTTCCTCTCAACTTGAAATCTAGCTCTATCTGAAAGACATAGGCATAGCACTTCATTGTGCTTCCATGGTCTATTTCTATACAGATTCCTCTAGAAAACTTCACATGTGGATGAGATGTAATACTTAACAGTTCAGCAGTACAGCTTGGAGAGTTTATTTCTTTTTTTACAATTGGCTTTGTGAACTATAAATCAAAATATAAAATTGGAATTAATGATGAGAAAGTGACAGAACGTTTTTCAGATCCAAAGTCCTGGGATCTGAATCAGCTGCCTAATCTATTGGTGAGCACCTTGAGACTACACAGGAGGGAGGAAAATGAGTAGAACTGGAAATTTTAATCACAGAGCTGATAGGTTCAAAGTATCTCAAGTAGTTTTCTAAACTCTTTGGGCATTAGATTATTTTTCCTAAGGGACACTGGAGACCATTAGGCCCAACATTTTCATTTTTCATATGGGACAACTTGGGCTTCCAAAAGTAATGTGACTTTTCCTCATTAAATCTACTTAATGGCAGAGCTGTACTCAAACATAGGATTTTCCATTATGTTTTGTTACTATTTTGCTATTCTTTCTTTTTCTGTGTTAAGCTATCTGGATGTCCCCCAAAGCCTCATGCAGTCATGGTGGTGGTGCTGGGGGTGACTGGATCTAGAGTGTGTGGTGCTGAGATTAAGGTGTGTGATTACTAAATCTGTCCACTGATTGGGTTGGCACCATTCTGGCTAGGATTAAGGATGTAAGTACTACCCCCACTCAATGGCAGGTAGCCTGCATAAAATATATGGGACAGAAAGAGGGTGAATGGGCTTCCCCTGGCCTGTTTGCTGTGAATTCTTTCTCCTCTGCGATGCCCCTCTGCCATGCCACCCTGCCTTCGAGCCAGTGGACCATGGACTGAAACCTCTACCCACTATGAGCCAAATAAACCTTTCCTCCTTTAACTTTGGCTGTCAGGTATTTTTTTCTCAGAAATGAGAAAAAATTAACTAAGACAGCTAAATATTTTTTTTCTTGGGGAGACCAAAGATTGACTAAAAGTTTAAGCTGCCTTTTTTTTTTTCAGTTTTTTCTACCTAGAATCATGTTTCCCATAGTCACCTCTTTTTATATCCAGTCTATAGCAGATTTTTAATTTTTTATCCTATTATTTCCTCCCTTTGGATTTTCTCTTTAGCCAAAACAGTCTATTTAAATTTTAATGATACATCTTGGAATTCTGGAGACCTGCAGCAAAATGACAGATGCAGGAAGATCAAGTGGACGAGGGCATCATGAAGATCTAGGCTTTCAAAGAATAAACAAACACTCAGCTTCACTGACTTCTTGTTCATATTTCAAAGATTAATGTGCTTACATACACAAGATGCAGGTTCATCTCAAGCAGATGTTCATTTATGGAGCTTTTGGCAGTGGTCACCTGGACTTGGTTTTTTGAAAATCAAATGATTGATGTTTTCTTTAATCTTTATTTTTTCATCTTTATGGAATCTTATTCCTAACTAGATCTTAAAACAGTCTGCAGACTGAGAGATCTGAATTAGTCCAGAGAGTTTTTGTACTGTGGGTTTTCTTCCCATTGGCCAATTAAACAGTCTAGAAGTAGATATATAATCATTTTATAGGACATCGTGTCTCCAGGACCCTCCCATAAAACAGGACTATGACTATCACATCTAGGGTACCATAAATAATTGATTATTGGATCATGAGCTAGATTACCTGAAAGCCAGAGTTTACCTTGAAAATATAATTGTTTTCATAAATGAAAATACAAGTTTTGATATGTGGAACATATAGCTTCCCTACAGGGAAGGAAGCAGAGAGAGATCTTCATTGAAAGAAAACATAGTGAAAGGACAGCTATGTGGATACTCAGGTGAAAATCTTTCTTATTTTGCATAGCACAAGAATTCATTTGGAAAAAATACTGTGACTCCTTGAAAATCTAATTTCATTCATCTGTTTTCTTTTTCACCAAATACTTTGTAAACATTTATGATGTTCAAGGGCTCACTTTGCAAGATGCCAGAAGAAGAAAGAAGTACAATGTTTTCTGTCAGTCTTGGTTGAATTCATCCTATGGAAATGGAGGATACACAACTAAATGATGCAAAATAGGGCCGAGTTAAATGTAGTCTATAACAGAGGAATGTTAGTAGAGAAGTAAGGGCTGAAAAGGGGAAGAAGTGATCAATGCCAGTAGTGTCAACTCTTTGTTTGGGAGGCATCACTGTGTCACTTCTCTGACTTTACCTTAAAGTATGTATGCTGGTGGTGGGGGAATATCCTTCTTTTGCAGAAAAAGTAATGAAAAGGTTAATTTTCCTTAAATCGTCTTTTGGATTGGGCACAGACACATGCTCCCGTCCCAGTTAGGATGGGAGAAATAGTCTTGTGAATGTGAAAGCATCTTTAGCTCACCATCACTGACTCCTGTTGGCTGACTCTCCGTAAGGAGCTCTCGCCATTTCTATCTTTTCCTATTTCCTCAAGTTACTGCTCCTGCCTTAGATTCAACCTATTGGTAGGAAAGGAAACTGATCTTTTCTATATTAGCCACAAATGAAAGCAGTGTAAATATGGTTAAGATAACCAGATCACACCAGAATTCAGGATTTGACTGCTTCACTACACTTTTTTCCCAAAAAGAGTTAAAAAAAAAATCTAGAATTCTCTAGCTGAATTTTAATGACTGAAAAAAAAATCTCCTGAATAAAAAAAAAGTTCCTTCATCAATTTCTATCTCAACCCACTGCTTTCACCTTAATTTAAAAATTTACATCCTCGGGAAAATCATTCAAATCTAGAGGTTGTTTTGAGTACAGAGGTAGACTGTATCTCTGTGCTCTGGTATTTGGAAAAGACATCCTCATCCAGCTCGAGGATTCTCTGGAAAAATCTATCTCTAAGAAAGGGTAGTTGGTTCTCTCAAATTAGGACAAGTTAGGGATGGACAAAAGCATGGATTAATAATTACTGGCTATTCTTGTTTCCTTCAAGCTTGTCTTTTGCTTTCTCAACTCACTCTTAATTTTGAATGTTTTATTTTATCTGGTAAGTAAATGTCACTAATTTTGTAGACAGTGGAACCAGGGTTTCTCCAGTTTGGTTTGCCATCTCATACATAATTGTAGATGACAATTGAAGATGATCGCTGTTATATTTTTAAGTGAAAAAATATATCTCATTTTAATAGAAAAGATCTTTGCTTTTCCTCCAAGGATGCTGGGTGAAAGGGGCTGCCCAATAGTTAAATGTACTATTATGCTTTATAAATAATAAGACAGAAAAAAAAATCTTGCTATATTGCTATGAAAGGGTTTGTTCCTCACATTTGCTTTGGAATAGAACCCTGTTTTAGTTCGCAATCTATTCAACTTTGTACTTGCAATATTAACATCTTATTCCTAAATCTGCTGACAAATCACAAATTACAGAAACATCCATGGATTATGCTTCTTTCTTGTTTCGTACAATAATAGAGAGTAGAGAAAACCTTACGGATCAGAGCTTGTGTTGTAGCAGATGATGAGAATGAATATAGCAGACTTAATGTAGAAATAAATTTGGTTTTACCTTTACAGAGCTTGGTTATCCCAAGAATATGCAGAGATGAATGATGCTGAGGAAATGTGAAACCAAAGTTTCTTGCTCCAATTCAAGTACATGCAGGCTAGGTTGCTGGGCAATCAATAGCAAATGGCACACCTAGTGTAATACCTTGCCTTATGCTTTATAAAGTGCTTTAGAATTTACCAATAACTTACACATATGTCTCTTACTTGCTTATGTGAAATGGTTGAACTAAGTATTATTGTCCCAGTTCCAAGATGAAGAGATTGATCTTTGATTTCAAAAGACCTGCTTATGTTTATAAAATTAACTGAGGTTCATTGACTCCTGGTCTAGAACTCTCTCAGGTACATTTAACTCATAATTGAGGTTTCAGCTTTAGGATACCGCTTCCTCTGCTAGGCTTTTGTCCACCTAAGTCTGGATTAGATACATATCTGGGCTGCAAAGTATACCCTACAGTATGCCTCATAATATAAAGAGCTATTATGGCTTGTATCTAAATGTTCCCCCAAAGCTTCATGCAGCCAGAAGTGGGGCTTTGTGGAGGTGGCTGGATCTAGGGTGTATGACGCTGGGATCAAGGATGTGATGCTGGGATTGATTCACAGTGTCATTTTAGGATTAAGAGTATGAGTGCTACCCACCCTAAGGACAGGTAGCCTGGATAAGATATAAGGGAAAGAGGGTTGCTGGTTGTCCCTTGCAAGCTTGCTTGCTGCCCTCTGCTTGGCCATGGACTGTTTCTCCTCTGCGATGCCCCTCTGCCATGCCACCCTGCCTTGGAGCCAGCTCACTTTGAGCTGAAACCTCTACAAACTGTGAGCCTAAACAAACCATTCCTCCTTTAATTTTGAGTGTCAGGTATTTTGTCTCAGCAGTGAGAAAAGTAAATAAGACAATATTCTACATTTTTTAAAAAATCACATTGAGTTGTAATGAATTATTTCCCTGACTGTTTTCCACTGGACTATGGGTTCCATGAGGCAAGTGCCTAGTTTACCATAGTAACACAAGGCCTGCTATATAGATTTTTCTCTATTGTATTTGCTGAAGTGAAGTTAATTTCAACATTTATTTTGCCAAAGCTAAATAAGACAGCAGGCAGCCTGACATTTAGACTGAAAGGCTGCAAGTCTGGATGAAATGTACGTTTTTAAAGAAGGGCAAGTCACTGGTGCAGCCATCAGTGAGTTTGAAAACTCATTACAAATCTTCAAAAGTTCTTCCTAACAGACTGTGGTTCTGCTTTGGGAACAAACTGTTTCAGCCTCCGTTGAAGGACGTATCTTTCCAGTTACTAATTTCAGCTGGTGAAGGAATAGGGGATCTCAGAATTTCTCTCATCACACAGAGTCTTTCCTGTTGCTCCCTCATCAGTGCCTACAACCCTGCAAAAGAGAGGTGTGTGTGTGTGTGTGTGTGTGTGTGTGTTTCTCTGGAGATGCTGTGTGTCTGTCCTAAATCAACTGTTCTCTGCCAGGCAGACAACTGTGATGACCAAGTTGGCAGAGGTGCCAGGTTATGTTTTATCATTCCAGGTAGAAAAGAACAAACATTAAGTGAAAACAAAACAAAAACAAAAACAAAGAGAAGGTACATTTAAAACCAATAGCCTGAGGGCCGGGGATTTAGCTCAGTGATTGCGCCGCCTGCCTCACAAGCGCAAGGTCCCTGGTACCAAAACAAAACACCCAATAGCCTGAGCGAATCAAACTTGGAAGTGGGACTTAGGGCTTCATTCTCCCTTGGAAATTCATGCATTCCACCTCATTTCTATAAACTTCTCCAGGGCAGCAAGCACAGCTAGCATTGGCTCCGCTCCCAGGTGAAATGCAGTGTCCATCTGTCTTGTCCCCTGTCGTGGTATGAATGGAAGAATAGGTTATATGCATGGAACAGGTTCCAGTAAAGTGTGGATTTTCTGAAGATATTAAAAATATATTTGTAGGTCTTAAATTTAATAAGCCCTAGGAGTGAGTGAGCAATTCCACTGTGGGTTCTCTCCCTAACTTATTAGTTTATACAAATAGTGATTCAGAGGGATATGCCCTGCCACAAGGCTGAGAAATCTAACAGTATGCTGCCTACTATAGAGTGGGTTCTGAATACTAATTTAATAATAACAGTAGTGTTTTAAATATTCCTATGCATCAAGTGATATGCTGAGAACTTTACTCTCTTTCTCCACTTCCCTCTTTTATTTTTTCATTTCTTCTTCTCCACAAATATTCATTGTGTTTTCTTTACATGACTGGCATTGTGATAAGAACTCAGGCTATAATAGCAAATAAATGACATTACACAACTTAAATTCAAGTTGAATGTACAATAATAATAATAAACAAGTAAACAATACAAATTCAGATAGTGAAAATATTATGAAGAGGTAGATAATATAAAGTAATATGATGACTCAGAAATGGCAGACCATATTGTGTTGCAAAATTTCTCAATGGGGAGAGATGTTTAAAATGTGACTTCAATGAACAATAAAGAATTTCCCATATTACTGTCAGGTCAGGGAGAGTTTTCTAGGCAGATGAAAATTCCATGACAAATGTTTCAAATGAACCAGATTTGTAGCATTAAAAAGCTAGGATGGGCCAGGGATTTAGCAGTGGTTCCATCGCCTGTCTCACAAGCACAAGGTCCCAAGTTCGATCCCCAGTTCTAAAACAAAACAAAACAAAACAAAACCAACCAAACAAAAACCTAAGATCTTTGAGCAAGAACCACAATGGGAGAGCAATACACACAGGAAGTTGAAGGGGGAAAAGGGATAATAGACCATGCAGAAAAACATAGTGAATAAGACTTCAATGCATCCTCTTTAATGAGCACAATGATATACTCTATAGGTCCTATTTCTATCTCCATCTGTAAGGGAGAAAAGTGAAATTCAGAGAGGTTAAGTAGCATGGCCAAGGTCACATTACTGGTATGTACCAGTCCTGATTTGAACACAGGCAGCCTGGGTCCAGAGCTTGCCCTGCCAATTCCAATATAAATCTAGATATTATCAACAACACCTTAAAATCATCCCCTTTCACTCTCCCAACTCTCAGAGACACATAAATTCAAGTTCTCATCACTCACACAGGATGGGCATGGACGTGGGAGTCAGAGACAAACAAGTCCAGTTAAAATCACCAGATCTTCCTTGATTGCTATATTATCTGGGAAAGTCATCTAATTCCTTAGGAATTTAATTGTCTCATCTATAAATGAGACTGATAATAGTATTTTTCCTACTTCTTAAAGTGTAAGAATAAAGTGAGATCATACTTGCCTCACTTATGCGTTGAATGAATTCTTAACCACAATCCAAAGCAATCTAAACACTCACCACATGTACTCATAGACCACAGTCCATTAACTCTCCTTCTTCTCTTCCCAACTGTTACCTGGGTTATAGATTCCTGTTACTGCCACCTAGACTGTCAGGATAAATTTGGAAGACAGTGTCTAGGAAGTTACATTTTAACCTACTCCTCTGCTGATTCTGAGGCAAACCAGCATTTAGATCAATGAACTCGTACATAAACCAAGATATAAGAGGATCTCAGGGACAACCTTGGACATTGCAACTATATTTGGAAATATATACAGTTTAGCATTAAACAGGATTTTTTATCTTTTAGATGCTAATTTGATAGTATTACAGTCAGAGTTTTAGTAGTTCAGGAATCATGACCTGATGGTGCCCTTTTTTCATGTTCCTCTATTCTCACAAAGATCCATGAGAATTACAGTATATCCCACCGTTATCTGCAGGGGATAGGTTCTGATACTCTCAGTGGATACCTAAAACTACAGATAGTACGGAACCCTATATATATTATGGTTTTTTCTATACATGCATATCCACAACAGAGTTCAATTTATAAATTAGGCACAGTAAGAGATCAACAATGAGAAACAAACATAAAATAAAATAATTATAACAATATATTATAATAAAAGTTTTTGGAAACTTAGGAATTGCTTATTTATGGAATTTTCATTTCAATATTTCAGATTACAGTGGATTGAAGGCAACTGAAACGATGAAAAGCAAAATGGTGGGTAAGATAAAACTACTGAAGAAATACTAAATGATATTTTAAGTAAAATGTGTAATGTCTCAGTACATAATGATGGCAAAAATTGGTTTGATTTACCTGATTAGGTTCAAGTTATAGGGAATGGGAATGGGGACATGACTGTAGACCTCTGCAGTAAGTCTACAGTCTCCTGTGAGGCACTACAACACAAGCTGATAAGAGTAAAGAAAGAAAGGAGACTGAGTGAGAACTCAGTCTTGGGGCTGATCAATTCTGCTCTGGGGCTCCTAGGGCAGAGAAGCTGAGCAGGTCCCAGCACCCAGAAGGAAGCTCCCCCACTGCCATGCCAGGCTCCTAGGGCAGAGAAGCTGAGCAGGTCCCAGAACCCGGAATGAAGCTCCCCTGCCACCATCCCA
>NW_004624733.1:28554120-28595288 GCF_000247695.1 Heterocephalus glaber | reverse complement strand
GAACGGAGGGCAAGGGAAGGGGAAAACAATAAGAACCAAGATACTCATGTAATGGTACAAGATCCCAATGATGAATGCAACTGTATTTTATACCTAAAATGTACCAATAAACTTAATGGGGAAAAAAATTCTGCTCTGGGCAGCAAAGAGAAGGGGTGCAAGTGTGGGAAGGTAAGAAGAGTATGTTTTCAAGACATTTAGTGGCACAGTGGAAGCATCTGGCTGGAAGCATCTGGCATGGCTGATATGAAGGCAGGGATGGCTGATATGCAAAGAGGGATGAAAAGGGGAAGGCACTGCTTGTCTTGCTTGGAGAGATCAAAGTGTGCTGAGACTGGGCTGCAATTAACTAGTGTTTGCTAATACTGGGCAGAGATGTCTGGTACACAAGTACTAACATTTAATTCAAATGCTGACATTCCAATCTGGTTCTTCTGTAGTCATTTCAAATGTAATATGTACAAAGTTAAACTCCAAATCCACTCCTCCATTACCTTTCCCATATAGGGAAAAGCATATATATCCTTCTAGCAGTTCAGAATAAAAAGCTTTGAAGTATCTTCTATTTTTCTTATGACCCATATTGGCAAAACGTGTGTTTTTTGTCTTCAGAACATATTCAAGATATCTTCTTAACTCCTTAGATACCTGCCACCACCTTGGACAGAACCATTATCATCTCTTGCTTAAGGTGTTGCAAGAGCCACCTTTCTGGTTTCTCTGTCCTTTTCCAACATGGCAGTCAAGAAAAGGCTTTGCAAATTGAAATTAAATCATGGTGTCCGTGGTAGGCTAAATGATGCCCCCACCGATATGTCCACATCCTAATCTTAAAACTTAAGGAAGTTACCTTATACATCAAAAGACACTTTGTAGATATGATTAAAGTTGAGTTTACATGATTATCTTGGATTATCTGGATAGGTTTGATGTAAGAACAACAGCCTTTGGAAGAGGATTCTGGAGGACTTGGATAGAAGACAGGATAATGTGACAGGAGAGGCAGAGACTGGAGTGACATACTTTGAAGATGGAGGAAGGGGTCACAAGCAAAGGAAAGCAAGTAATCACTAAATCCTAAAAAGGCAAGGAAACAGATCCTCTTCTCACAGAAGGAATCAGCCTTTCTTACACATTGATCTTTCAGCCCAGCGAAGCTGACTTCAGACTTCTAACTTCCAGATCAGTAAGAGAACAGATTTATATTGGTTTGAGCTGCTAATCTTGTGGTGATTATAACAAATTTGTTATAGCAGCTATAAGAAATTAAAACAGTGTCTCTTGTCCTGAGTAAATACAGAGCCATGACAATGACAGCTGAGAGCCTGTGCAATTTTCTCTCTGACATCCATCTCATAACTGACCTTATCTTCTATTAGTCTCCTCTTTCCTCACTCTGTCTTAGGCTCTTTGGCTTCCTTGGTGCTCATAGATGCCCAGACAGACTTCCTGTACTTTGCCTTTCTTCTTTCAGCATCTGGAGTATTCTTCTCCCTCAGTAGTCACATGACTGGATCCCCACTTCCCTTGGGTGTTGCTAGGCGGTCAACTTCTCCACAAGAGCTTTCTTGGTTCACCACCTGGAAAAGAGAGGACACATCTTCACTTTCCATCATCTCCCACTGCACTTTCCTGAGTTATTTTCTTCCAAAACATGCATTACCATCTGTGAACTCTAGGTTTTATTTATTTACTATAATATAGTACCTATTTTTATCATGCACTGCCAGATGTCTACCAACTATAATGACTTCTGCACATAGTGGGTGCTCAAAATGTTTATGTTCTTAGATGCAAAGAAAAGCAAACAAGATGATAACCTAGGGCAACATCAGCTGATTTTGTATTCAAGCAGAAAATAATGGCAGGGATCTAGGGAAAACTCTTAGTTGGCTTGTGAGTCCTTCAAGAAGTTTGAGAATAAGAGCGATAGCTGACAATTCCGGCCAAGGGACAAGTGCTGATCTGACTTACTGACAAGCTCCATGGATGCTATGTAAGGCATGCAGAGAGGAGCAGGAGATGGGTTAAGGCCTTATAATGTGGTGGCCTTACCATTAATATTCATAGCACAGTTAATTGTTGATATCTCACATACTTTTATATGAATAATTTTCTTCCTGTCTTTAAATGAGACCTGGAAAGGAAATACATAAAAAGAAGGTTAAATTTTCTTCTTTATACATACAGTAACTTTAAATACTTATAGGAAGTCTCAAGACAGTGATTTAATAGGAAACTATAAATTCCCAGACTTTCAGTGAGAAACAATAATCCATGAGCAAAGTTTGGTTTCCTTTTCAGCATATGTGTGTTCTGTGCAAATTTAAATCTCAGCAGCCATCCATTAGTGGTGACATGATGTACTGAAGTATACGCACACATCATATGGGGAACATGAGTGGAAACTCACGTACGTGGTACACAAAATGAGAAGAATCAAGGCTAAGGCTTGGCCATCGCAGTTGCAGCAGTAGCAAATAGATGCACTTCTTCATCAGTTCTAAAGTTGCTGCCTGAAGATCTGAGGCTTTGTTGAGGAGTAGCAGAAAGCGTTGCATGGAATTAGCAGTGATGGCTTTGGACATAGAAAGCTGCCTGTGTCACAATTTTGCTCAATTTGGGTTAGAGAGAACATGTTAGAGATTAAGATTAACTTGAGTCATTGGTAGCAAAATGGATGCCCTAGAGACCATATTGTTAAGTGAAATAGATCATGCACACAAGATTAAATATTGCAGTTTCTCTTGTATAAAAAGCTCAAATTATAAATAAAGAGCAAAGTAAAAGAGTGATAACAGGAAGCAGCGATATAGATCTTTCGCCAAGAGGGAAGGGGAGCAACAGATGGAGGGAAGGGGAAGGGAAAGGAAGGGGATGAAAAAAGAAGTAAAATGTCTCTTCCATATGTACCAACTCCCCATGGCATTATAGGCATTGCAAACAGCTACCAACAAAAAAGAGATTAAGATTAGCAAACTCCACTACTGGAAAGGCAAAGCACTGGGAATTTTCTCTCCTCCCCTCTCCTCCCCTCCCCTTTCCTGTCCTCTCCTCTCCTCTCCTCTCCTGTCCTATCCTGTCCTCTCCTCTCCTCTCCTCTCCTCCCCTGGGATTGTCACTCTTGCCTAATAGCCTGCTTTAGGAATGGACAGTGGAAGGTAGAATGGGGTTAAATGAGGTAGTTGAACCTGCATAGTTAATGTGTAAAATAGCAAAAATCTGCAAGACTTGTGCAGTGACTCTGGCTGTTGTTAAGGGTCAGTGTGCACCACAGTGAGGGACAGACACTTACAGAACAGTGCTTTAGCGTGGGGAATCTCCCATGGATGAACAGAAACTTATTTTCCTGATCTATCATTTCTCAATATATGGGCTATTTATCAGAATACTGCCTCATTAGTTATCAAACATATGGTAGTTATTGATAAGAAGATAAAACTGAAAGAAGCCAGGCTGGGTAATGCATGCCTGTCATCCCATCACTCTGGAAGGCTGAGGGAGGAAGATCCCAAGTTACAGCGCAGCTTAGGCAATTTAGCAACTTAATGTGACCCTGCTTCAAACTAAAAAAATGAAAAATAGGGCTGGGGGTGTAATTCAGTACAAAGGCCCTGGGCTCAACTCCCAAACCAACCAACAAAACAAAACAAAACAACAGAAAAAAAATACCTGAAAGAAAAATAAATCAGGTGTCCAGAAAAGCCTTTCTGCCCCTAATCTCTTTTATTCTCTCAGACTGCCCAAACTGCTCTGTTCTTTACCTTGGCTTTGAGTCAGCCTCCTCTGGAGACTTACTGATCATGTTTAAAATATGGGTTGATGTGTAGCAGATGAAGGGTTTACTGAACACATGCTCAGTGAAGAGGGGGGCCTAAGCTTAAGTGGGATCAACACAGGTTCTTGGCCTGGCTGATATCAAAGGACCTGGGAGTCATTCTCTGAAAGTCATGTAACTAGGTATCATGAGAACCTTACATCCTCACCTTCCTGCCCCTCGCGGGTGTGTGTGTGTGTGTGTGTGTGTGTGTGTGTGTGTGTGTGTGTGTATCCTCTGCTCTGCAATTATTTTGTGGATATTTCTGGCAGCTGGTCCCATACAAAGCTTCTCTCTGGTCTCATGGAGCTTCTGATGGTAGAATCTTTTCTGTAGCATTTACTCTTGTTGGTGAGGGTAGAATGTGCCAAGTGAAATCAGATAGACAGATGGCCTTATTTTTTGCCTGGTACCAATTGCAAGTCAGGTTCTATCCTCTGATCCCCTGTATGTCAAGAGCCACTCCTCCTGAATGGTAATCTCCACCAACATATTGTCCCTGGACTCTGATTTGAGCTGAAAAAAATTACAAGTAGTGAGAAAATGTAACTATTTTATGAATTAAAAATACATATGGTATGATTTTAAAACTGAACAAATAGGCATGAAATTTTTTAAAAAGTGGTGTTTTTTTAACTTTTCTACTATCTCTCTTGCAAAAGGTAAGAAACACTGCAAATTTCTTACATATCGCCTAGAAGTATACCTCTACCTTTCTTTCCTTCCCTATCTTTTGCTCTTTTCCCATCTCTATATCTCCCTATCTTCTCTATCTTTATATAATGATATCTATTTTTATTTATGTATAACTATTTAACCACATCTCTACCTATTTATATCTATCTATCCTTTATATAATTCTAAAATAGAAGCAATATTTCACATAATATTCAACAGCCAGGTTTTTTACTTTATTAGTAATACATCTTTGGATGTCGTGTAGTCATCTTTATTATCATAACACAATCTTTTTAACAATAATACATTTTGCCATATAAATGTATCATAATTTACTTCATTGGGTCCCTATGGATTGTGCAGATGGACATTTGGGCTATTTCTAGCAGCTACTATTATTTTTGCTATTACAAAATTACTGTAATCCTTGTATTTGGTGTACTTTTTCATAGACTTAATATTTTTAAGCCTTTCCCTCCTTCTCCAGGTCCCCCATATTCCTTTATTTCTTTTTTTTTTTTGTACTTCAACCCAGGCCCTCAAGCATACTGCCAATTTCTGTACCACTGAAATGCTTCTGCAGTTCTTTTACATTTTATTTTGAGAGAAGATCTTGCTAAGGTGCCCAGGCTAGCCTTGAATTTGCAAGCCTCTTGCTTCAGCCTCCAGAGTAACTGAGGTTGCAGGTGTGTGCTACCATGCCTGGTATCCCTGGTAATTTTGTATAACTTACTTTGCTTTGTGCCTCCTAGCACTCAGCATTATCTGAGATTAGTCATGTATTTTTGCTTATTCTCTCGCCCTTGGGAATAAGTGTCATAGTAATAGTGTCATTATTAATAGTCAGTGCCATTCATTCACCTCTGAATTACCAGCAACTGGAGCAGTCCAGACCATACAATGGGTGCTTAAGAAATATTAATGAAAGGTAAAAACACTGAAAATTTCTTGCATACACATCCAGAAGTATGTCTCTGCCTTTGTTTTCTTCCCTTCCTTTTTAAAATCTTTTTTTATTTATTCATGTTTTCTCTTTTGCCATCTACCTCCCTATCATCTCTGTCTCTCTTTCTATATTTGTATCTAGTTCTATTTTTATTTATGTGTTTATTTTATCAATTAAAATACGTATGGTAAAATAAATTCAAAAACTCAAAGATAGGCATATTTAAAAAAGGGTTTTCTTTCTTGAACTTTCGTACTATCTGCCTTGTGAAAGGTAGAATTAATTTGGCTGAATGTCACCAAAAACTGCAATGCAAACTAGCTGCATTAGATGAAAATGTATCTCACAAAATCTGAAGTCTAGAGATATAATAGGCCCTAGATAATGTCACGAAGGACTCAAATTCTTTCCTTTTTTGTCATCTTCAACACTGGCCTTATTTTATGGAAGGTTACATACTTAACAATGACCACAGAATATGTCTTACTCTTCAGATGTAATAATATCTAGAGAAATACAATAGGTTATCTCTTTCTGTGTTTCTTTTCTAGGGATAATGAATCCTTTAATAGAAGCCTTCAGGAGACTATCTTCTAACATTTTGTTAGCTTGGTGGGTTATATGTGCATTTTGATCAATCATTAGCAAGGAACATAAAATTATCTGACTTGGTTTAGACAGTGATGACAAACTTTTAGAGACAAGTGCCCAAACTGCAACCCAAAACCCACTCAATTTATTGCAAAGTGGCAACACCGAAATTAAACTTGAATACTGAGGTTTTAGTTTAGAAAAAGCAACTCGTACATTAACATCTTTTTTTCTTAAAAGAAAAATAAATAACACAGGTGCCACAGATTTGACACCACTGGTTTAGACAAATCCCCTTGAGTGGAATCAGTATTGTGAAGTTACCCATAAATATCTACAGACAGGCAAACTAACAGTCCTGATGTTGTGGGATTCTAATCACAGTGATAGGCAGTCACAGTTAGCTGCACAGTATAAATGGGGACAAGAAAATGAGGTAGAGGGTAGAAATTACTGGGGCTTTGAGGTCCTACACTGCTCTGTAATCATATAGAACATTTTCTGTGTTGTAGGCAGTGATACAAACTTTTAGACTCTATTTTAAGGATCATCTTACTTTTAAGTGTGGGTTTTGACTTAAATATGACTAAAATTGGTGGCTTGTTCTAGGGCAGTGTGTACATTTTTACTTGAATACTAGCCCACAGATATCAGAGGCTGCAACACAGAAGACTTCAGAAGAGCTATGTAGGCATGGTAGTAACCTCAAGGCAAGGCAAATGACTGGATGATCAAGATCCCCTTGGCTCTACCTTCAAAAACATATCAGAGAACCACCAGGCTCATCATCTCCACTTTTACAAATTTAATTGAAATCTCTTTCATTTCTTTGCCTGTATTATTCCTGTTTAGGGTTTTGGTCTTTTCTCTTCCCCCATCTTCACATAGCAACCAACTGAACTTTTAAAATAAAACCAGTCCTGTCATTCTCTGACTCATATACATAGCTTTTCACCTTGTGTAGTAGTAGGGGTCTGTTGGTGTAACAAATACCTGAGATAAATAAACTTAAAAAGAAAAGGCTTATTTGGGCTCACAGTTTCAGCAGCTTCAGACCATGGTTGGTTAGTCCTGTTGCTTTCAGACTGGTGCCAGGACAGATCTCAGCAGGAGTGTGTTGTGGAGGAAGCTGCCCACCTTTTGGTAGCCTGGAATCAAAGAACATGTGACCCTTACTCAGTTTCATTAAATGAAGAAATGCCTAGCTGATTAGCAAGGCACACTCCTGGGCATATCTGGTGGACCATGGAAATATGAAATTGTGTACCATAGATGGTGCCTTAGCCATCACTCTCTGCTATTCTTCCTCTGCTCTGTTTCTGGACACCGTGAACTAAGCAGCTTTGCTCTGCCCTTCTGCCATGAGATTTCTCCCTGGGAGCTAGGTGACTATGTTCTGAATCTCCTGAAATGATGAGGTAAATTAAACCTTTCCTATTTTAAGCTGTGGGTGTTGTATATTGTGTCTCAGTAACAGGAAAGCTGGAAAATATAGAAATTTGGTAGTGCAGAAGTGGGGTGAGTTCTGTGACAGTACCTAACCATGTAGTTCAGAGGTCTTTGGAGCTGGTTTACTTTAGGAGTGTGGAAAGGTTTGGAGATACGAGCTGGAGAAGCTTTAGAATACAGTATGCAGAGCCTGATGGGTGATTCTGGTTGGACCTCAGAAGACCAGAATGCTGAAAATAATTCAAATAGAAAAAGTCAGGCTCAGGAGGTTTTAGTTGATAACAAAAATTCCACGGGCATTTGGACTAGAGGGCTTTTCTGTTATACTGTGGCCCAAAATTTGTCTATATTTTGCTCATATCCAGAGACTTTGCAGGAGACTGAGATTAAGGGATGTGGAATAATTAATCTGGCAGAGGAAATTTCAAGAAAACCAAACATTCAGGCTGTGGCAAGAGTGCTGCTGTTTACTTTTAGCCAGATTTATAATGAGAACTGAGGGTAAAATGCAGAGCAAAAAATTTTGAAAAACTTAAAGTTTGGCTCTGAAGGAATAATGTATAATGTTGGGGCCAAAAGAGATGTGGTTGCTAAAGAGATCAGCACCATTGAAAAGAAACCAAGTACTTTTCAAGGACAAAAATAAAGATGCTGTGAAAGCATGTCAGAAATCAGCAAGACCCCACCCATTGCAGACTCAAGGGTGCAAAAGTGCGAAGCTTTCGTTTGAGAAGAGAATCACTAGGTTGTCTGAGAAGGGCCTCCTAGATAATTGCTTCCTGGGGATTCATTTCAGTTCATTGCACTCAGCCATCCAAGCACTCGGGGGCTGCTACAGCCATGGTCCAAGGGGGCCTGACTACTTCTTGAGCTGGACTTTAGTGTTGGACTTGGTGTTGTGCACATGATGTTGGTTTCACCAGCATGCAGAATTCAAGAGTTATGGGGTCAGGAAAACTTCCAGAAAGATTTCTGAGAAATGTATTGGAGGCCTGTCAAAGAGACCCTGAGAGAGAGCAGTGTGTGAAGCTCTTCGAATGAAGCCAAAAGTTCAGTGGAGACCCCAGGAAGTCAGAGATGCCAGGAACATGGAATGTCTGCTGAAGAAAGCTGCAGCCCAGAAGGAAAAAGAGGTCATAGGGGCTGCAACCCCTATGGTTCATAGGAGTGGGACCACCCAAGCCCTTTGGAACTTATAATTTTTCACCATGTGCCCCAGGTGTCAGATATGGAGCTAAATACTTAATATTTATCCTGTTGGATTTTGGTCTTGCTTTGACCATATTCTTTCCAATTCTCCTGTTTCTCTTTTGGAACAGTAATATTTAACCTGTGCCATTATACTTTGGGATTACGTAACTTGTTTTTTATTGTTATAGAAATTCATAGCTAAGATTTTTTCTTGAGTCTCAAAAGAGACTTGGACTTTTGAGAAATGGTGAAACTGTAGAGACTTTGGGAAGAATTTCCTATTGTATACAAAATGGTATTATGTTGGATAGAATTATGCAAGTGCTATTGTCTGTAAAGTATGGTTTAAGGAATTGTGTTTGAGTGTGAAGTTGACAAGTAGTTAATTATAACCATTAATCATGATATGTCATCAGATTAAGAAATCCCAGAAGATTAGTAAAGCCTGGTCCTGGGTATGTCTGGATGGTTCATGAAGCATGGCCTTGGTGTCATAGTCACTGAATTACTGGGCCAAACTAGCCAATGCCAAGAACTTCAAGGAGAGGGGTTTTTTTGACTCACAGTTACAATCCCTAGTTGGCTGGCTCCGTGAGAGAAATGATGTGATGGAAGGGTCTGGCACAGGAAAGCTCTGCATGGTTTTTAGCAGTTTCAGTCCATAGTTGCTCAGGAAGCTGAGGGTAAAGGAAGAGAGGAAGGAGATAGAGCCTTCCGGGTCATTTCCCCCCTTTAACCAGGCTCCATCTGTTTACAGTGTACTCAGCTGCTGAACCATCAGTGGTTGAATTCACTGAGGAGCATAGCACTCCCATGGTCCAGTCACATTTCAAAAGCTGTACTTCAGAGTGCATGCGAGTTCTGAGAGACATTCTAGATGATATACACCATAACACTTAGGTACCATCTGTGGGTTTTTTTGATGTTTTTGTCTGGCACTGTTCCCCTGCTCTGCTTCCTGGCCATCATAAATTAGATTTGCTCCACCATGCCCTTTTGCCATGAGGTTTCTGCCCTGCAGACTTGAATATGTATTGCATTTCCTGAAACCATGAGCTAAATTAAGTCTTTCCTCCTTTAGGTTGTGGGTGTTGTGTATTATGTTTCAGCAACGGGAAAGCTGACTCATGCAGAGAAGAAGCAGAGGAGGCTCAAGTTCCAATATCTCCTCCTCATGCCCCCAGTGTCCTAACTTCCTCACCCTAAACCCCACTTCTTAACATTTGCTCCATTTCCCAGTAGTATCACAAGCAGGTGACCAAGTCTTTAACACATGGGCTCTTAGAGAACATATCCAAACTATAGCACCTGGCTAAGAGTAAAATATCCTCTCCTTACCCTAAGGCACCTGACCTTTCCACTGTGTGGTAATAGACAACTGTCATTTTCCTCTGTCACTACACCTGGGCCCCAGGGATCCTCTTCTTTCCCCTTGAACATGTCAAGCTGCTATCATGTCAGGGTCTTTGCACTGGACATCCAGTTTGTCACACATTTGTCTCTTTTGGGTTAGTTAGATTCCATCTCCAATGTTACATCTTCCATAGACGTTTCTTGAGCACTGTAGTTAACATACATCTATGTCAACTTCCACTAACTCTCTACGCTATGGTCTCTTACTTTTTTTCACAGTTTTATCACTGTCGGATATTTTATGTTGAAAAATTCATTTCATGTCATTTTCTCCCAACCATAAGGTAAACTTCTCAAGAATTTTATTTAGCACTCACATTATTTCCAGCATGTAGAACAATGCCTGGATCAATATATATTTGAATATTTGTTAACAATAATGCCAAAGTCTATTCATTCACTGCTTTTGCATAAGACTATCACAACATATGCTGCATAAAGGCAAGATTAAATGACTTCACTGTAAGCATGGTTACTGTAAAAAGCAGAAAAATGAGTGGATACAGGCCTATGAACTTTAATCAAATAGAGAGTACTGTTATGTGGGAAGAGTGATTTTGAGGTCCTGTTACATCATGTTAACAGGACAAGTAAGTAGGAAGTAGAAGGGACTTGACATAGAGCCCCAGGGCCCACAAAAATGAGAACCCAATTGCCAGATCAATTCTCCTTCTTCTAAAGGAAGTGATTCTTTCTTCCTGAGATATGCTAAGAGAATCTGTAAAATAAAGAGCTATGAGAGAAGGCAATAGAAGGGAATATCTTGGAGAGCACAGAAGGAAATATGGACGAGACTGGCAATGAACAGCTGTACATTGAGACAAAATATGGGAGAAGAGGGATTTATTGTGTATTTTAGGTATTGCTGTGGGCCCTTTACTTGGGTCCCTTTTTATGCTATTGAATAGGGAGTGGAATTTATTTCCTCTGTTTATTTGGATATTGGCTGCACTTTTTGAACATGAAGCCCTCTGAGACTAAACCATCATAAAGGTTATGTTGAAAACACAAGTTTAAGACAATTGACTGGGAATGAGGAAAACTGCCTGATGAAGAAGGAAGTTAGGAGAACATCATTTGAATTTAATCCAGGCCTCAAAGGCAATTTACAAATTAATTTTTTTGTTTTGTTTTATGATCATCAATGACAAAAGGTAGTCACAACAAAGCAATACCAAGTGCGCTTTTATGCTCAGGAGAAAGCACCATGCTTCTTCTCATGGTTTCCAGAATTCTACATGATTGGAAAAATTTCTCTAGTAACAAACTATATAAACGATCCCTGAAAGTATAGTCTTTGTAGATTAACTTCAAAACTCTGCTCCAGTTCTCAGCAGCCGGGACTGGAATTGCTGAGTGAACTTGAAAGCATCCTTTTTGCGCTCTGGGCCCTATTCTGTTGCTTATGAACTAAAGGAACTAGTCAAGATTTGCTGAGATCTCACCTTACTGTTACATCCTACCTAGGAAAGCTGCAGGTCAGTATGTTTCTGCCATTATATAATCCACAGAAAGTTAAAGTTGAGAATAAAATTAGGATACAAAAAATCAGGCAGAGAATGGCGCCAAGGAAGGAATAAAATGAATTTGATGAGAAAGACACTGATGAAAGTGTAGAAAATCATAAATTTGGTTAGACATAGTAACTTCGCTTTTTGCCAGGGAAAGGTAAGTACTGTTAGGAATTCTCAGTAGACTCCCTTCTAGTGAAAATATTTCTGAATTGTGAAAAGCTACCAATGATAAAATCTCATTATTATTCTATCTTCACTCTTTGTAGCTGGTCTGAAAATCTGATCTTCTTTAGGGACAAGCCAGACTCTCCATGATCTGTCTCCATCAGCTTTTTTCCTCCTTTTTCTCTTTGCATTCTGTCTCAGTCTTTCACTATTCTTTCTACTTCAGACCCTTCTCACAAGGGCATTACATTTCGCTATCATAGCATTTGCCCAAAGATTTGCCTCCTAAAATACCTTCTTCCCTTCTTCTATCGTGTAAATCTTATACTTTCTATAATCCCATCTCAAGAGCAACTTTTTTCCTTCCTTCCTTCCTTCCTTCCTTCCTTCCTTCTTTCCTTCCCTCCCTCCTTCCTTCCTTTTATCCACCCTTCCTTTCTTTCCTAACTAGCTTTTCTTGTAATTGAAGAAGCAGTAACACTTGTACGTGATATTATGGTAAAAGCACAGAAACACTATATGTAATCTGTAAAACTTTATACATCCTAAATTCCTCATCCAGTGTGCCTTTCTGTAAGTAAAATACTTTGGAAAAACTATTTTCATCATTTTTGGGTGTCTGTCTCCTTAGCCATAAAATAAAGACAATGATTATACCTTTTGGGGCATGAAATGAGAGGTAGCTTAAAAAATGCCATGTGAACAGCACATAACAGGGCTGAAGAATGTCCTTCCCTTTGGACCCTCCCCTGGGTTCTCCAGGACTCTCTTTCCATCTACTTCATTACATTACTTGAAAGGCTGCTTTTTTCTCACCCTGTCCTGTAGCTCCTGTGTGAGCAGGGGATGGGTAGCTTTATGTCTTTGAAGATCCCACTGATTCTAGCTTAGTGACTTTAGATGATAATAACATTAAATTAAATTTAAAACTGGGTCTATCTGGCTCACAAAGGGCGGTGTAATTGTTCTGTGATGGGAAGACATAGTTAAGCAACCCAGTTCTGTCACCTACTTGAGACCTAGCTCCAGACAAGTCACTTAAATCTCTCCAACACTCCAGTTTCTTATCTAAAGAACATGGGTGGCTGTTTCTGCCTCCTAAGGCTGTTGGCAGGGAAGCCAGGAAGGGCCGAGCTGCTGCAGCACATAGAATCATCTAGCATTATGATTATCTTTCTCTCTACTGTCTCTTTCCCTTTCACAGGAAATTCTGCCTTGAGAGATACACAGCATCTCCCTTTGTGTTCCACCCTCTCTCCATGCTGAGATCTCACCATACTCAAGGCCGGAGGGAGGACTGTGCAAAGGTTTGCAGGGGTGTTCTAAGAGAGATCCTTTCCTCAGTTTCTGACAGTTTGAAGGCACTGCTGTGGCCTTCCATTCCACTGCCAAACTGACACAAGTGAGTCTCCTTGATGATCATTAGAGAACGCCTCGGGCCATAATTTATTAAACAACAGAAGCCACCTGGGTTTGCCCATACCTGTCCTCCTGAGCAACAGGTCCTGTTCCTCTTTGATCCACTTGGTCCTATTCAGCATCACTGTGTGACTTTTCATTGCACTGTCCCGTCCTCTGGTCCTCTGGTGCCTTATCTATCCCCAGGACAAAGCTTAATGTGTACTCTGACTCCTTCTCATGTCCCTGAAGGAAATAAAAATATTTCCAACTGACCGAGGATTGTTGAGCTGAAGGCAAATAAAATTCAGGTGGATTCTGTGCCTATCCTCTGTTTGCCGGGTGTCGGGACAGAAATGTGCATGGACATAAAAAGGCCTTTCTACCTTTCCTTCCACCCTTCCCTCCTAACTACAGGTGTGTAATTCTCACTTCCTCATCAGTGCAGAGCCAACAGATCTGGGAACAGACCTGGGCATGGCATGCATTATTAAACTTACTTTTCTCATTAATCTGTCTTCTGTTTCAAGAGAAAACCCCAGGTATGCATGTGTAAAAGTTAGTGGAAATTATATTTTCTCCACTTCAACCCCATCTCCAAGATGTATCCCAAGTTGACCTTAGTATTCAATTAGAGAGAGCAGCAGTATAGCGGAAGTCAGGGCGGGCTATCAACCACATATAATACATGAGATGTGATAGAGAAATACAGTGAATGTTTAAATTTTAAAAGTTATCATAGTAAAAGCCATATTGTCATTAATTCCCCTCAAAATACTCCCCCTCCCTTCAAACACATTTATCCCCTCATTCTTGCCATTTTCTGAAGCAGTTCTAGTAATCCTCTTTCAAGAATGTCTCTAGTTGTGATGTCCTGGCTGCTTTAATGTTCTCAGTCAATTCAGAACATTTACTTTCATGGTCATTTTTACTTTAGGGAGGAGCCAGAAGATGTATGGGGGCAGAGCGGTGAATAAGGTGGGTAAGGACAAACCATGGTGGGTGGCTCTGGGCAGCAGCAGTCACTGACTTGATCATACTCCAGGAAGATACTCATGTAGAACCACTCCAGAGAGTGACAAAAACAACAGGATCAGTGTGTCTAAGCCAGGGGAAGTAATCTGAGAGGCATTCATGGCAATGTGTTTTACTGCAATAAATATTTGTAAATATTTAAATATTTAACATTTATTTTGATCACCCCTTGTATATGCATCTTTTCTCTCCCTCATGAAGGCATATTATTTACTGTGAATTACATACTACGCCAGTTCACAATCATTAATTTGTTTAATCTCCATAATAATTCCAGAGAGGAGATATTACTAATATTTCTCCCATTTTACAGATGAAAAATGAGGTACAGAGAAATTGAGACTCAAAGTGAGGGTAGATTTATGTGACAAACATTAGGAAAGGACAGGGAAGGTTTCTATCTTATCATAATTTAGGTTCCTAAGGTATGACAGAAGAGAAGAAATGTCAAGTATTATGTGTGTATATGTGATAGGAAACATCTTGAAAAAACGTTTTCTGTAAAACACCTGCAGGTTAAGGTTATTTAGCGTTGGTGGATGACAAGAGCAACTTCTTGGCTAGGTTCTGCACAGACAGCGAAGAAGCTGTAGTGGGTGCTGATGCTAGCTGTCCACAGGCGCCTTCACAGCTGAGACACTCAGGTATCTATGGCACCTGCTCTCAGCTGACGTCCTGTCTTGGCTCTCTGCTCATTCAAAGAGAGCCACTAGTATAAATTTGTCACTTCTCCTTCCCCAGAGCAGCTCTGAGCCATAACTGCTTAGCAGGCCTGGCACATGCCTGTAATGCTAGCAGTCTTGGAGACTGAGGCAGGAGATTGGCAAGTTCAAGCACAGCCTGGGTAACGCAGCAACCTAGTGAGACTGTCTATAGAAATAAAAAATGAATAAGGCTGGGAACATATCTCAGGGTAAAGGCCCTGAGTTTCATGTACAGTATGAGGAGAGAAAAAACAAATCCTCACTCCCTTGCCTCAGAGCAGGAGGACTCTATAGTCCACCCTGGTCCTACACAGTCCCATGCATGGGCAGAGTCCTTTCTTGCTTGTGCACCATAGTTCAATGCCTCCCAAACTAAGACAAAGGGAGATTCCTAAACCTTCTCCCCTTCAGTATGATTCACTTCAATTCCTTTAAAAAATCATTAAGTTTATTGGTACAATTTAGATATACATTCATCATAGGGAATTTGCGCCTGTACATGATATATCTTCATTCTTCTTTTTTCCTCATTTCCTTTCTCTCCCTCCAACCCCACTTTCCCTTATTTACAAAAGGTTTGTTTCCATTTTATCTTCCTTTTCTTGTTTTTTTCCTCCCTTCATTTCCCCCTCAACCCTCTCTTGTGCCCCTTCCTATTTCTTTCCTATTTTCTTCCTTACTTCCCACTATCTAGTATATATTTTGGTCCTTTTTTCCACTTTGTTTCTCACACCACCGAAGCAACGTATTTACTTATATATGTTCAATTTATTTCACTTAGGAATATGGTCTCTAGGTCACCCATTTAGCTACAAATGTCTCAAGTTTATGCTTCTTTATGGCTGAGTAGCACTCCACTCTATAAAAGAAAACCACATCTTTATGCATTCATTGGTTGATGGGCATTTAGGTTGTTTCTAAGATTTAGCTATCACAAAGTGTACTGCTATGAATGGTGCATATATTACTGTTGTATGATGCTTTTAATTCTTTCGGGAAGATACCAAGAAGGGGGACAGCTGGGTCAAATGGAACCTCTAGTTCTAGTTTCTTGAAATTATACTACAGAGCTATTGTGATAAAAACAGCATGGTATTGGAAAAAACCTCCCCAAAAAACCAGACCTGAGGATCAGTGGAAAAGAAGAGAAGATGAAGAAACAATTCCCAACAGACTCAACCACCTCATCTTTGACAAAGGGGCCAAACACCCTTACTGAAAGAAAGATAGCCTCTTTAATAAATGGTGCTGGGAAAATTGGCTTTCCGTATGCTAAACACTACAACTAGACCCATGTCTCTCAATGTGCCCTAAACTAAAATAAAAATGGATCAAAGATCTAAGTATTAAAACAGAAACTCTAAATTTCTGGAAGAGAGAATAGGTGGAACTCTTGAAGATGTTGGTGTGGTCAAAGACTTTATGAACAAATCCTGATTGCATGGGACATAGTACAAAGAATCAACAACTGGAACTCATCTTATTGAAAAGCTTTTGCACAGCTAGAGAAACCACTAACAGAGTGAAGAGACAACCCTCAGAGTGAGAAAAAAATTTTGCCAGCTGTTTCTCACAGATATGAATATATAAAGAACTGAAAAAATCAGGCCTCCCAAATTTAAAGACCCAATCCAAAAATGGGCATCTGAAATGAACACACACTTCTCACATGAAGAAGTACAAATGGCAAATAAATATATGCAAAAATGTTCAACGTCACTGGCCATTCGAGAGATGTAGATGAAAACAATGCTGAGATTCCACCTCACCCCAGAAAGAATGGCTGCTATCAAGAAATCAATAAATGCTGTGGGGAAAAAGGAGGCCTTCTGCACTGCTGGTGGGAGTGTAGACTGCTGCAACCACTTCAAGTCCTTTCAGACATTATGTCTCCATACGGTAATTCCTCAGCCAGGGTTACAGTCTTGACTTCTTCATCCAGCCTTTCAGAAACAACCTTTCACTCCACACTGGACACTTTTGATTTTGAGAGTTCTTCCTCTTCCTGGGCTGAAAGGGGCTGGCCATGTTTCCATCCATTGTTCTCCAGGAGGAAATGTACAGATGGGCCCATTCAGTGTCCCTCCTTTCTCTCCAGGTGAAGTCTCTAAACGAGATCCACGAGTAACTCAGCATGACAGCTGGTCCCAACTGTGTTTTGAGCACTTCACAGTTCTGAAATTTTCTGACTGAGGGTCCCTTTGTTGGTTACTTATAGTAAAACGTTCAACCTTTGCGTCATCTACTTTCTATTCCCATTTGGATGGCCTAAGCCAAGGAAAGGCGGCAGCGCACACACCTGACTCCAATTCTTTTTGGTTTTTGTGACAGTAAACTGGGAGTGAGGATCTAGTAGGCCTCTCTGCCCCATGGCTTTCAGCTTGGCCTCAGATGCCTTCTTTCTTGTGAACCAACTTATTTTTGCGCAGTGTCATCATCCCTGCTGTGTTCTGGAAGGAGGACAATTTTCAGTGTTATTTTTAATCATGTACCACTCAGGGAGATAATGATATTGATTAAAATGTGAACCAAAGAAAGGTATTTCTCTTTGAGGAGACACAGAAAAAGTGTGTCTTGGCGCCAAAGCACCACTAGGGGGCGTTTCATTAAAGCGGTATTGCTACTGTGGTCACTAGAAAGTCTTGTTCACAGTATTATTCTTAAAGGGACAGTATTAAGCTCCTTGAAAATGTAAATGCCCCTATCCTCATGGGACAGTTAAATTGAGGATTCTAGAAGAAAATTTTGTCACATTTTAAAAAAATAGAATGCACAGATCCATGACCTGGCAAATCCAGCTTATTCTAAAAAGAGAACAGAGATTTGAGAAGGGATTTCTAACCTGGGTTTAGATTCAAATTTATTGTGTGACCTTGTACAGGTCACCGTGTCTTTTGGGAGGTTTTCTCTTCTTTTAAATGAGAACGAGGGGAAAATCTAGATAGATTCTGAAATCTTTTCATATCTACGATTCTATTTCATTCATCACTGTTTCAGTTCCCCATTTTTAATAGCCTCACTGTTAAATTGATGATAAAGAAAAATTAAAACATTGATTTCTTTATACCATACTTTAAATCGTAGATTGAGGATGTGGCTCAGTGGGAGACGACTTACATAACATGGGTGAGGCCCTGGGTTTGGGCCCCAGAGTGAGAGAGATAGATGATAGATAGATAGACAGGTGAAAAATACTTTTCATGGAACATTGTTGTGATTTTAAACTATTCCAATTTTTATTGTTAGTGAAGATCTGCTAGAGGTATTTCTCCTTATATTTTGTTCTAGAATTTTTATTTTAAGCCAAACAGCTTCAGAGGCTGACAATCTCTTCTCTACCCTTTCAAGCCCTTGTGGAATGAGTTTTTTTTGAAACTTACACAAACTCATCCAAGGGAGCAAGAGAGGTCTTCACAGATAATTATCAGCATTAGCCAGGTGAAGGGCACCCAACTTCTTTATCCAGAGGGTTCTGCAAAGAAGACTTTTTAACTTTTCCATTTTTCCAGATTGCTTCTACCTGAATTATAAAAGCTTCACGGAACAGAAGCTTATCATATTTTGCAATATTGTAAGTTTCCTCCATCTTTCTATTAGAGACAGACAGACAGGCTGGATAAAAAGAAAGGCTGGTGCCTTCAAGGGAGTTCACGCTGTGAATTCAAAATGGAAAGAGGGCAGTTTAACTCTGCCTGGGAGTGAATCCCTGCTCTGCTGTGGATGCTGGAGGAGGCTGCACTTGGTCTGAGGTTTGAAATTCACTTCTCTTTCATTCCTGTTGCATTCTTAGTCCTGAAATCACAGAACCCACAGCTGATGGGGTCACAAAGGACTTTGTTGGTTGCCTGGCTCCAATTTTTTGAGAGTTTTATGAAGGAAAACCCATGGGCTTTAGAAAGACCACAAAGAAAATATCCCTTCTAACAGTCACAGTGCATATTAGCATTTTAACTCTCTGGGATGCCAGGGAGAAGAGAAGAAACTTAGAGTTTTACCTAATATTTTGCAAACCCATGGAATGTTTCAGGAAGTATAGCTCTACTATAGCTGTTTGATAGATAATGAAGAAACAAAGTTTAGTCAACAATAAAGTCAAGGACTTAGTCACAGTAAAAACCTAGGGGGCAGAACTGGATTCTGGCTTTGGGCCTGTACTTTTCCCTATACCTTGTAATTGCAGGTCCAGATCTAAAATATTCTCTGGGATTTTTAAAATGTTCTACAAATTACACATATCTTAGAACAAAAATTGACCTACATGATGTCATTTAATTGCATTATGTTACTAATGAATGGAGTGAGACCCAGAGAGGTTAAATTACTGTCTCAAGATCATGATCAAGTAAGAGAAGAACTGAAGACAAGAGGTGACTCTCCTTGAGTGAAATATGCCAAGGAGGATCATGCCATTTTCCCATGATAACCATACCTTTGAATTAAGAATAACAAAGATCACATAAGTCATCCTATACATCATGACATTAGCAGCCATCAGTGAGTTCTGTCGAATATGATCCTTCTTTACATCTTAGTGGATGATTGTGACAATTGAACATAAGTTTTGATGACATCACTGTAACAAGCCAGAGTCAATAAAAATAAATACTAATAATGCCAACTGCACACATAACTTTGAACATAAAGTCCTCTCCTTTAAAGTTTGGCTTATGCTAGTTTATAAGGAAACTATGTAAGTGATGGGAATTTTGTATACAACTCCAGCTCTGGGCACAATGGCAAAGAGTTGCAGCATGGAAAATAATAAAATGCAGAAATAAAGGTTAATAATATTTCAAGTGTTAATGCAATGCCAGGCACTTCACTAAGGACTCACATATGTTTATCCTCATGGTAAGCCCATGAGCTAGGGTTCAGATGAAGCTGTTGCTCAAAGAGGTTAAGAGACTTGCAAAATGTCAACAATCCCAAGTGGTAGAATAAAGATTTGAACCTAGGAAACTCGATTCTAGAACTAGTCCTCTTATTTTCTAACATTAAGAAAAGGTCTCATTGAAACCGGATCCGAAAATGCTGCCTCAGCGTGTCTTTCTCCCTTGAATGCTTCTTGAACAGCAGAAACCCTGATGTCCCTGTTCTTCCAACCACTTAACCCAATGAATCCACTGCTGGTTATTCCTTATATGAGCTATGCCGCCCTATATCCTGAAGGTTCTTAGAAGATGCACAGAAATGCTTCTAGGTTAGTGTGTAGTGGAATTACATAATTTGTAGAAGGAATCGAGCTGAAGTCAACCTTCCATGCCCAGGGAAGGAAAGAGTTTGCCGAAGAAAACAATGACGTAAGACGATCACTAGGTATAGTCTGCTTGAGATACCTGCTCTGAAGTAGACAGCTTCAAAAAATGTGCTTATTTCCATAATAGTACCTGCTTATCTAACAATACTCTGTAATAGTCTTGTTTTTGGCTTTCCCCTATAACCAGCTTGACAGTAGTGGACCCTTGCCCTTTGGAGAACAAAACAGTCTTAGGTTGAATGGCTAGTGCCATAGTCCTAGGAAAGCTGCAGCTCCATCAAGATTTTTGGAAGTTTCCAGGGGCTTGCTTCCTCCTGATGACTGTCTGCGTGTGTCCAGGAAAACATAGTTCTCACATTAGATAAATTTGATCACCTTCATGGAGATTTGAGAGCTCGGGGGAGAGGTCACAAGTATCCCATGAAGGTTTCTTCCACTATTGTTCTCATCTTGTGCTTTCCTTTTCTCTCCCTTCCCTTCTCTTCTCTTCCTCCCTCTAGGAACAAGTTTCCTTTCCTGAGATGAGGAGGAGGTTCTGCCCTCCATGGAGGGCTCTGGAAGGGATTCCACGTATTCCCCATAGCTTCTCAAGGACCCCAGGAGAGTCTCTCAGAGCATTCTTCAAGAAATAGTTTGCTCTATAAGAGGAATTCTGTAGCTTACTGCCAAGAATATTTTTTTCTCTACTTGTATAACTGCATATGGTTCAAAATAGCAAAATCATGTGTCTTCTTTTAGATTCTGTACTTAGCTACTTCTCACCCCTCTGCCTGGTTATTTAATACCTATTCCTGATGAGGAAAATTCCTCTATCTTTTAAAAACACTATGCCTCTAAGTCAGTGTCACCTCATGACTCCTTACCCTTCCTGTATAGTGGAAGGAAGTAGGATGTGGCTTATTTTTCTATAAAGATAAATAAATCAAGGCAGAAGCAGATGAAATGATCAAGACTTGACCTGATATATATCTGGCGCCAACATCTGTATTTTTTTCTTGATCCTCTCCACTACCTCTCGGATGCGTATTCCCAAAACAGCTTGGGGAATCACCAGTTTCACTAGGGTGCATGCATTATGGCAAGCTCTGCAGTTCAGTTCTGGAGACAGAAGAGGCAAAGACAAGGAAAATGCCTCCATCACTGGCTTTCCAAGGGCTCTGGTTAAGCCCCGTGTGAGCAGTTCTTCTCCACCCTGGAGAAGGAATGTGCTTTTACACTTAATTGGACCATTATTAAAATTTAGTTAGCTTCTCTTTCCTCTTGAGTTGTAGTCCAAACACCTGGCCATGGTCTGACTGATCTTCTGCACCTCATTTTCAGCCTGTTTTATGTTACCTGTCCCTCCCCTACTCTGCTCCAGCTATGTGGTCTCTGCAGTCCTTCAAATGAGTCTGTACTACCTGCTGTCTTAGATTCCTCCTGCAATGCTCTTCTCTCTGCTATAATGTAACTCTCCCACTTCACCTGCCACCTTTCCACCTGGTCCCTTTTTTATTCTTTCAATGTTTCTACTTTTTTAACTCCTCCTCTGGAAAGCCCTCTCTACTATCTTGTGTTAAGGAGCCTGTCTCCCTTTTCCCCCTATTTGTCATCATAGTCTTGTCACAAATAATAACTATTTGATTGTTTATGTTTTTTATTGTATCTTTCTCCCATTAGACCTTACTAAGCTCTAAGGGCAGTCTTAGTCTGATTCCTGACATGTAGCAGACTGTCAATAAATAATAGTGAATGAATGCTTGAATGAATGAATGTAGAAGGAAGCATGGAAGGGTGCCTTTTTTCTGCCTGTGCTCAGCCCATTTATTTGCCCATTCTACAAATGTCTGTTAGCCTTACCTCCTTATGTGTGTATTTAGGGGACCTTGGATTTCATCTGACATTAGCCTTGTCATCTGACACAAGGGAGAAGTTGTCTGGGAGGCAGTTTTGCAGCATAGTAACTAAGCGTAGACTTTGTCTTCGCCAACTCTTCTTATCTACAACCTTCCAGAATCTCCTTAACGTGCCCAACACATTCTGCACCCAATATATCCTGATGACCTTTATGCTGCTAGGTCAGCTCTATTAAAGGGAGCCTTCCTCCTCAATCCTGCTACAGTCCCAGGGATTTTGAAGCTCTCCTTTTGCAATATCCTGAAGAACTGAAAGGACTCACGGGATTAGTAGCTGAATTTAATCTGTCTGTTTACCACAAATTGAGAAGAGCACCCTGGCTCTCCCCTCCTAAAAAGGAAAACATTTTAAAATTACATTTGAGAGAACTTATCTCAATTATCCCCACCCCTGGACTCATCACAATTCTACCTCCTCTCCCTGCCATAGCCTGACCAACCAATTGTTAATTTTCTGTGCATATTCTCTTTTTACACATAATCATGGATGTTTCAATATTACTACCTAAAACTACATTCTTATTTAGTGATCTGGGGGTTTAGTGTATGCATGTGTGTGTTGTCTCCCTAGGCAATTCCTTGAAGACAAGAACATATAAACTTCCTTTATAAACCCCACAGTGCTCAGCATGTTACTAGGCTTTCCTTCAAATGTCATGGATGTGGCTCTCGGATAGTATGTCGCATCTTGATATTAATAAATATTACAGGAGGTCATTGTTTTGGACTAAGCTTCTGGCCTGGGCACCAACAGAGCTGACTGTAAACCAAAATGGTGTTGTCCACACTAAAGTTCTATATCACCAAACCAAAACTTAGTTATTATCTGACTTTCTGAAAACTCAAACAGCCAAATTTCCCCAACAAGCCAGTTTCAATTGGCATGATCATGAAGTTTCCTCTACCTTCATCCTTCCACAAAAAAGATTAACTGAAGTAAATGGGTGTTACCAATCAGTTATTTTTCTGCTTTGTTCTGTCTCCTTGTTCCTTGCCTTATATGATATGCTTCTTTGAAACCATCAATCTGCCTGTGTTTCTTGTTTCTGCTTTTCTCAGCCCCTTTCTCTCATTAATACCAAGTTTGGCTCAGTTTGTTACTGGGTTTTGGGGTGCTGGAGTCTCCTTCTAGAGGTGGTTTCTAGGTTCTTTCTGTCCTGAGCAAAGAATTGGTCAAGACAAGCTCCAACATTAGCAAATTCTTATATTTATTAAAGGTAAGAAAAGAAACAGGCTCTGTAGAGCAAGTTTGGGCCAAGTAAAAGTAAGAAAAAATGTCCATGCTCAGTGTGAGAGTGGATTATGTACTGTGAAAGAACAGTAGTAAAAAACCCAATGTTCACTGTCCTTTTGTGTTTCCTCCTTCTCAGGCTGCTGTCAGGATTAGGTGGTACTTTCAGATACCTGCTCAAGTTCTTGCATGAGAAGTCCATGTGCAGGGCCTTGGGAAGGGTTCTACACACATGTCCTGGGATTCTTCATATAGCTAAACACACCACACCTACTTTTCCAGCCAGCTTTGCTATGCCCTTGTTTCCTGCCTCAAGTTCATTGGAACTCTATAGAATGAAGTGTTGCTCAATTCTATAACCTCAGATAATACCAATTAAGACCTTTAAATGTAATTGTTGTAATACTGTCCTTTTGTCACTGGAAAGCTAGGTCTTGATGCCTTGAAGGATCCTCCCTCACAAACTTCTTTGGTCCTTTTGAGCCCTTGATGAAAGAATTCAGTTGAGACACAGAGGTGCAGGCAGTACAGGCAGAATTTACTAGAAAGTAGATATAGAAGGTCTTCACATGAGAAGGCAGCAGGGCCATGAAGTCATCTACACCAAGTTCAGATATCTTTTTATGCACACAAGAGTTCTCCCTGGAGTTCAGGGAACTAGGGTAATTATGATGCTTATGGACATTTTCTGAGAAATTACTTTGGCAATATAAAATGTCCTCTTGTCCTTTTCAGATGGTGAGTGTTCTCTCAGAGGCCTTACTCAAGTAAGAAACTTATGAAAGAAATTTACAATAGATAAGTTCTTAATTTACATCAGATCAAGGTGGGAGGGTCTTTAAAGATGGGTTCCTTACCTGTTAACAGGTCTGTATCTTTGGCAACCAGGCATGCTGATGCCTTGTTCTAGAAAGAGAGGTCTTGTGTTTTAAGGTCTAAGATCAAATAAATGATTATAAATGTATTATACATTGAGGTCTTTGTTTCTTTACTTAGCTATATGTATATACCTGGCTATTTTATATTTATAAAGCTGCTATTTTGGACCGTCTTTTTGTCCCTGAGGCCCACTAATTTCTAACTATCTGCCCAACACATTGACATAGGTTTCTCTGGAAGCAGATGCTAAGATGACAGGATATATTTTTTTAGAGATCAAAGGTCATGGAAGAGAGGTGAGAGAAGGTGTAATCAGAGAGAGAAACTGAAGTGGGGATATCAGCCACTGCAAAGTGGATTGTTCCAGAATGGGCCCGAACCTGGGCTCTACTCTACGTACCTTGCCCTTAGCTCGCCCGGTCCCTGAATATGAGGTTCTCCTGAAGGGCACTGTCTTAGTTGACTTCCTGCTGCTGAAACAAAACCCTGAGAAGGTGTCAGTGAGGTTGCTGTTGATAACTGGGCAACAAATCCTTTCATGAAGGGGAATTTCGGTGGCATATCCTGTTGGTTAAACTGAAAGATCATTCAGGATTCCAGACTACCTACTAAGAAAAAATAGTGATGTTATTTTTTCCTGTGGGTAGCATGGGGCAGATAATGTATTCCTCAAAATGTAGAAGATTACTGGGTGTAGAAAAAGGCTCCATTTCCAAAATCCACCCAGGACTCTTTTATTATTGATAGTTCCTATTTGATGTGTATAGATATGTTCCTCCCCCCAAAACAGAGCCAAACAAAAGACATTTTCTGAATGATGCTTGAAAACTCTACAACTTCAATATATGCAATACTACTCCTAATTTAAAATCTACAATATATGAAGAATTTTACAGATCTGTTTCTTGAAGTTTATGCGGCTGTATGCCAGACCCTGTGCTAGGCATTATTCTTGGATCACTTTATTTAATCATTAAAACAACATTATGATGTACATTCTTTCATTCCCATTTTACAGACAGAAAAACTGAAATCTTACAACAACCTGCAGAAGTTCGCAAGTTAGTAAGTTGTAGAGCCTGAATTTTAATCAGTTCGTCTGATCCTATGGGAATTTTAAACTTTTCTTTACAATAATGGCACTACTTTCCTATTAGAATATCCTCCTACTGTTTTGAGTTTTGCTTTTCTAAGTCCCCTAGGGTTCCAGCCCAGGAACTTCAAAGGGTAGAAAATTATTTTGCACGGTAATAGCAGGGTAAAGGATTTCAAGCTTCCCAAGAAGGAAATATGGTAACAGGAGCCAGGTAGCCTGGTCTCTCCGTGGAGAAAGTTAGAAGACACTTTTGACCCCATCATAATAGGACATCTCAGCTCAAGGTGCTTAGGAGAATAAATGCAAACAATGAAAGTTTAAACAGTCATGCATGTCATACAAACTTCTACCTTAATTTAATAAACACTTCAGTAAAGATAACATTGGTTCTGAGGATACTTGTTTCAGAAGATTCTTTTTTTTTCATTAATTTTATTGGTACATTTTAGGTATACAATATTGGGAATTTGTACCTTTACCTAATAAAGGTTCTTGGTTCTAATTTTTTTCCCATCCCCCTGCCCTCCCTTCAACCCCTCCACCCCTCCCTATTTACAAAGACTTTGTTTCCTTTTTTTCCTTCTCTCATATTAATTCCATTCCCTTCTTTCCTTTCCTACCCCTCCCACTTTCCCTTTGGACCTTTTCTTCCCATTTCACATTATATATTATACATTTTGATCCTTATTTACACTTTCAGTTTCTCACACCAGAGAAACTATTTGGTTTTTACATGTTTGTCCTATTTAGTTCACTTAAGAGTATCACCTCAATGTGCATCCATTTAGCTATAAATGTCTCTAATTTCTCATTTTTTATGGCTGAGCAGTACTCCATTTTATTTTTAAAAAAACATTTTCTTCATCCAGTTTCCAGTTGATGGCCAATTAGGCCATTTCCAAGTTTTAGCTATTACAAACTGTGCTGCTATAAACATGAGTGCACATATATCACTATGGTATGATTCTTTTCATTCTTTTGATCTAGAAGATTCTTTGGAGTGACTTGAGGAAGTGCTGAGATCTTCATCAGTGTGTGCCAGAGACCACAGAGGGAACCTTTTAGGACAAAGGACCCCCAGGACAAGAGGACAGCTGAGAACTTGGTTTCCTGTACACTCATCAGGTTAAGTGATATTTCCATCTTTAGGCAGAAGAAATAACGAGTGGGAACACCAACTTGCTAAATGTCATACATAGAAAAACAACAAACCTAAGTGTCATGATAAACCAATTCCTATAGTCTGAACTTTTTCCCCATGACCCTAAGTAGTCATTAGAAGAGGTTCAGAGAAATATCAAAATAAAGAAATAAATAAACAAATATTGCTACTATTTGGTTTCCTCCCTTAGCTCCTTGATTTGAATTTCTTTGACTTGGAAAAACCAAATGAAAAGTGAAAGCCACAAATAATCTTTTTGAGTGACTGTGTGTATAAGGAGAGGGAGCCCTCATCTCATTTGTTACAAATCCTCCATTCTTCACCATGAAAGACAGAAACCACTGAATAATGTAGTTATAGTTCTTAGAGGAGACACAAGGAGCCAGAAGAACTTCAGCCACAGAAAGCTAGGGAAGCTACACACCACAGCCCCTCAAAATGAGGGATCTATTTTCAACCTACAACAGTTTCTGCACAGCAGTTGTGAAATTCAATTCCAAGGAGTTTAGAGCATTGCTTCAGGATGTGAGCCCTAACATTCCAAAGAGAAGTAGTATTTATATAAGAAAGAGCTTAGAACATGAAACCTTGATATCAATGTCACATCAAAATTTTACCTACAGCACTTTCCTTGAGTTGTTTCATTTTCATAGAAGCAGGTATACTTTCTGGCAGGATTTTCAGACCTCATTTGATCTGTAGATGAGACGGTAGAAGAAGCAGACCAACTCAGGTAAAAGCTTTGAGCTTTGAACATTTACTCTGTACTGTGTTGTTCTCAGCCATGGTGACACAACAGAGAAGAAAGATGAGATCTTTGCCCTCATACAGATCACTTCCTAATTGGCAAGATGGATAGGAAGTTCCAGAAAACAAGATAGTGAATCAAAAATTCTCAAACTTAGGAGATAAGCCTCAGTTAATTAATGTGAGCTACGTAACTTTTTTAGGATAAGAAATAAGCAAATACTCAGTCACTAGAGTCACTTCCTTTGAACCTATGATTCAAGGTAAAGAATAAGATGAATATAGAATATAGAGTTTAGAATTATTTGTTGAATTTTTCCCAGCATGTTCAATGTATTATCCCATTGCTTTATATCTTATATTATTTCTGATGAGAGGTAAGGTTTTATTCTTATCATGGATCAAAATTTTTTCTTTGGATTTTAACAGTTAGGGTATATGTTGCTCTTTTTATATTTATCCTACCTGGAGATTATTGTGCCTTCTGAATGTGTAGTTTAATACTTTTCATACATTTTGGAAATTTGAAGTCTTTATTTCTTTAATTCTTTAATATCTCTTTGTATTTTCTGTCTCTTTTCTCTATTTTTCTGAAACTCCCATTACACACATATTGGTACTGTTAATGTTGTCCTAGGTCACTGGGATATTGTTCATTTTTTTCATTTTTAACTTGTTTTAGGTTTTGTATGGTCTCTATCTATTTCTTGAATTTGCTGATTATTTCTTCTGCCAGCTCAGTTCTATTGAGCCTCTCTAAATGTATTTTTTATTTCAGTTATTGGACTTTGGATTACAGAGTTTTCAATTTTGTTATTTTTATATTTTCTATCAGTTTATCAATATTTCATATGTGATAATTCATTGTTGTCATTTTTCCCTGTAACTTTTAAAATATGGTTTCCTTTATTCCTTTTATATACTTACAATAGCTGCTTTGAAGTCTTTACCTGCTAAAGTCGACATCTGGATGCATTCAAAGATAATTTCTACTGATGCTTTTTTCCCTTTTGTATTGGTCAAATTTTCATATTTTGTTCCATTTTTTGTAATGTTTTTTGGTAAAACTGGACTTTGTAGATAAAACATTGTCACACCATATGTTTTGATTTCCCTTATCCCAGGGGTGCTGGTGTTGTTGCTATAGTTGTTAGTTTGTTTAGCACTTGGCTGAACTAATGCTGCCAAATATTTCTCAACTGTATTTTATGACCACTGATATCTCCAATTAGTTTTTTTTAAAGCTTCCAGCCATTTTTTGGGGGGTGGGGGAAATTTGCTCCTGTGCCATTTCAGCTTAATGGTCAAGGATTGCTTGGAAGTTATGCTTAAATTCCATAAGAGTTTCATTTTTAGTCAATGATTCTATTAGTTATCAGAATACTTTCAAAATTTAGGTAGTTATCAACTATGCCCCAGCTGTTATTTTCTGCTTCTACAAGGGCTCGTGTTCAGTCATGGATAAGTAGATAGCAGGGCCCGCTCCTGACTCTCTAGAGCAGGCATATAGCTTGCAAGACTACCAGAAACATCTGAGACATTAGCAAGATCCATTGTGTTTGTCTTGTTCCTTGAATTTCCCTACCACATATTTGGTGAAGCTGTTGCTTATTTCAGTCAGTATTACAGCCTCAGGCAGCAGTGACATTTGCTGTCCTACATTGGCACTGAAATTGCTATTATTTTCAACAATGCCCTTAGACATGTGGCCTTTCTCCACTGAAAATTGAGCCAGAATTTTGTTTCTTGCCCAGTCATGGTAAACTGCATGCCTTGGAGCTGGGAGAGGTGTTGGGTCCAGCCCCCAAAATCACAGACTTCCACTTTCTTTATAAATATTTAGTCTTTTTTCTTGAATAAACACTTCCCAATTTATTGTATAACCTTGGTCAATATCCAGAGTCCTAGAATTTTTGGTTTGAGCAAATTTGTCCAGTTCTATTATTGTTTTGGGAAGACAGAATTTGCTAAACCTCTTTTCTGATATTTTGTGGAACACTATTTAAAAATGTAATCCAACTCCAAAGCTGAATGACAAAATCATTATGAGGTATTCTCTAATATCCTGCAGCAATCCATAAACAAATTTTAGTTTCTTCCTTATTCCCACTGAAATTTCATGAAAATATAGAATTTTAACAATATCAAGATTAAAAACATGTAATGGAACTAAAAATAGTTTGCTTGATCATGTTAAAGAAAAAGAGGAAGGAGAATTCTGGAACTTGTTCTTTATCTAGTGTAGCATTATTCCTAATGTGAGGAATTGAGAACCTAGCAGGAATAGTATAATAGAGTTGTCACAGGTCGAAGCATCATGTTTTTGATTCCTTTATTTTACAGATGAGCAAACTTAGTCCTAGATTAACTGAGGGAGTTTTAGACTGTTACTTTTGAGAGACTCATTTCTGTGCATGTAGCTATTAGTTTTTAAACAGTGGCAAACAGAATTGGAGGAGTTGAAAAGTTGTGTGGAAGACTGAAGTTGGCTATTTGGATAAAAGTACTCCTACTAATGCCTTTTACTTTCTTTCTAAGCAAAAGAATATGTTTTGTTTTGACAGCAAAGGACTCCTTCTACAGGAAAAGAAAAATCAATTTCTACAGATGCCAGGTCTGTATTGTCTAGCTATATGGTTAGAAATATGAAATTGAAATATAATGGTCAGGGATTTGTATTAAGACTCACTTGGGGATGTGTGCTGGGAAGAGGACATGATAAACTCACACTGCTTTGCTTCTGTACTCACAGTCCATAAATTAGACATCTGTTTGGGTCAATGATATAATCACTCAGAGTACCAACATCCTCAGTATCTTTTACAAGAGTCTGGGCTGAAATAAGACATCTGCTCATAGAAATGGGCTAGACATGAACAAATACACCTCTTTAAATGAGGTAGCAATTTTCATGGTTTGATTAAAGTCTTTATCTTCCTCCTTCCCTAATTGTGGTGACTTGTACTTAATTCCCTCCTAATATATTGGAATGCTCTGTTGGGTTTTGTCAAGTTGAGTCTTGTTTTGAACCTTCTGCATCAAATGCCTGTCATTAGGTTGTAGGTACCCAGTCTCTATAATCATGAAAGTGGCTTGTTTATCAAATATTAGGAAGAGATGTTTTCAGCTAAAATAGCAAATAGTTTTTAAAAAGAGTAGAAAGGACCAGGAGAGTGATATTTCTAGGTTCTCAGAAACTAAATTTTAAAAACCTCTACACTTAGTCATAACTATTCCTACAGGGATAAATCGTGTTGCCTTGATCTAACACTAATCACAAGCTATGGAGTCAGAAAAGACTAAGGGGGAAGAGAAAAGGAGCAGGGTGGAGAGAGGACAGGATAGAAAAAAGTATAAATAGGGAAGACAATGAAGGGAACTTGGAACAAAAGCCAGAAGAATGGCAAAGGAAGAAACTTCATGGAAGGAAAAGAGCAGTGGAAGAAGAACAAGAAGAAAACCGAGGAAGATGAAAACAAAAACGGTTACACATCATAAAACCTGGTACCAGCTTCCTACTTAAAAGATCTGTTAACCCCCCTGGGCTTATGTTATCCCACTTGTGTAATAAGTAGGCCAGGATTGGTCTTATTCTCTACAGCATTTTTAGCACCAAGCATAAAGTCAAGTAGATAGGCGATTTTCAATGGCTATTTGGTAAATGAACAACACACTGGGCTGTGGTGGTCCACGAGGGAGGTTTTAACACCCTCACTTAATAGGTCAGTATATCACAATATAAAATAGGGCACCAACTTAAAACATCCTATGCTTTGGTGGTTATTTTTTGTCTTATTTCCTTGTCACTGTAGATACCTGCCTTGCATTTATACTGGGCTTTAGTACTGTGCTTTTCCTCTAAAACTCCATAACATCCTGCTCTGATTAATAAATTGCAATCAATTGCAATGCCTAATTATCTCCTTAGGAGGTTTGAAAAGAATGTAATAGATGGAGCATACTTACCTCTCAGCGTGGGAGGGGAGCTATGGCTGGGTAACGCACAAAAAAAAGGCTTCAAGGAGAAAGAAATAATAAGAAACCAAATGAAAACTTGTTCTAAGTAAAAATAACTGAAATGCATTTGGTTCTTCCATATATCGAGGTTATTACAAGTTGTTGGTTTGCTACTTGTATTCTTAAAGCATATGTCTCTGAGATGTGGTCAGTAGACTACTTGATTCAGTGTTACTCAAAGTGATAAAAATTCAAGTTCCCAGGACAATTCCAGATTGATGAAATCCAAATCTCTGGAGGTGTAATGCAAAAATCTACATCTTGACTGGCTTCCATGTGGTATCTTTCCATGCATAGTGTAATTTGAAATAAAATTGGCCAACAGTTTCATTCAGTTTAATTTTGCTCTTTAAGAGTAGTATTTTTTAAATAGGCAATGTTTCCTTTATTTTCCAACAGGTATTCATTGAGTGCTGTTATGGTTTAGACCCAGATGTCCCCCCAAAGCCTCATGTGATCACAGAGGGGGTTTGAGGAGGTGACTGGATTATGCGGGCAGTGAAGCTGACTTGCTGTGAGGAGGGGGTTCTGGTTAGAAGTGGTGGGTCATTGGGTGTGGTTTTGAAGGATCTATGTCCCTTTCCTGTTTCTCCCTTTGCTTTTTCTGGTTCCTGATGCCATGATATGAGCACCTTTTCCCACATTCTGCCCCTGTGCCATGCTGTCCTGCCTTTGAACCAGCTGACTATGGACTGAAACCTCTACAGGCTTTGAGCCAAAATAAACCTCTACTTTAACTTGGGAGTGTTAGGTATTATATCCAAGCAATGAGGAAAGAAACTGAAGACATTGCCTATAGCTATATGTGAAAGATACTGCACTTTGCTCAGTACTTGGATGCAGAACTGAGTAAGATGTGGATTTGTTATTCAGTCTTTTAAGAGGACTGAAATAAAGATAGAGAAAAGTGCAATGCTGTAGAGGGATTCCCATCATGTGGTCTGGGGTTTGCATGAGAAAGACACTGTCAGAGTGTTTAAAGGATTATCATGTGGAGGGGACACAAGTTACCTTATATGGGACCCAGATGACAGAACTAAGCCCAAAGTATAGCTACCTTGCAAAACTTAATCTAAGATTCATATGGAGAAAATAATTCCTACAGTTAGAGCTGTCCATTCAGGGAGCAAGTGGCCACTTGGCCGGCCTGAGCCAAGTGGACATTGGAAAACCATCTGTTGAGGATTCCAAAAAGGGAGTCCTACACTTAGTAGGAAGTGGATCTCCATCAATTCTGGATTCCTTCTGACTCTGAAATTCACTGACTCATGAAAACTACTATATTAGCTGATATTCCAAAATCATATTTTTTATTTCTGAACACAGTTTTTTTTGTACCTAGATTTTGAGAGGGGTATAAAATAAACAGGACAGGCTCACCATATTTGCAAACCCAAAGAAAAAGACCGGTACTAATATTGTTAGCTGACATTTCTTGCTTATTGCATTACAGCTCTTATATTAAGCACTTTCCATGTATCATTTTATTTTGTCCTTAGAGCAACCCTATGAGATGGACACCATCATAATTTCCATATTACAGGTGGACTTAATGAAATGTTAACCCAGTGACTCTTTGTATTAGTTCTTTTTTCCATGGCTATAACATAATACTATAGACTGTGTAAGTTATAAAGGAAAAAGGCTTGTTTAGCTCACAGTTCTGGTTTTCCAAGTGCATGGCTCTGGTGAGGCCCTAATGGTGGATGGCATCACAATGGCAGGAGTATGTATGAGATGAAGAGGTTACTACGTGGTGAGAGACATGAAGCCTGAGCATGGGGAAGCGCTAACAGTTCACTCTCCTTAGAACTAATAACACCCTCAAAATTAATCCCTTCTGAGACTGATGCCCCCAATGATCCATCAGCTCTTAAAGGTTCCACCAACTCCCACAGTGGTACACTGCGGGGGAAAACTTCCAGCACATGACCCTTTCTGGGACAAACCACAGAAATCATTGTGACCTAACGGGGAGTGCAGTATAACTTTGGATGATTCTCTTTTGCAGGCTTTGAAAGGTTCAGGCAGGAATTTCATGTGACTCACTGAGTCTTTCCCTGGATAATATTTCCTCAGATCTCAGGTCTTGTCTTCAATGTCACTTCTTGGCCACAATATTATGGACTGGGTCTAGATGTTCCCCTAAAGCCTCATGTGGTCATTGGTGTGGCTTTTCAGAAGTGGCTGGATCTAGACTATGTGATGATGGGATTAAGTGTGTGATGCTGGGATCAAGAGTATATAATTACTAAATTAGTCCACTGATTGATTTGGGTGTGGATAACTAGAAGGGCCACACTAAGTGTGCTTGCTACCTGCCCTAAGGGCATGGAGTCTGGCTAGAATATAAGGAACAGATAGAGGGCTGCTATTGCTTGCTGCTGCTTCTTTGCTACTTCACTGCTTTGCTGCCTTCTGCCTGCCATGAACTATTTCTACTCTGCAATGCCCCTCTGCCATGCCACCCTGCCTTAGAGCTAGCCAACTATGAACTAAAACCTCTATGAACTGTGAACAACAATAAACCTTTCCTCCTTTAACTTTAGGTGTCAAATATTTTGTCTCAGCAACAAGAAAAGTAACTGAAACACACAATCTTCTCAATTCCTCTAGTTTAAACTGATCTTTTAATCATCTGTACTTAACATAGCCTGTGTCTCACTGTATCAGCCAATGCTCATTAGAGAAATAGATTTAATTTAGATATACAAATATATAAGGATTTATAAGGTAGGCTTACAATGGCTGCCTGCAGAGTCAGGTGTGGAAGAATGCAAAAAGGCTGTCTGTGTGCTGGAGATTTGAAGGATCCAGTCAATGGTCACAGGCCTGGATCTCACTGTAGTGTCCCATGTAAGTCTGAATCAGGAGGCTGAAGGGTCTGTGCTGGAATCCAGGAGACAATATCCAAGGTGAAGGTGAAGACTGGAGATCTTCTGGAGAAACAGAAGTGAGCTTTCCTTCTTCGTTCCCCTTTTATTCCATTCAGGTGACAAGCTATTGGTTGGTGCCACTCACAACCAAGGTGGGTCTTCTGTCTTCAGGAAATCCCTTCAGCCACACCTAGAACTATGCTGATCCAATTTAATTGGGCATTTCTTACTCAAGTTGACACAATCAGTTAACTATCACACTCTTCTTAGTTACTATCAGTTGCCATCAACTGTTTAAAGGATAGGAAATAGCTTGAAACCCATTTAATAAAGATTCAATTCATTCTATTGGAACTATTAGTCATGTTATGATATAATGGCATGGTGATTGCTGAACCTTAAATGCTCCCGAGGAGAGGGTGTGATGCTGAGTCTGGAAGGAAAATACAGAATTTCACTTTTAGCATAGTCTATATGTGTCACTCACACATCTCATGGATCCTTGGGCCCATACTCAGCAGCTCTAACTTTGTATATGCAGCCCTTCTGGGTGGGCCCTGCTCACCACTTTCTGCAGACTTTTCTCCATTCTCTTCACCACACTCATCGCAACATTAAGCCCAACTATGCTAAACTGTTGAGAGTGTTCTCATGAGCCTTGCTGTTTCTTACCTCCATTATTTCTCTGGCACTGTTACTTCTGCTTAGCATTCCTGTATCCTGCTTCTTTGCTCCTATACCTTTCATACCATTGTTTTCCCTTGTGAATTCACCCCTGATTCATTGGAGCCCACAGTATTGTACTTCTCGCAGAATTCGATAACAACACCTGCCACACCTGATTTGCTTAACTCTCCTAGTGGGTCAGGGATCAGCAAACTTTTTTTCTGTAAAGACCCAGAAAATATTTTTGGCTTTGTGAGTGGCACAGTTTTTGTCATAACTGTGCAGCTCTGCTGCTATAGTACAAAAGCAGCCATAGATCACATGTAAATGAACGACAGTGGCTCTGTTCCAGTACAACTTGATTTAGCCAGACAGGCACTGGGTCAACTTTGGCCCACAGTCATAGTTTGCTGATCACTCTTCTGGATTGTAGACTCTTTTAAGACACCATCTGTGTTTTATTTATCTGTCTCTACCTAGATAGAGCCTGACAGCAGCACAAAGTAGGTATTTAGAAAATGTTTCTTGGCTGAATAAATGATTCCAATCCTGGTGTAAACTTTATTGCGAGTTGAGACAACTTCTCTTCCAATTCCTCGTTTTAAAATTCCAATGCTCTTTGCATTTTGAAGTTCGGTTTCATTATTTGACTAATAAGGGTGAGAGCAGTTATCTCACATCACTCCTGGAGTTTTAGAGGATCAAAGTGAAGCTGGACTGGAATGTGGACCTCTGTAAATTGAAGCACACCTGTGAGGGACCTTGTGTTCTATTGGGTGTTGCTACTGCAGTCAGTGAGGCCTTCATAAAAATGTGGTGGACAAGGAAATATGCAAATATAAGGTCAGGTCTGGCAAGTGAAACCAGATATCACTCTCTGTATTGGACAGAGAAAGATCTAAAAAGCAATTAAACAAGTAGAGGAGGTGGGAGAATTGCCTGCTCCCAGCAGCTGCTCTTTCCTTGCCTTCTTCCCTCTCTTCACTACCTTTTTTGGCTCTCAGGCCATGGATGCAAACTCATTCAATAGTTTCACATGACGTTAAGTGTTGTTCATAGGAACTGTGTCACAGAAGAGTAGGCATTGCCCAGATCAGGCTGTCTCAGAGTCCCAAGTGTACTCACTGCAGTGGGGGAACTAAAGGAAACATATGTATCAAGCCCCCCCAGGAAAGGGATATAAGAAAATGCAGAACTTGCAGTGAGAAGATGCCTAAAATGGAAGCTAGACCATTTCAGAATGTTAGTTACAATCAGGCCAAAAAAGATGACAGAATCTATTATCACATTTTCTTCCTCCTACTCTGAAGAGCCCAGATGCTGTCAATCAAGTATTAGTGGTGCTTTAGATTGTCCATAATCTGGGTCAGTTATGCCCCAATGCACTATTCTAGAAGTCAGTCTTCATCTAGGACTTTATCAGTAAGTTAATTCTAAAGTTTTTCCAATTGATTTATAAACTTATGAAGAAGCTCACAGGCCAGTTTTAGCTTATTTGGCTTCTTTTGTGTACTGCTGTTTTTTGTTTTTGTTTTTTTTTTAAAAACCCTAGAGAAGATTCTAGTTTCTGCTGAAGTTTGACAAGTGGTTAGACCTTAGCCTCTTGCCACAGATGGGTAATAGAACTACAAAAGTGGAATAAGGAGACCTAGGTAATAGAACCAGCTCTGCCATATACCAGCCATGTGGACCTGAGGTAGCTGTTGAGTTTTCTCAGTTGCGGACAAGGCCACCAATATTCATATCTAAAATAACACTATCTCAGGGAACCAATGTTTATACCTTTTCTCTTTATGTGTGCTGTTTCACTAGCTTGTAATTTTTTAAATCTTGATTCTTTTTCTACTATAATCCTTCTGATCCTTCAAGAACCAGCCAAAATTCTACCTTTTTGGATAAGAACACCTGGTAGCATCAGTTTTACATTTTTCATTTCAGTAACACTTATTGGTATTTCTTTTGGCATCCTTACTTTATTTTGCCTCGAATTATAACTAGTTGTTTATTTCTCCTCTTTTTATTTACCATAAAGTCATTGGTAATAGAAGGGTCTTTCTTCTCCCATATTTGTAGCCTGATATTATCTGGAATAGAATATATAATGTTAGTCAACTATAGCTGCTTGAGAAAAAAACCCTCAAATTCTCAAGGTGTACAAAAGCACTGCTTTCTTGCTCATGTTCTGCTGGTCAGCTAGGGAAGCCCTTCTTTCGGCTGCAGGTCTAAGAGTTGGCTGAAGCTGTTTTAGTCCATGTTCTGCCTCCTCCTCCTGGAGCAAGTGAGTTAGCTGGTGCATGTCCTTCTCATGATCAAGGCAGACATGCAAGAGGATAAGTTCAACTTAGAGCTGCTGCTCATGTCATGTCTGTTAATATACCCTTGGCCAAAGCAAGTCTCATGGTCAAGACCAAAATGACTAATTGTGGGAAGAACTGAACATTTACATAGCAAAGATGATGGCTACAGGAAGCGATAAGAATTGTAATCAATAATTCAACATAGTACATGTATTGTTAAGAGTTGAAGAAAAGCCAAATGAAAAAAGAAATGTTTTTATCTATCAAAACATATAATTGTGCTAGGAAAATATATTCCAGGATGGTTTTTTTTTACAAGTAACACTAATCTCAGTAGATGTTGAGAGGTGTTTCATGATACAGGAGGGGTGGGATGGGATTCTATAGTAGATTACATGTGAGAAACACACGGCTACATTTGCATGGATTTTGCTTTGTTAACTGAGGCTTGTTACAAGGTTTTGGTTTGTCAGCTTGTGTCAGGAATAAGTTAAAGGACAGAATAGTAGGTAACTCTATTAAAACATACATAAGCACAAAGCTTTTTAAGAGTTTCATGTTGGATTAATGCCCTGTGGAATCAAATTCAGACATAGTGTATTGAATGATGGAATAGTATTTTCTTCCTCTTGAAAAAGGTATTTAGGGAAGTTAAAGAAGGAAATAGGTAGTTAAGGTAGAAAAATGACTAATTATATGGGCATCTGAACAAATTTTGTCTATGGTATAAGACAAAAGTCAAGTTTCATTCTTTTGCTATTAATTTGATATCTTATTTTCCCAATATCATTTGTTTAAGAGGCTATTTGTACTTTGGCCTCCTTTTCAAAGATCAGTTGACTGTATATGCGTAGGTTTATTCCTCTGCTCATTATTATGTGTCACTGACAAGTCAATACTATAATATTTTATTTACTATAGCTTTGTAATCTGTTTTGAAATAAAGACATGTGATACCCCCAGCTTTGCTCTTCTTTTTCAAAATTGCTTTGTCTATTCTGTATATTTTTGGTTCCATATAAATTTTAGAATTGTGCTTTCTATTTCTTTAAAAATTGTCATTGAGATTTTGACAAAGACAGCATTGAATCTGTAAATTTCTTAGTGTGGACATTTTAACAATATTAAGTATTTATTAGAGGCTTTAATTTCTTTCATTAATAATTTGAAGCTTATAATGGACAAGTCCTTTATGTCTTTGGTTAAGATTATTGCCAAGTGTTTTATTCCTTTTGATACTACTGTAAAATTTTTTTCTTAATTTTCCTTTCAGTTTTTTTGGTAGTGTATCAAAATTTTTGGTATATTATTATTTTATTTTCATTTTTAATTTTTCGGTACATTTTAGGTATACAATATAATAACATTCATCATTGGAAATTTGCACCTTTACATAATCTCTCCTGGTTCTTATTTTTCTCCATCCCCCCCAACTCCTCCATCCCTCCCCATTTACAAAGACTTTGTTTCAATTTTTTCATTTTCTTTGATACAAATGATAGTTATACTGATTTTATATCCTGAAACTTTCCTATGCTTATTGCTTCTGTTATTTTTGTACGTGAAGACTTTAGGCTTTTTCACATCTAAAATCATGTTATATGCAGATACAATTTTACTACTTTTCTGACTTGCATGAGTTTTATTTATTGTTTCTGCCTCATTGTTCTGACTAGGACTTCCAGTATGATGTTGAGCAGAAGTGGCAAGAATGGGCATCCTTGCCTTGTTTCTGATCTTAGAGAGAAAACTTTATATAGTTCACCATAGAGTAAAGTGGACTAAAGACTTTAATGGAAGACCTAAAACTTTAGAACTCCTAGAGGAAAAAATAGGAGAAAAGCTTCATGACATTGATTGTGGCAGTGATTTCAGGAACATGACAGCAGAGGCACACGCAACAAAACCAAATTAGATAATGGACTGCCTCAAACTAAAAGCTTCTACACAGAAAAACTAATACTCAACAGAGTAAACAGACAACCTAAAGAATGAAAGAAGATATTTGAAAACCATATATCTTTAAAGGGATTAAATAAAAATTATATAGGGAACTCTTAAAATTCAATAGCAAAAAATAAATCTCTTTATATATTGAGATTTTTATTTATATGTTGAGTTTCTCATATAGGAGAAATCATGATACTTAAGCTCATGTCTGACTTATTTCACACAAGTTTATGTTCTCAAATATCATCCATTTGTCTACAAATGCCTCCAGTTTAACTTTCTTTGTGAGACAATAGTATTACATTGTGCATATATACCACATTTTCTTTTTCCATCCATATGTTGGTGGACATATATGTTGTTTCCAAGATCTAACTATTATAAATTGTGCTGTTATACAACATGGGTATGCATGTGTTAGTGTAATATGATGATTTAACTCTTTCGGGAAGGTAACTAGAAGAGAAATGTTGGGTTACATGGAGTTTCTAGTTTTAGTCTTTTAAGGAATCTCCACAACTATAGTGTCTGTGCTAGTTTACATTCCCACCAACAATGTCAAAGATAGATAAATAGAAAGTAAGGAGGTCATTTTTAAATGGATGGGGCATTAAGAAATGGAGGGGGAGAGAGAGAAAGGGGGTAGGGGATTGGGAGAAAAGAATTGAAGGGAGAAAATGATGAACACAGTGCTTTTGTAAATGGAAAGGAAATAGAGAGTTGGAGGGAGCAGGGAAGGAGGAAAGGGGGAAGCATTGAAAACAAAGAGTTAAAATGTGTTGTGTACATGTACCAACTCCACATGATAATGTAATCGTTATGTACAGTGAACATGTTCTAATAAAAAAGAAATCAATAAGTAATAATTATTATATTATTATCATCAATAATTAAGAATGGCCAAAGGACTTTAGATAGACATTTCTCCAAAAAAGACATACAAATATCTACAGGTATATGACAGTATGTTCAATGACTCTATTGCAAAGAACTGAAAACCAAAACTGCAATGAGATATCATCCTTCCACATCTGGGTGATTATTTTAAGAAACAAATTGTTAGGATATGGAAAAAAAACCATACTTCTACACCACTGGTGAGAACATAAAATGGTGCAGCTATTATAGATAAAAGAGTATGGTGATTTCTCAAAAAATAAAAAAAGATAGGATGACTATATAATCCAGCCATCATACTTCTGTATATATATACAAAATAATTGAAATCAGAAAGATATGTATTATATTACCCAAAGATACACACACACACACACACACACACACACACACACATTACCATGTTCCCTGAAGCTCTATTCATAATAGCCAAGATAGAGAAGCAATCTAAATCTTCATTGACAGAAAAATGGATAAAGAAACTATGGCACATACATAGTGAAGAATATAACTCAGCCTTAAAAGATATAGATCCTACCATATGTGACAACATGGATCAGCCTTGAGAAGTTAATGCTAAGGGAAATAAGCCAGTCATGCAAGGAAAGAGGCTATATGATTCCACTTACATGAGGTATTCAAAATAGCCAAACTCATAAAATTGAAGTGGCACGTTGGTTGGCCAGAGATGAGGATAGGGGAAAATGGGAATTGCTGTTTAACATAAATAAAGGCTTAGTTATACAAGATGGTAAAGTTCTAGAAATCTGCTGTAACACCGTGTTAGCAAGGGTTAACAATACTACTGTATTGTGCACTTAAAACTTTAAGTGTATAGATTTCCTGGTTTTATTCTACCTGTTCTTTATTTTATGTTATCACATTAAAAATTTAAAATGAAGTTTAAAAGAGTTGAAGTGCAATTTAATTTTTTCTCCTTTCAATTTTTACTTTTCATTAGTGCAAATCTGTAGTACACGTGTACATTCCTTGAAATTGATACACGTGCATAAACATGCTAATTCTTTTTTTGTCCATTTCTTCCTCCCTCCCTCTCTCCCCACTCTGCCCATCTCTTGATCTTCTTCCCATTTCAAAAGTTTATCTCCCTATTTCCTATCACTTATCTTTTATTTTGCTGTTTATTTATGTTTTGGGGTTTTTTTGTATTAAATTCTTTTATTGGTACATTGTAGGTATACAACACAATTACATTTCTCAATGGGAATTGTACCTTTACATAATGCATCTTGGTTCTTATTTTTTCCCCATTCCTAGCCCTCCCTTCACGCCCTCC
>NW_004624733.1:28517270-28549150 GCF_000247695.1 Heterocephalus glaber | reverse complement strand
TCCATCTCATTTCCCTTTGGGGTTGCTGTAGGTGATCTCGAAGTCTGGTTTTGAGACTTATTTACATGTTTTCTCATTTCGACTGGGGTGGGGGGCTGTTAGTGCCTGCATGGATTACCTCTTCTGTGCTGGGTGAGGTGGGACAGGGGCCGCGAGCAGTGGTAGGGATGGTGACCCAAAAGCCCTTTCCTGTGGGCCGGGAGCAGCTGGAGGGATGGTGGCTGGGAAACCCCTTCCTCTGGACCAGGAGCAGTGGGATGGTGGCTCAGAAGCCCCTTCCTCTGCACCAGGAGCAGCAGGACAGAAGGTGGCCCAAAAGCCCTTTCCTCTGAGCTGAGAGCAGTGGGAGGGATGGTGACCAGGAAGCCCCTTCTTCTGGTCCAGGAGCAGTGGGACGATGGCTCAGAAGCTGGGCCGGGAACAGTGGGACTCAGTACCTTGGTCTGGTGGTCTGGTGTCATCTGCATCTTTGTAGTGTGGAATCAGGTGGCTGCCTGTCTGCTGCGGGGTGATTAGGCGTCTTCTGCGTGACTCAGGACCTCAGTAGGGCGTGCACAGACCTGCCTATCTGCAGCGGGCTGATTCGGTGTTTTCTGTGTGACTCAGGACCTTGGTAGGGCATGGGCAGACCTGCCTGTCTGCAGCGGGGTGATTAGGTGTCTTCTGGGTGACTCAGGACCTTGGTAGGGTGTGCACAGACCTGCCTGTCTGCAGCAGGCTGATTCGGCATGTTCCACTCGACTGGGGACCTCGGTAGGGCATGGGCAGACGTCTGTTTTGGGTTTTTCATAAAAGAACCATGAAATATTTAAGCCTGTGCATTTGATTTATTTCATTTGACATGATTGTCTCAAGATGCCTCCCTTTTCTTTTTCTTTTTTTTGGTACCAGGGATCAAACTCGCAACAAACTTGCATTTGTGAGGCACACGGCAGAACCACTGAGCTAAATCCTCAGCCTTTGCATCCATTTTCTTACAAATGACTCAAGTTTATCTTTGTTTATGGCTGAGTAGTACTCCATTGTGTATAAATACCACATTTTCTTGATCCATTCATCTATCTATGGACATATAGGTCTCTTCCAAGATTTAGCTATTTTGAAATGTGCTGCTACAAACATAGGTACTCATATATCACTGTAATATGACATCTTTAACCCTTTCAGGAAGATCCTAGACAGGGAATAGCTGAGTCAAATGGAATTTCTTCTTTTAGTTTTTTGAGGAATTTCCATACTGATTTCTATAATGGTTGTCGTAGTTAACACACCAACAATGCAAAAGGATTCATTTTTCCACACAGCCTCATTAGCATTTGCTCTTATTTGATTTCTTGATGTTGGTCATTCTTTCTGGAGTAAGATGAAAACTCAGTATTGTTTTAGTTAGCACTTCTCTACTGGTGAAAGATATTAAGCACGTTTTCATGTATTAGCCATTTGGATTTCTTTTCTCAGAAGTATCTGTTGATTTCAGTTGCTGAAGGTCTTTTATTTTGATGGGTCTAATTTTTCTGAGCTCTTCATATAGTCTAGATATCAGCTCTCTAAGGAACAGCTGGTAATTTTCTCCCCATTCTTCAGGTTGTCTCTTTACTCTGTTGTTTCCTTTGCTGTGTTGAACGTTTAAAACTTGAAATGATCCCATTTGTTTGTTCTCAATATTTCTTGTCCAATTAGGATGTTGTTTAGAAATTCCTTGCCTACACCTATGACTTCAAGAGTTTATCTTCCAGCAGATTAAGTGTTTTTATTCTAACATTCAGATCTTCAATCCATTTTGATTTTAGTTCAGTGCATGGTGAGAAATATGGCTCTAGACTCAATCTTCTGCACCTAGTTAGCCAGTTTTCCCAGCATCACTTGTTAAAGAGGCTATCTTTCCTCCAGCATCAGTTTTTGGCCCTTTTGTCAAAGATCAGGTAACCAAATGTCCCTGGAGTTCTTTCTTCATCCTCTATTTTGTTCTGTTGACTCACATGTCTGTGTGTGTGTGTGTGTGTGTGTGTGCGCACGAGCATGCTAATACCATGCTGTTTTTAATCACTCGTAACTTTGTAGTATAACTTGAAGTCTGGTGTAGTGATGCCTGCTGCTGTGCTCTTATTGTCTAAGGTTGTTTTTGTTATTCTGGATCTCTTCTGGTTCTGTATGAATTTCAGCATTATTTTCTCTGGTTCTGTGAGGTATGCTATTAGTATTTTGATTGACATTTCACTAAGTCTGTATATCAGTTTTGGAAGTATGGCCATTTTGACTATATGGGTTCTGACTATCCAGGGACAGAGGACATCTTTCCATTTTCTGATGCCCTCTTTGAGCTTCTTTTTAATAGTACTGTAGTTTTCATTGTAGAGGTCTTTCACTTCCTTGGTTAAGTCTTAAGTATTTAATTTTTCTTGATGCCAATTGTGAACAGTATCGTTTCCTTAATTTCTTTCTTGGTGAGTTTATTAACAAAGCTCTTCTGTTGTATTTAGATGTCTGTTGCAATTCTAATGGGTTTACCTTTATAAGCAATTTGTTGCTTTACTCTAACAGCTTTTAAGATTCTGTCCCCACAAGGACTTCCGGAATTTTGACTATAACACAGAGATGTTCTCTTTTGAATATGGCTATCTGGGGATTCTATATGCCTCTATGCCTCATTTCTCTGAATGTTTCTTTCCCTATATTTGGAATGTTTTCTGCTATTATTCTTGCAAATAGGTTTTTCATGCAATGTATGCTATCTTCTGATTTTTTGCTCACTCTAATTAATCTTCTTTGCATTATCTAGCAAGTTCTGGATCCATCTTTCATGTTCTCTTGTTCTTTGTAAGGTATCTCTCAATAATCAGTCTCTGACAGAAGCCCTAATTTCTAATTCTAACACTCTGTCCTCACATCAGTTACTTCTGTTGCCAATACTTCCAAGATAATTTTTAATCTCCTGGATTTGTTTGGAACCTTTTCAAGGATTCTAATTCTTTGCTAAACTGGTCATTCATGATCTATATCATTTTTTACATCTCAGCTAGCTTTTTATTTGTGTCTATGTAAGCTCCCTGATGAGTTTGTTCATTATATGCTTAATTATATCTTCTGTGAGCCCACCGAGCACTGTATTGATCTACTTTTTAATCTTCTCTACTATTCTTTTAAATAAGTTGGTTGTGGGACTTTTGCTTTTTCCCCCCTTGGTGCTTCATGGATCGACTTTGAAGGATCTGGGAGTTTTGTAAGGCATTTTGTTGCCTGTCTTCTCATGTTTTTATTTTGTTTGCTTGCTTGCTTGTTTTGTTTTGTGCTGAGGTTCTTGGGCACTTATAGTGAAAAGACTTTGTTGCTAGTATGGAGGTCTCTTTAGTTAGTGTCTACTCTTTAGTGATGCACTGTGGGCATGGCTGTCACCCGTTGCCTCTGTCCCAATTTGGGAGGGGAGGATGAAGGGTAATTGGACCAACACCCGGTTCTCCAGGAACAGACCACAGTATTGTTAATGACACAAAGGTAATCCAGATATTGGATACAGAGAAAACCTATGAATAGCAACAACTATGCAACCCTGGCAATAGCAAGTAAATCAGCAACAATTGCATTATCCAAGACAAATTGGATATTGACATGCCATAAGAACCAATAATAACCATACAAAAGATATTGTAATTATAGCATAAACCCTAAGACAAACCAAATATTGACATACAGCACATATTTACTAAATGCAGAAATTATACCTCCACTAACAATACAAAAGAAGTCAACAGCAAAATCATAGAGTTAACTCACTAGTTAGCACACATTAATGTTTATACTAATGTTTATACTAGTAAAGATAAAGGGATTCAGAATGGGAGAATGGAAGTCTAAAAATGAAGCAATGGGAGATGTTATGGTTTGAGTCTAGCTGTCCTCTCAAAGCCTCATGCAGTCATAGATGTGTGATGCTAGGATTAAGGGCATGTGATTACTAAACCACAACAGGTGAGTGATTGGTTTGGCACTGCCCTAATCCCAGTAGTCTGAATAAGATAAAAGGGCCAGAAAGACACTGTTAAGGTCTCTTGTTACCTTTGCTACCTTGTGGACACCATGTTGTTTCTCCTCTGCGATGCCTGTTTGGCATCCATGCCTTGAAGCCAGACGATTATGGACTGAAACCTCTACAAACTGTGAGCTAAATAAGCCCTTTCCCCTTTAACTATGGGTCTTAGGTATTTTGTCTCAGGAACAACAGAAAAAGTAACTAAGACAGGAGATGAGAAGGAGGAGAGAAAAGTGAGATGAAGGACCTTTATTAAGGAGTAGGATATTTATAGTCTTAGATAGATACAGAAAAGAACAAACAAGAAAAAGACGATAAAAGAAAAAAGGGATGCTGGAGGTGGTGGCTTGTGCCTATAATCCTGGGACTCAGGAGGGTGAGGTAGGAGGGTGAGGTAGGAGGATTGCTGTGAGTTTGAAGCCAACCTGGGCTACATAGTGAATTCAAGGCCAGCCTGAACTACATAGTGAAACCCTGCCTCAAAAAACCAAAAAAAAAAAAAAGCAGAAAAATAGAAAAAAAAAAGTGGAGAATAAAAAAAGAAAAAAAATTAACAGGAAAAAATCAAAAGGATAAAAGTAAAAAGCTGGAACAAAAAGGAAAAAGGAGAGAGCAAAATTCCCCAAACCCTAGTGCTGAAGAAGAAACACTGAAGAAGAAAGATGAAAAAAAAGAGTCAAAAAATGGAAAAATAATTTCTCTGTAGTTTTGAGTGAGTAGTTTCTTTCTAGCATCTGCAGTTTTGGATTCCTGCAAGTCACGGTTTTCTCTAGCTAGCTTTATGACCTATGAGTTTGTGATGTGTCTTCCAGTTCCAGAGGCCCCTGTTTACCCTAGGCTGTGGAAACTGCCCATTTCAAGACATGTCCTTGTTCATGTTGGTAGATGGGGAAGGCAATCAGACCTCAGATCTGTGCTGGATACAGGCAGCAGGGCAAGGGTTCCAGTAATTAATGCTGGCATGTTCAGACCCACACATTTTTGCCTGTGACACAAGCCTGGCCTGGCTTCTCACCATGGAGGGTGGGGCCGTATCCTTCCTGGTTTGAGTTTAAAATTCTCAGGTGTTCTCTGTCTAACCTGCTCCCTGTCTGCCACTGTCTCCTGTGACTGTCTCTCAGTCAGCATGGGAGGGCTACACTGGGAACCCTGAAGTGAAGTTTTATTTAAGTTGCTCTGAGTCCCAGACTTAAGTAATCAACCCTTTCTCAAAATGGTGTCAGGTGAAGCCCTCCTTGGCAATATGGTGGGTTCCCTTACCAGCTGTTGCCCACTGTGTAGAAGGAATTATCTGGGAGCAAAACTGCTTTTGCAGTTCACATGAGCTGGGGGCTTATTCTGAGGCCTGTATCACTGGCCCAGTCTGCTGTTTCTCCCTGGAACTGCCAGCCCTTGGGATTTACTTTATGTCTATGGAGGAGCTTCCTTTCCTGGGAGCCAGGGTGAGCCCCCAGACCCTTTCATTCTTTTCTCTGTATTTTGGTCCATTTCTCTGTAGATTCTAATTTTCCCATCAAGTCCTTCACAGTTCACAGCAACCTACTTCTTTTTTCCCTCTGTAAGTTGCTATTTTCCAAGTGTCTGGATTCTGGATTTTAAAGAGGCTGGATATTACTGCTGATCACTACTCTGCCATTTTCTCTAAAGAGTTAAAGTGCAATTAAAAAAATATTTCTGGGAATTCTTAGAAAATAGTTTTCAAACAAAGACAATTCTAATATAGATCATTTAAAAAGTTGAATAAATTTTCTATTTTATGATAGAAAATGCATACAGTGTGATGACTTTAAAAAATCATGCTCTTGGGCTGGGGATTTAGCTCAGTGGTTCTGCCACCTGCCTCACAAGCACAAGGACCCGAGTTCGATCTCCAATACCAAAAAAAAAAAAAAAAAAAAATCATGCTCTTCAGGAACCCAAATAATAAACACATTTAGAAAGGGAGAATTCTGTGAACATGTTTTATGCTGCAAGTTACTATAATGTTGGTGCAGAACCTCATCAATAGATCAGAGAGTGTTGGCATTGCATTAAATTAAATGTGATGAGACTGGCCCAAATGGGCAATCTCATTCTCCAAGGTGCCATGTCTCATACTGCAAAGCTGGAGTTGACTTTCAGGCTCAGAGAGAGAGGATATTATCAGCCCATGCTCCTCTTACTTTCCAATCAATGTCCCATCTTCTCTCTCTGTTCTTTGTCCTCTGCTTTTCGACCTTTTTACTAAACCCTAATTTTGAGAAGATGAAGTCAAAACTCACAGGGCTCTGTTGACAAATAGCTGATGCATTGATTAGATGAGTGAAACTGATAGAAGCAAAGCTGTTGTTAGGAGTGGAATGATGTGTATAGATAAGTACTGAGAGGAGAGGGAGGAAACCAGGAAGATAGACACAAAGTCAATCATGCAGGTAGGACAGCTCATGTTGCACCCCTAAGAGTCAGGCTGCAGGGAAATTTATTTAGATGAATATATGAACTAGGAATACATAATCATCTGAGGTGACACGAAATTGAAGATGCCAAAGAAGATTGCTATTTTTCTACCTGTTTGAGAAAGAAATATATATTTATTTTGCTTTATCTCCTCGTGACTGCTATGAGTTTTTGGAGCAAAACGTTATACTCCCTCTCAAGATATAAAGTGATAAAGGTACTTCTTAAAGCAGGACACCAGGCTCAAAAGCTTAGGAAGTCTAGTAGAAGACACCAATGGGCAAAGCAGGGCAAGAGGATAGGAAGGTTAGAGGTGAGTGGACAGCTGGCACACACTGCATGGCAAGTGTGGACATCTAGGAGCAAGTACTCATCTTCAGGCAACTGTGTCCCTGCTGCAGTAAGGACCCACAGTTGCTACAATTTCTGATTCCCCAAAGAAGCCTATAACTTAATATTTTGCATGTAAATTAATATCCTTTTAGAAAAGATAAATGGCATTACCCAATCCACTCTTTCGGGGTCTGTGAAATCTATTTCAGAGGACTATAGTGAGGAGGCTAGGAATGCTGGACTCTGCACTAGAGTGACAGGAATATGGAGGTCCCTGTGATCTGGAGGTTGCCTAAAAAGTAACTTGAAATCTTATTAGTAAGCTGGAGGATGCTTATACCTATTTTACAGGCTCAAGTGGTCTAACATGCTCAGAGTCACCATGGCAGAGACAGCTGTCCACACACACGTTTCTGTCCTTACTTGGAGCACTCATTTTTGAGAAGGAACCACTCAGCTTTAACTGCATTATTAGTAGGGATGTCCTTATGAGTATTTCTCAGTAATGGACTGAGAAAAGAAGCGACCTTTACATCTGTACCTATTATCCGTCTGTCTGTCTGTCTGTCTATCTATCCATCTATCTATCTCTTCTGGGCTGAGGCTTGCAAGGATGAGGGGTGGTTTCTTCAGCTGCTCTTTGTCACTTGCATGCATGTTACAATGAAGGTGACCAAACACAAAATGGTAGAAGGCTGGGTCGGAATTAACACATGGAAGAATGCTAGATATCCATGGGGACCATTTGTTCACATTCATACAAGTAATAAATTAACTTCTATTTTTCCAGCCATTCCAGGTAGACTTTGGATCAATTTGTTAATATAGCTTCGCCAAACTCAATAATGCAATCCTAAACTCATGGCAGGGGCTGTGAGAATATAAATTCATTTCCCTTGAATTATATTCATAACTATGCACCACTATCTTTTCTTTTATACCCAAGAGTATGCACTCTCACATGTCAGTTATATGTATGCCAATAGTTTGTATAGAACTCTGGTGAGGAGGAATAACACTCTGCCTGTACTGTGTTATTTTCTCACCATAGTTCTGCAAAGTAGGTTTTATCACTTACACTGTAGAGATGGAGAATCAGCAACTTTGAGAAGTGAAGTTATGAATCCACTCTGACTCAGCTGGTAAGGGTACCGCTACATTGTGAACTGTGTCTCATTTCCAGACCTGAGCTCTTTCCTGGAAACCGAACTATCTGTCCCACCACGGGGATTGACTGGAGCATAACTGGAAAACTATTTCACATGGCCTTGAGTACTGTGCTAGAAGTTTTTAGGCCCTTCTCCTTTTAAATAAAGAAATAGAGTATAGAAAACTTCAGGAAACTTTTTAATAACTTAGAATGACTTGTGTGACTTCCCACTGGAATCTAAAAAGTACTTTTGCTTATCTAAATTGGATAAAGGATATGATTTTCCAAAGAAACTTCACACTGAATTATTCTATGACAATTATATCAGACTAGACTTGCTCAGTTGCATTCAAAATAAGTGAAAGAAAAATATTTTTCAATGTGCAAGAGACGGTATGGTCTAGTCTCAAATTTATCTTTGCTTTCTGAGGGCCTACACACAGAACAGGTGCCCAATTCTGCTTGGGAAGGAAGGAAGAAAGAAGGGGGGCAATGAAGGTAGAGGAAGGAAGGAGAGGAGGGAAGAAGCGGAGAAAGGAACAAAAGGAGGGGTTGATAAGAAGTGTGCAGGGGTCCGAACGAGACTAGGAAATGAGGGAGAGTGAAGGAAAGTGGAAGAGACAAAGACAAAGTGGGGGAGACTATATTACTAATTTGCAGTTTTGTCCTATTCTTTCTTTCTTTATCTTTCCCTTTCTCCCTCCCTCCCTTTCTCCCTCTCTCCCTCCCTCCCCCCTCCTTCCTTCCTTCCTTCCTTCCTTCCTTCCTTCCCCTCCCTGTAGAAGTGCAGTTCAAATCTAGGGCCTGTGCATACTAAACACATGATGTATCACCAAGGTGCACAACCGATCCCACTGTGCTCTATTTTAAACTGAAATCTCAGTACTTGCAGTAACTGGAGATAGAAACTCCTAACATAATTTTGTAATCATCAGTATCCTTTGATAACTGGTCTGAACTCTCTTTTGGAAGAAGAAAAATTGGAGACCAAGAAGACAGACAAAGTTTGCAAGGTCTCTCACCTAGTTAGTTGTAGAGCCCAGACTAGAACCTAGTCTGGAATCTCTTGACTCTAATTGTACTACCTTATAAAAAATTTTAACATACAATGGTGTGAAGATGAGTCCAGGAAGATGGAAGCATAGAGGCCCTTTGGCAGATAAATTTGCATAAGTTAGTACTTATGTGTATGTGTGTAGATTCATGGTTTTGATCCAGTGATTTACAATGACAAATGTTGTAAAATTTCACAGGTAAGTTAAGTCCTGACACACACGCTTAATTTTGGTGAACTTAGCTCCAGGGCACAAAGAGAAGAAAGTGAAAGAGCACAGGGAGAGTGGAAATTATATCGGCAATCTCACTAGTCACTCTACTCAGACACCTGGCCTGAGGCTGACACAGGAGCCTCAGATCTGCTGATCCTCCTTTGATAGTAAGTTCTGTGTGAGCATCTCACTGTGCTGAATGTTTAGTGTTTAAAGATACATATTTTTCATATAACTTTGCCCCTGAATGCAAGCCAACTCCCCACTTCATCTGGTGCTCGGCTGAAGAAAGAGCAATCTGTTCCAAAACTGGAGCGAATATAGCCTGCATTGGAGACTTTGAGAGTTAGTATTAACGCTCTTCAATGCAGTGCCTTTGGAAGGGCACTGAAGAGAGATTTCTACTTGTTGCATTTGCCTTAGAAGCTGACTTTAGAACCCAATCTCCTGTTGAGATGTGACATCCCTCTATTGATTTCTACAATAAATTCAGTATCCAATATCCTTGCTTCTTTGTGTTAGCTTGATCAAGCATCACACCCTTTAATCGCAATAGAGACTTCGTAACCTTGACTCAAACTATGTTATCCACAGAATACACGTCAGGGTGATGGACAATTTTATAGATTTCTGTCACACAGCTGAGCCAGTAATACAAAACTGGCACTTTAAAAACTGACAATGCAGTATTTAAGATTCCTCTGATAAAAACAATGAACAGTCATCCAAATACATAATGTATCATAGACTTCAAACAGCAGTGGATAAATGGCCCAATGTTCTGAATTCAAATCTGAGCTTTGCCACTAATAGCTAGGCAGTACCTAGCACATTGACCATAATATCACTGTTTTGACTTCATCACTTAACAATGTGCAAGTAGTAATGGTCTCAAAAGTTGCTTCCAGATTTTATATTGTTTCAATTTATTAAACATGGTTCTTGTGTGAACAAGGACAAGAGAAAATAGTTCTCTAGAATCTATTTGCCTGCCTGTCACTTGGTAGATCAGAAGGCAAGAGCCAAATTGGAATATGATTTGGCTCATCCCCTAATTAGAGATGGCACCATCTTCTTTCTCCTATAGGGCCTTTTGGCTGTTGTAGGTGCAGTACTTATTGCATTCAGTTTCAGTTTTCTATACCCAGAATTCAAAGAACAAGGAATCCTTAAGGTTTGCCTCACTTTTCTCTCACTATGGCCTCTATCCAGTGAATTTTTGTCTTGCTGACAGTGAGTTCTTATGGACTCTGGTTTTCAGGCTGATAATATCTTAGTTGGATGTCATCAAAGGCCCATAGCTTTAGAGAGTCAGCCTATATCTACCCGGTTTTTCTGAGAATCTGTGACCAAGAAGAGTTGCTATCTCTTTGAAGTCAGTGAAAAGGCTACTCTATGATCTTACGTTTGTCTTTCTTCCTACCAACTAGAAATAACAACGAAAATCTATACTAGCCAAATCACAATATAACTCCATTAACACTATCAGCTTTTGAGTTAAGCCTTAAAATCATCAACAAGGAAAGACTGAGATGAAAGCCAGTAAGTGGGAAAGATAAATAAAAGATACAAATAGCTGACAATTTTAAGCAGGGCAGGGGTTCACATGAATGTATTGCTTACCTTTCCCCCACCACCTGTTTGGGAAGTCCTCCAAAAAGGCCACTGATCCCAAACTGAAAAAGGTTGGATGCTCCTGAAGGGAAAGGTACTGCAAATATACCTCATTCTGAAGAAAGGATAAAGTCACAGGAGTTTGAAACTTGTCTGAGGCATCAATTCAGTGTTTTCTTCCTTCCAGAGTCAAGACATGGATGGGTCTTTCCATGGCAGAATGGTGTGTTGTGGAGGACCAGAGGAGAATTAAGGCCTAATTGGCCTCCTCAGTGAGCACAAAGGAGAAAGCCTGCACTCAGGGTGATTGCTTATTGCACTTAGGGAAAAGACAGCTGAGGTTAAGTTGTTTACCAGAGAATGTACAAATGGATATTGGAAAGCAAGTGAATCTTGTTACTTTGATTGTTTGTGCCTGTGTTTGGGTGAATAAAAGCGAAGTGAGGCAAAGGCTCGGGCTTCTCTGCTTGCTAGAGGCAGGAGCCCCCTGGCCGCTCACAGGTTAAACTGACTCTGTGTCTCTGTTATTCATCCTCATTCGCCTGGGTCAGGGAGGAACAAAGTAGCAGCTCTAGGTCCTGAAGCAAGGCTGGCCAGCCAGCTGCAGGTGGGCCCAGCGTACAATTGGCACCCGAACAGGGACCTGAGACCGCGGTCGTCTACACAGTGTGTTCCTTATACATCTGTTTTGCTCACCTGAGTGTGAGGACTTCAGGGCTCAGAGCAGGAACTTAATATGTTTTCTCTTTATTAAACACTTTGAGAACATCTTTGCTTTTACCGCTCTCATCTTGACAGACTCCTGATTTTTCAGTGTCATGCAGATACAGAAGGATGGAAGGACAGGTGAAGTTTATTATGATCCTTTCTAGGAATATATTTATGCAATGGTAATTTTTAAATGGGAAATCTTATGTGGGAAAGAGGGATGATTCTAGGGGGGCTGAGTAAACTAGACAGAATGATATAAAGTTAGACTATGAACAAGACCTACACGATTCCAAGTGAGGTAAGAAGTACAGGAATTTTATGGGGAAGATGACCCTGGGCTGGGGGCTGTGTGACAGTCAGCTGCCAGAGTCATGGTTAGAAAAGGATGCCCAGAGGTAACACTGTAGTTGCATTTGTAGCGTGGGATGTTGGGAGAGCTCTTTCTTACATCTCTCATTGATCAGAGCCACAGGTGCCCAGATCTTCTTCACCCAGCAGGGGGAGCAATGTTGCCTGAACAGAGTATCTCTGTGCTTTGGCCATTGGAGAATAAAAGGGGAACGATGAGGTTTTTGGAGAATAATGTTCTCTTTTTCTATATTTAAGACTCCCAATCCTTACTGTAACTAATAACCTGAATATACCACCACTATTTGTTTTGTAAGACCATCCCGTATCATGTTCAAGTGATCATCTAGTGGTGAAGGAGAGGTAGGGGGCTTAGTGGGTTACTGATAAATATTTAGCTGATTTAATGGCAGAAAAAGCAAATAACAAAAAAAAAATCCTGAAATGCTCAGAAGATTCTGACAGTGCATCTTTCACCTGGTCTGAATAGAGCCTTTGATGAAAAAGATTTCGCTGCAGTGTGCCAGGCATTTTGTTCAGCAATTTTTTCATAGTTCATCTCGATCATCTCTCGTAATGTCACTTCACCTTGGGGACTATCATTGGACCTATATTTGAGGATGTGGAAATTATGTACAATAAAGGTATATGAATCTGCCAGCAAATGCTGGAATTAACAGAAACCCAGGCATCCTGAGTTCAAGGCCCACAATTAGGCACATGGTAGGAACTCTTATTGTGGCCAGGTAGTATATTGAATAATTTAAAATTATAGTATTTATCTTTAAAATATGTAAAACATAAAAATATATACAATATATAAATACATATATAAATTTAAATTAAATTTAAGAAATCAAGACTGAGGAAACATAGGTTTCTTTCCTAAGTCTATATCAAAGCTGCACATTGGACCTAGGAACTGATGGGATGCAGAAACAGAGCAGATCTTGAGGAGAGATAGAAAGATATTACAATTCTGATTCAGGATAAGCTATGGACCAGGAGGGATGGGAGATGGTGACAGTGCTGTTTTTTCCTGACAGCTCTTATAGGAACGTGGTTGGTTCTTGATTTTACAGAAAGACTTGATGTGCTCTTTTTAACTGCTTCCCCATCCATATGTTTTCCCTCCACGGATCTTGAAATAAAACTCTTGTCTATTTTCAGCTGAATGGCTCCTTGGGCCTGGAACTAGAGATCTTAGCAATCTCTTCTGAAGCACTGGGTGACTCCCCACCCAGACCCAGGAGCAGAGCTGCCTCTGGTGTACAAGCCTGGCCAGGTCTGGCAGGACACAGCAGTGCTGCTGTGTGCGTTGCAGAGGCAGATCTCTGGGAAGCGTATTATGAGCTAGAAATAAAGGTTGCCAATTATCAACATTTCATTTTACACGAAACATTTGCAGAGAAATGAATGCAGTGCTTTGTATGTAGAAAGGTGGTCCAAGGAGATGCTCATTAGAGGAAGGGGAAAACGTGTCTGTTCTATATTTTCACATATTTTTGAACTTCATACAGAAAACATTAATACTGCCTTGTGTTGACTTGTGTGCATAGTTGATTCTGTTTGCAAGAATCTCCTTTAACAGACACCAGAAGTGGAGTTTAAAGAGGTGGGATAAAATCTTTGAGTCCAGGTTGGTCTGAATCCAAAGCCCATGCTTTTAAACTTTTTTGTTCGAAAATGCTCAGAGAATCCATGCTGCAGACAAGGTGCAATTTCAAGCCTTCCTCTCCACATCTGGGAGCAGATTCATGATGCTGTTCACACACTTACATGAGGGAAATAGAAGTGGAGTGGAGCAGCAGCTCCATGCATTGAGTTTGAAACTTGTGGTAAGCTCCGTGGGGGAATTGTTTGTGTTTTCCAAGGCAGCTGGAATGAATCTTCTGTTCTCTAGCTCCACCATCTTTGGTCCAAGTGTGGGTGATATTTGCCATAGAGCTTTCACAGAATAGCCCATGGGGTGACAGGACATTCCTTCTAAGTGCACTTTTGCTTGATTAAATAGAATTGGTTAAATCAATCAATCAATCAATAAAATTAATTAAATTAAATAAATAGAATTGGTTAAATACAATTCTCAGAAATGACTATGTAAGCTTGTGATAAATCATTTTCAGTGTAAACTAACCAAAGTAAGTTTTGTGATCTGCAAAGGGCTCTGTATGTTAATCACCTCACTTGCCAAATGGGGAAACCAAGGCTCAGGGATAATGTGACTAGCCAGTGGCTTTGTCCTGCCATACTTATGGGCATAGGTACACTTGTTTGCATAGGTAAACAGATTTTTTTTTCTCACAGAGGTTTTCCATGGATGAGTCTCATTTACAAGAAACATGCACTTATCCTGTTTACATGGTTTTACCATCAGTCATTATTATCATATGGCATTATTTCAGGAAATATATGGAATTCTTTTTTACCTAACTTTAAAGGAGTAAGAATTCTTTCAAATAACACACACAGGAGACTACATGCTGCATTATAATGAAGGCTATATGGGTACCTATCAGTTTTACTTACTCAGCAGCTCTTCTCTCATTCTTGGTCAGAGCCTCCTGCTGGCCCACCAGGGAACTGTTATTCTGTGCTCCACATGCTTCTGATGGGACTAAATTCAAAAGGTCCCCTCACAAGGGCCAGTATGTGAGGCAGACTGGTCAATCAGATACCAACGAGGTTCAAGTGCAGGCACACATAAGGTCCAAGAGACTTCGTTTTAGAAGTCTGTTCTGATTTTTAAAACAAAGGGCATAATAAAGGATGGATAGAAGGAAACAGGGGAATGGATCTCTTGCAAATGGGAAGGGGTCCAGGAGACTGAGGTTGAGGGAAGAGGGGAAAGGGGGAAGGTGAAATAAGTAAAATAAAGATATGTCATGTACAGGAACCTGATAACCTCAATGAATGTAAACATTACATGTCATAAACATGAGCTAAGATTAATAGGATCAACAAGAATGAAAATGGGGAAAGGAAATTTAGAGGAAGAGGGAAAAAGGTGGGAGGGAAGGGGAAAGAGATTTAAAAAAGGAAGACCTCTATTGTGTACATGTGCCCACTCCCTAAGATGGTTGTAAACTGCATGCATGGCAAACATGTACTACAAAAAAAAAGACATAACCACAAAATGTAAAAAAAGAGAGATTTCCATTTTACACTGGAATGAAACTTGAAATGTTAAGCAGCTATCTTGCATAATATGAAGCAAACCTAGATAAAAATGAAATTTTAAAAGAAGAAAATACAAATGATGACGGGGGGGCAAATAGAGAAGGACAGATAAAGAGATAGAGATAAGGACAGAGGAGACCAACAGAAAAAGGCATAAAAGAGACAAAAGGAAAACAAAGAAACAGAAAAATAGGAGATACTTTAGTAATATATACAAACACAATACAGAAACACACATAGACTCACAGAATGACAAGGAGACTAACACATATACACTAATGAACACATATACAGTCTCACATGCACTATGATATATATGGAGAAAGGGTAGGAGAGACTGTGTGCTATTGATACCTGATGGTGTCATTGTAATCCCTGGAACTATTTCTGTTCATTAAAAGTAAAGATTCTAAAAGACAACGAACTTCTCTTGTTTAAGCCCATTTGGGTTGGAGTCTTGAAGATTCTAGACTAAGAATCTTGTGGCTCTGGCTTCATTTTAAGTTACACAACAAACTCTGTGATCTTAACTCCAATTCCTTAGTTTCTCAAGCATAAAAAGGCAGCAACGATACTTCCTGTATTTATATCCAGTATCATAAGAGCTGATACCCTAGCACTATGAAATGGCTTTGAATTTTAAAATGCTATACAGACGTGGACATCCTAAGATAATATATATACTGAAAAAATAGGAATTTGATGGTCGTTATCTTTTTAGTGCAGTAGTTTTCACAATGGACAAGTCTATGGAAAAGCTAATTCACATAGGCAAGCTTTTTTGAAGTGACAGAAAGTAGCTATTAAAAAGTGTCAAACATTTGTGGAGCTGATGTATCTAATAGGAGAAAATTGCTTTGAACAGAGATGATGATTGCTTCTTTTAAAGACACATTGGGAAAATGACCCAGAAAATTAGCATGATCATCTGCTGGAAAAGTGTGTCTCCCTTCTCCATTTGCTTTCTGATGAAAAGAAAATTGGGGAGGATGTAATCCTCATCTTTATTTTTACTAATTTTGCAGTGTAAAATCTCTGGCCAGAAAGAAAAAAAAAATGTTTTTCAGACATTATCCTCATGCCTCTCTGACAGGAAAGTTTTCATTTCTAGCTTGTTGGTTTCTTGGTTTGTTTCCATTAGGAGCAATGTTGCTGTAACAACCATGAGTGTTAAAGAAATTATAAATATAAGGGACAGTTATGGATAATGGATTGCCTCATAAAACCAAGCTGGGAAGAAACCATCTCAAAAGTATTGTATTAGTCAATTTTGTGTTGACTATAATTAAATACCTGAGGCAGGCAACTTGTACGGAAAAGAAGATTTATTTTGCTTCTGGGTTCTAAAGGTTCAAGTCCGACAATGAGTACCTCCTTGGTTTGGGCCTCTGACATGTTGGAATGGATACTCACAGCCTTAGTCAGGGGACAGAGAATAAGAGAAAACTGACCAGGTCTCACGATCCCTTTCAAGGATATATACCCAGTGAATTAAAGAGTTCCTTCTTGATCCTACCACCCCAAGGTCCACACTAGCTGCCAGTACCACTACCCTGTGAACCAAGATTTTCATATGAATGTTTGGAGGACAATACCCATATTCAAACCATAGCAAGTATTAATGTAAAGAAAATAGCTAATATGTGCTGAATGCAGGACAATGAAATTGATGTGTCATGTTCTTTATCTCCTTTTATACTTATAAATGAGGAAACTGAGGTGTAGAGAATTTAGAGGAGAGGTTTCCAAACCTAGTTGTTCCACAACATCATTTGAGTTGCTAATTTTAAAGAGAGCCTCCTTGGCTTAAGCCTGAGGGATTCTGTTTCAGGGAAAGAATTCTAGGTGGGTTAAGTCTGATGACCAGATGATTCTGATATGTGAAGAGTTTTGGTTAAGTTTGTGCTCAATAACAGCTGAGACTCTATTGCTAGTTGTTGGGATCAGTATTTAACCTAAGTATATCTGGGTCCAAATTCCACGTTCTTTTTGCCTCATCATTTTTGTTGGTAATCCTTCAAGGTAACTTGAAACAAAACCACCTGCTGCAGACATCCTTTGTATTGTAATCTATACTGGAAGCTTTTATCAAGAGATATGAAATCACAAATGCTGTTGAGTCTATACTTGTGGCCAGTTAGAGAACAATCATATTTTCCTTGGAGTAGTTTTTGTCTATTTACACCTAACGCAGGGCTAATTAAGTGCTCACTGTCCTATGCCAGGTTAGGCAAGTGACACTGGACTAGTTATCTGCTTGATGGGGAAATTAAGAGAAAAAATATATTTACTAGAGTGTGGAAGGGCAGCTGTCATTAATAAAGAGTTTGCAACTATGTGAAATTGGAAAAGAAATGAAGTATTCTGAAACCATTTTCATCCCATTAACTTAAGTCAAGAAGAATAAAGGCAAAAGTTGCTTCAAAGATTAGCTTCCAAATCTGATGTGCATTGAAAGAGAATAACTGAATTTTTTCTACCATCTCCATTGTCCTTTACCTCTTTCAGCTTAACATTTTGGAACTGAAATATTTACAAATGCTGAAATATTTACAAATATTTACACTTTTCATTTTTCTCTATGACAAGACATACATTTTCTGACCTCAAGATCTGCAAATCTACTGATCTGCTTTGCTTTCTTCTCTAAGGGCAAGTATGTTCTCCTTTAGGACAGATACCATATAAATATGGGATCCTGATGACTTCTGAAATTTAATTCAGGGCTTGTGGCAACCATACTTTAAGGGAGTACAATAAGGTTTGTCCAGTTGGTCTGTGTTATGGTTTGGAACATTCTATCCTAGCAATTTTGGTTTTCTGAAACTATAAAGATAATTTAGAGAAAATGATGAAATTTCAAGTAAGAGAGGAAAATAATATTTTTACCCTTCCTCAAAAGAGTGTAGATTTTTCCTAGTTTTACACAAACATCGAAAGCACTTCCAGAGTGTCTATCTTGAGAGTGATATATACATGTTTTTATACACAACTTTTCTGTTATATGCAATAAACAAGTTTAGAGTTTTTCCAACTATCAGATATTCTGAAACAAGGCTGGCAGTTCACTTTTAAAGATCTCAGCTTGTCTAGTTTTTCACAAAGAAGTCAATCTGGTTACCCATCACAGCCACAAAAGTTAGAGGGAAAAGAGTAGGAAAGATTAACAGAGATATCTTTGAAATGCACAGATTGGATTTTGATTTGTATGCAGTTAAATATCAAATGTCTATTGGTAGGTAATCCCTGGGCAGGAAGTGCAGTATTATAAAGTATCCTGTTTCTTCAGTTAAATTGTTCCATTCTGTTTCAATAGTATGTTTCTATTGTTTTAAGGTACAGATAGTCTTGTGGAGAGAAACCCACGGCTATATCTGAAATGAAGCCGTGCCTCTAAGCTATCCCAGTGAAACAACTTTCTAGGGAGTCCACAGTCCAAAAAAACCAGCACTCCAATGGTTAGTGTAGGAAAATTCTCTCTGAACCCCTGCATATTCACTTGGCTTCACACATTGTTTCAATGCTCATGAGCAACTTTTCTACTCTTAGCCACATGAGTCAGACAGATTTGGTTTTCCCAGGTTGTTCCTCTTTCTACACACCCCACTCTTGTTTTCTTCTCTTTTTTTTTTTTTTTGGTACCGGGGATCAAACTCGGGACCTTGTGCTTGCAAGGCAGGTGCTGGAACCACTGCGCTAAATCCCTGGCCCTACACACCTCACTCTTGACTTCTGACATTTACCACACTAGGTCATTCTGGGAAACTACCTGATTCACTCTTAACCCCAGCCTCCAAGATCTTTCCAGCTATATCAGCTGACTTAGGTAGGGCCCTTTGATTCTTTCTATGATCTCTATGGGAAGCATTAGCTCCCTTTTCTACCAGATTACAAGGTAATCAGATCTCAAATTTCCTGAGACTAATTGGCATTGTGATAGGTGTCTGTTAGATATAAATTTTAAATAAAAGTTAATACCCTTCTGTCTCTGATGGTGAGGTCCCAAGTCCCTAAACTCATGACTTTCCATTTAACATGGCCCATACATATCCTGTTTCCTCATCTCCTTCATGTATAGTGGAATACAGACACTCAGAAGTAAATTCAGGCAGACACTCCCTATAAATACCCTTTAGGGTCCGGTTGTAACTCCTTTGTACTTCACGCATCTGCTGAACTGGCCTCAAACAACTAAGAATCACTATCATATATTTTGTTTTGATTAGCAGCTGGCCTAAATGTTTCTATTACCTTGTTTCCTAATGGCTTTCCTAGTTGAGAGAAAGAAGACTTCTAGGAGGAGGATCAACATAATTAAATAATACTAAAATAGATAAAGCCAAAAGAGAATCCCCTCTGCTTTCATTCCATTTTCAATCTCTTTAATCTCCATTTTTTCCATTTCATTCTTGAACTCTATCAGGACACTTCCTATTTCTTGATGGTGAAGTAAGGTTGATGGAGAGTGTGTATGTGTGTTCACAGTGTCTCCTGCATGTATGTGCATGTGTTTATGGGTTTGTGATTATGTGCTGGGGTCCTCCCTTGGTGTTACAATGGGAACCCCACAATAGCTGTGAGGGCACCTGATGAAAAGGAGCAGCCAATGGTGAATGAGTGGGGAAATTGACATTTCAAATGCTGCTGGCTAGAGGTAAAATCTTGCCTAAGGTTAATCTACTGATATTTATCAATCACTTTAAAAATGTACAATCTCTTCCTTAGGAATCTATTTTTATCTGAAAAAGAAACCTAGAAAATGATTTCTGAACATTGATTTAAATTTCAGTATTATTTATGGCACATAATAAGCTCAAGGATATTTTAGGTACACTTTGAGTTATTCATAGACCTGGAATCTATCATTGAAATTATTGTTCATGAAAAAATTTTAATGATGGATAAATAATTCCATTAAGAGAAAAAGATAAATACAGTACCATGCAAACGTAATATCTGTTCTGCTGAAAATTAAATATTGAAAAAGATTGAATAAAAATTTTACTTGGATTTTGAGCGATTTTTTAAATAGTCTCTGTACTTCTCACACACACACACACACACGCCTCCCAAACTATATTCACTAAGAAAAAGGAAAAATGGGGCTTAGAGGTTGATTAGATCAAAACTTTCAATCCCAGGTTTCATTGCAAACAATAGACACCAACTCTCCCCAGCTTGTTGGATCCTTCTCTCAGTTTCCCGACGGCTCAAGAAATTCCTATGGTAAGTTCCCATGTTTTCTTCCTCTTTGACATGTTAGGGTGGGTCTTTACTCTTATATTCAACTTCTTGCCCACAAATCACTCCTTTTCCCCTCATTCTGGGCTTTCTCTTTACAAGGCACAAAGTTTTCCCTCACTCTATACAGACCAAACTAGGAACACTTCTCAAAAAAGTCTTTGCCTTCCACTCATATATTCTCATCCAGTCATGGGCGTAGGAGCCTTGTCAGAGCAAATATGGATGCCCCAGGCAAAGTTTTACCCATACCCTACTACCTCTTTGCAGTAAGTCAGCACTTGGACAGCCTCAGGTCTTTGGATATGCACACCAGGGACAGTGTAGTCTACCCTTAGGACTGAATGTGGGGAAGCCCTAGATGTAAGCAAGAACCAGTTGGGCAGGGAATGGCATAGGTGTTCAGTATGGTGTAGACCCCACTGGAAACAGGAGCAAGAAAATCCTATAGGACCAACAGAGAAGAAAGGCTACCTGTCTACCAGAAGAGCCAGGTCACTAAGAACTCACCATTATCACAGCAATCTCTGCTACTGGTAGTAGGCCAAGAGTCCAGGACCAAGGAGAAGTCATCTGACTGGTCATGCCCAGGTCTCCTGAAAGCTCTTAGATGGAACAAATAGGAGATGGAAAAAACATTGTGCTACTATATTTGTGTAAAGGGGTATTGGAAATCCTTCTGCTAAGAAAATAATGAGGTGTGATCAAAATATATAGTGAATGCTTATATTAAAAAATGATTACAGTTAAAGACACATTACTGTTGATCTCCTTTCAAAATACTCTCCCTTACTTTGAACATACTTATCCCATGTTCTTGCTACTTTCTGAAGCAGTTCTGGAAGTCCTCTTTTGTGAGTGTCTGTATGGGGTGTGATCAGAAGTATGGTGAAAGCTGTTGCTTAGTGCCATCCAACAGAAAGGCAGGCTTGTAAAAACATTATTGTGTACCTCTGCCTCCTTTACTCACCAGATTTTGCATTGCGTGACTTCTGGCTCTTACCCAAAGTCAAAATGAGCACAACAGGTAAAGATTTTGAATCAATTCAGGAGACTGAGGCAGTCACCACAGCACAGTTAAAAATACTCAGGACTTCCAGACCTGCTTCAGAAAGTGGCAGGGATGATGAGATAAGTGTGTCTGAAGGGAGGAGAAGTATTATGAGGGGGATTCGTGGCAATGTATATTTTACTGTAGTAAATTTTAAAAAAGTGAGCTTCCACCATATTTTCGATCATGCTTTGTACACAATGGAATTGAAACTTTCCACATGGATATAAAAAGATTGTTAGGAAGGAACAGTGATATTTTGGAATCACCTGGAAAGGCAAAAGCTTTAAACTACAAAAATAACCTACCTGTTCAAAAGGGGGATACAGCTACTGCTATTCTGTGAGATTAATTTGGCCATAGTGTAGACAATAAGTTGGGCTGGAAATGTGAGGCAGATACCCTTCCTGCCTTAAAGGGAACATTAGTGGTCACCTCTGAGACAGTGGTCATCTAAGGACAATGATCTCCAGATTGCACTTGTAGGTTTGGACTCGAGGTAAATTCCTTCCAGGTCTTTCGGTTGTACCGTGACTGCTTCTGCCCACGAAAGGGGAGTGTATGCAATGAAGGGTGAAGCAGGTGGTGCTGAGCTTGGCTGAGCCATGAAACACATCAGGAGCATGAGGCAGCCCTGTGTCTGGAAGAAGTGCCCCTGGGCTGATGGAATCACAGTGTGCCTTGTTGTGTCTCCGAGCACTTTCCTGTGGAGGATTAAATGGCTCCCTGAGGGAATTTCTGTGCCACACATATACATAAGCACAGAAAGCTGAGGAGACCTGTTAACACAAAAAACCAGTAAGAGAATTTACAATTTTAATATGTATATGTAAACAACATGGAGAGGGAACTAGTGGAAAGAATTCCTTATTTCATCTCTCATCCTGTGAATTTAAAGCCTAGTTTGTGGTTCAGGGCTTCTGAAAATCACAGCAGGCAGTCTCCCGGGTTTGAGATTACAAATGGTCTCCCACATGACCCGTTATTTCTAAAGCTCTAACTCAAGTGTGTAAGTGCCTGTGCTTCTAAGCTGAATGATTCATGGCCTTCTCTATACATTTTCTCTTTTGAAGGTTGAAGCAATGGCAATGTCTAGTACTTTATTAATTTCCTCTGTCCTCTCATCTTCTCTTTGTCCTTCCATCCAAGGTTTTTTTCTTTCTATTGCAACCAGCTTCTCTCTTGATTCAAATTAGTTGTCTTCTTAAATGTTGCCATTTTTGTCAATAGGACAATTATGGTTAATCTCATGCAGAATTGATACTCATGTGACATCATTATTGCCTCTTTTTTCACTCACTTCTAGACAGCCATGATTTCTGTCAGTGTCGCTCATATGACATCTCCCACGTGCACATTATCCACTCTTCTCTCACTCTTACCATTTAGCCTTGGTTCTTTTTCATCTTACATCTAAATTATGTCCAGAGGTTCGTGGTCTCTTGAAAACTGTTTCTTTCTTTGCTTATTCCTATATATTCTTGTAAGATTAGTATATTATTAATAGACCTTATTTTTAATATTTCCAGGAATTTTCCAGTCAAAAATATAAGTTCAACATTTGCTAACTTGCCATCCAAGAGTCTCTTTCCCTTGGATACCTAATTTCTCTTTACATCACGTCCCAAAGTGTGCACGTTTGTTCTGGTCCTTGAAGAATTTCTTACTATGCCAAGAGCATGCTCACCTGTCTGCCGTTGCTTCTTCTGTCCCAGCTGCCTGAAATTCTTTGACTCCATTCTTTTCAAACCCTGTGCATCCTTTAAAGGCTGTTGCAAACCTGACCCTGACTTCAGAAACTTTTCTGATTCCCTAATGTATAATAGTGTCCTCTCTTTTAAAAGCCTCTCTGCACTATTTTCTAATGTTAATTTAATGCTAGCTAAAATATTATTTCTCCCTTGGTAGGGATGCCCTATTTCTCCAGTTAGAATTTATCTTCCTGAATATATCACCTTTCTCTTATGAGTTGAAACTCTTCATAATAAGTAATTACAATAATAATAATGGCACTCACTGGATGCTTTCTTTGAGCAAGGCACTGTGCTAAGGTTCATGCATATGAACTTGTCTCCTTACCACCAGTGAAACAAGTAGACACTGCTATTATTTCTCCTTTGCAGACAAGGAAACCAAAGCTCAGAAAAGAAAAGTAATCAGTCTGGGGTCACAAAACTAGAAACTTGTAGTTTTTGAACCTTGGTCTTTTTCAAAGTAGTCTAACTCAAGCCTGTTCTCATTTACCCAGTTTTTCATTCAGTGCACTGGTATATCTGCTTCATTCAAATGATTTTTGATTACTAACCAAATACAAAACTTTGTTCTTATAAATGATCCATCATATGTTATCTGTGAATAACCAAAAGCATCTCAAGAAAGCTTACCCAAAATGCAAAGCCACCTGTGGAGGTACAGAACGTTCTCCAAGAACCCACTTGCAGCCAGCCATCATGAAGGACTATGTGGTGGATTAAGGGCAGCTGCAAATTCCTTTCTAATATTTTTATGAGCGGTTGAGTCTCATTCTCCTCACCTTAAATCTGACCTGGACTTAGTGAATTGCTTGAATAGTAATGGGGCAGAAAAGAACAGTGCCCGGTTTCAGCCCTGGATATATGGAACTGGGAACTTCTACTTCTCTCTTGGAATGATTTTTAGGACAAATCTGAACAACTCTGCAAGAAGTCGAGCTGGTCTGACACTGACTGCCATGCTAGAGAGGCAATGTGTAGGTGTCAGGGTGGCTGCCCTAGATAAGCTTCCCTTGTCACCTTTACCAAGCACTGCACACAAGTTGCTAAGGTTTTGGTGTAATTTGTCCCTAAGAGTTCATGTATTGGAACCTCAGTCTCCAATGTGGTGGTATTTAGACCTGGTAAAACCTTTTAAGAGGTAGAACTCATTGGGAGGTGACTGGTGATTGGGTCTACCATCCTTGAAATAGGCTAAGTAAATTTTGTAGGAGGCTAGTTATTTGCTTTGAGAATAGGTGGTTATAAAAGAACAAATCTGTCCTCTCCCCACTCTTTGGCTTCCTATCTCACCATTTGATCTTTTTCTCTTTTACGATTTCTGGCTATGATGTCATCCTCCATGGGGCCCTCACCAGAGGCCAAAACAATGTGGCTGCCAAGCCTTTCACTTGCATCCTTGAAAACTGTGAGCTGAGTAAACCTTTTTTGTTTATTGTCTAGCCTGAAGTATTTTGTTACAGTAATAGAAAATCAACATATGAGTGAAGCCAAGATGATCCTATCAGGCCAGCCTGTCTGCTGGTTGAATACTACTGAATAACCTTAATCAATGACATATGAAGTAGGAGACCACCCAATTCACTTTTGCCCTCATTCCTAAATCCAAAATCAGGAGATACAATGAAATGGTACTAAGAAGATAGTTGTTCAAGGCCCTACATTTTGAGTTATTATACTGTACTGCATGAGGTAACTGTAACTTATTAGAATCAGGAACTAATAACTAGAGACAGCTCTGTTTGTCTCCTTGAATCTGTAGAACCTTCCTTTTCTTTCCTTGCCAGATGCCTCTGTTATTTCTCTTTATATGGACTGATGACCTCTATTTTCCTGTGCATATGACAAGAACCAATCATGGAGCAATTTACACATCCTAGTTTATATATTGTTCCAGTTCAAGAGATGATACTGATTGAACAACATCTTCTGTTTCAACTGTAAACTTTCCAGGGGAGATATTTTTGACTTGTCTTAGTTTGAGTGTTTTTAACCCCTGCTTTAATAAACGGTAGACAAAGAGAAGGGGTCATGTAACAGAAATGTGTCTTCCAGTGGCCATAACTGTGTATGTGTGGTAGGGGGATGAAGCAGGTCTCAAAATAGTACTCAGTTATGCTTCACTTAAGGGCCTGTTCTGTTCATTTCCCAGTTCTCAAATGACTCTGCTCTCTACTTCCAAACTGTGGAGTGTATCAGCCTCCTAGAGTCTCATATGCTCATTAGCAGGATATCGATCTCTTCAATGGCCTCCATTACTCAATGTCATCCAGAGATTCTTTGAACAGCACACAAAATTGCCTGTCATGGCATACTCAGACTCTTTACCTTCTTTCCCTTCTTTCTCTTGGTTAAATGTTCCCCCAAAGAGACGCGATTGGGAATGCTTGTCCAGGGGCAGAGTAGTGGAATGGTTAAGAAGGAGTTTAATGTATATTTGTTGCATAATGCAATATTTCCCAGATTTTAGTTGTTCATTACTATCTTATGGTAATGGGGGCCAGTTTGTTCTACTACTGATACTAATATTAGTTTATATTTTTCTTCAAATCAATCTGTCTGTTTAAAATATGTATGCATGTATTTAGAAATTAACTATTACTACTATAAATAGAAAACTAGTATTAACTGCTATCAGTGAAGATAAGCTGTAGAAATAAGCAAAAATTCATACCATTCACCACTGACACTGCTGGCTGCTGGAGGCTCAAATATTCAGATCTATTCTTTGGTTTAATAATATTATTCAGGGGTTAAAATTCACTGTCACCGAATTGAGATTTTCTCATTCAAGCAATCAGACAGAATTGAAGAAAATAAAAAAGAATATATTCCCGTGTCATTATGTTTTTAATATTACATCTTCATAGATCAAAACCAAGCATGTATGCACCTAATATGTATATTCCAATTTTAGGAAACTGCAGTGAATTCTTGTCATTTTATATTGCCTTAGCATCCATTTTGAATATAACTTTAACTTTCTTATACCAGATGCTGGGGCATTTGCCATCAATCCAGATTGTAGCTCTACACCTTCCCCAGTCCAGGGCAATCAGTCCAGATATCTGCCTTATAGAGCTGTCTCTAGGTGACCATATGGAACAACTACTACCTACAATCTACTTCCCTGGTATCCCTGAGCTCCATTTCTCACATGGACTGTTGAGGCATGTCCCAGTAACTGCCTCTCAGTCAGCGCATTATCTCCTGGAGCTTGTACCTGTTTACTTTAAACCCAACAAATAAAGTTCTAGGCAGAAAACCTGTTTGGCAAATTCCCTGGACCACAGTAAAGGCAATAATTACAAATGGGTCCTTTTCTCTCATACCCTGCACATACTTCTTGACCTCTGCTTGTGTGGTCTCCAGGTGTGCTGAGCACCCCTTCCCCAGCATCTATAAACAAAAAAAATATTTATTTCTGTCTCATAATCATGGGAGGGTACTTTCCATTTTAGAGAGCCAAAATTAAATCAGAAACATTGAAGTAGTATACCAAAGAGAGCTGCTTCTTCAATTTGACCATCTGTGTTTAAATTTCTGCTCTGCCCAATTAACAGGTTTATGTGACCTTGTGAAAATCACTTCATTTCTCTGCATCTAGATGTCCTAAAATGGGAAATAATAATTGACTCTATCTCACAAGATTTTCTTTAGGATTAAATAAGGTAGCCCACATACAGTACTTAACAGAAACTCTGAGACTTAGTGCTGCTCTTAGCTACATAGATATTACTTTAAACACGCAGTATGTACCATGACATGGTACACTATGGTCAGTGGGAGTGAGAAAATGGAACAAGATGATATCCCAATTTGAAACATTTTACAATCAATTTTAGATATTATCCCTTTATATAAAGGCATATATTCCATTATACACAACTTTATATAAATGCCAATGGTATTACATATCAATGGTTATCAATTCTGCTTGAGCAGCAGAATTATCTCAAGAACTTTAAAAGAAAAATAGATTTTCCAGTTCATCTTAACTCTCATGAGAACAATACTCCTTATATAAAGCCCAAGAATGCGTGCTTTCAAAATCCTCCCCAGATTATTTTAATAGTCAATTGTATTTATTAGTTTCCTAGAACTTTCATAACAAATCACCATACACTAGGAGGTTTAAAGTAACAGACATTTTTTTTTTTCTGTAACAGTATTACAGGATGGAATCTGAAATAAAGTTGCCATCAGGGCCATGATCTCTCTGAATAGTCTAGGGGAGGATTTTTTTTCTTGTTTCCTTCTACCTTCAGATGACTGTCAACAGTCCTGGGTAGTCCTGGGTTTGTAGATGTATCACTCAAATTTTTGCCATGGTGGTACTTTACCTGTGTGATTGTGTACAAATTTCCTTCTCCCAAGGACACAAGTTATTGGACTGGGGCCCCACTCTAATTCAGTATGACCTCATCTGAATTTTATTATAATTCTAAAGACCTTATTTTAAAATGAGATCACAACATTCACAAATATTGAGGTTTATGACTGCAATATATCCTTGTAGAGAACATAATTTAACCTATAACATCCCCCATCATTGAAAATCACTGCTTTACGCTTGAATATTGATGTTTTATGGCAAGGACAACAATGATTTTTAGCACTACCATCAGTGCATTTATTAAGCACTTCCAAAAATCATCCCATTTACATAATAAGGGTATTATTTTCTTCTATCTCCACTTCATAAATGAGAAAACTATGATATTATGAGGTATTAAAACTTGCCAGTTACAGATGAAACCAAGGTAAGAATTCAGAACACTAGATTTCATTATTCCTTAGTGATACTCACAGAGACAATGGACTTTTCAAATGTCCTTATTGTGTCTTGGTGATATAGGAGGGGAATCCTATCATTAAAGGAAACACTCCCCAACCTTTCATCAGATAATTAAATGATCATGTCTGGAAGACTGGTTTTCACCACCCCTGCAAATAAGTCACTTGATGCTAAGCCTGGAATAGTATAGTAATAGGGAATATGATCCAACACTTCAATGGATGATGAAATTAGCTGGGAAGAGCTCTGGGCTGGAAGGTTGGTTTTCTCCAGCCCTTCCAATAAGTGACTTGTTTTTTAGGGCCATGGGAAAATTTAGGAAGTAGGTATTTGGGATATAACATAAGTAATTAAAATGGACTTTGCTCATGAAGGACTTAATTTGGCTGGGTAGATATTAAAAAGTACCATACAGTAAACTTCTAATGAATGGTGTTTGAATTTGGAAAGAGGGAAGAATTCACAGACCTGTGAATATTAGACCCAGAAGGATTCTTATGAATGGTTTGATGTGATCTCCTTGCTTGACAGAAGATGTGTGTTTAGAGAGGAAGCCTTCTTGTTTAGACTCATCCTGGTAGACAGAGGGCACAAATGCTCCCAAAACCCCAATCCTCTCTTTCTCATCGTGTTGTGATCACATTTAGGCTTGTAGATGCTGATTTCCATGGATAACTGGTAATGAAGCAATAGGCACCCACTGAATGCCAGGTGACTGCACTGTTGGCTCAGCAGTAGGTATTTCATATGATATATGCCACTGCAGACACTATGAAGTAGGTAGTACTGTGAACCTATTTTCAAATGAAGTTATTAATGCTTAGAGACCCTAAGTCAGGGGTCAGGAGTCTGGATCTAACTGGTTCTAAACCAATGTTTCAACTACTTAAACCTCCCGGTTTTGTGGTTGGTGGTGGTGGTGCTCATTTCATCATTAATTCCTCTGTTGCTTTAAGTCCGAAAGACAAACAAGAACAAAGTTCACATTAACTTTGAGTCCTAGGAATGGGTCTGAGAAAGTTGAAAAAATCTTTAAAGGCCAGATGATGAAAAAGACCAGAATTCAATAATATTTTTGATTCTAGAAGAATTATAATAAAACCCTAGCAGGAAAGCAGTATTATCACCTTCAGAAAAGAGGACAGGTGGTAGGAGTTTTGCTTATTGCTGTGTAAGGTGATTAACAGATGCTGTCAATGAAAAGGATCTGTAAAACTGGACAGAACTTAGAAAAATGCACTTCAGCATGTGGAAATTGACTAAAGGTATAAACTAATCCAAGGAGCACTTATGCTTGAAAAACTGCTGAATTTTGGTAAGAACACTGGGAGCTGAGGTGTTCTTACCTGAGGAATTTTCCATCTTTACTCAGCTTCATTGCCATAGAGGTGCTTCCAGAGTGGGACAAGCCATAAGGATCACCAGCCTTGTTGTCACAGTTGGAAGAGGAAATCAGTAGAACTGGAGGTGTAGCACAGCTGAGCAACATGTCTGGAAAAAGTGGGGGATATCAGATGATGTGTGCTAATACGGATGTAGTTTGCAATTGTCGCTTCAGCACACTTATTCTTGACTGAGGCAGTTTGCTACGGCTAGTGAAGACCAAACTGCTGAACCTCTCAGAAAGTATGTCTGCATCATGTTTTAAATGCCTAAACTTTTAATGTAGTTCCTTGTCATCCACTGACAGCGATCTGAAGACTCAGTAGCCCAATGTCTTCAAATATAGCCTTGCTTTTAATTACGTTAAGCAGACCCAAAGGTGACCCCAAGAAAATAAGGATTAAAAATGAGAAGGGAGAGAAGAAAGGAGGAAGCAAAGGAGGGAAGGAAGAATGGAAGAAGGAAGGAAGAAAGAAGAAAAGTAAGAAAGAGGGAAAGAAGTAAGGACGGGGTAAAGAAGGAAGAAAGGAAGGAAGAAAAGGGAGGAAGGAAAGGAAAGATGGAGAAAGGAAGGATAGAGAAAGAAAGGAAAGAAAGAAGGAAAAAAAGAAGGAAAAAAAGAAGAGGGAAGATTTTACATTTAGCCCATGCTGTTTACTAAATAGAGATACAAAGGATGGAGGTCCCAGGCAGGCCTTGGAACTCTGGCCCCATACAGAGTGACTAGCCAGGCCAAGCGGGTGAGCCAAGCAGCATGAAGCTCCCTGACACCATCCTGGGCCCCACCCATGCCACGGTGAGGTCGCAGGCGCAGCTTGGAGCCCTGGCCCCATCCGGTGCTCTGTGGAGTGCCTCCAAGGCTCACTCCTCCTACCCCCCACCTCTGGCCTTCTGGCTCTTCTGCTACCTGGTCCCACACTACAGAGGCAGAGGGGATTATAAAGGCCCTTGTCCTGAGCATCACAAGATAGAGCAGAAGTTAGTAATAGAAAGAGGGCTTCTCAGGCTCCTGGATGAAAACTGAAGCTTAGCAGAAAAGTAAAGAGAATCTCTACAATAAAGGCACACCAGACCTCCGTACTTGGTAAGTTGGAGGGATTATCACTTGGGACCATTACCTCCCATCAAAATGTGCACTATCTTCAGGGGAAGGGCAATTGGAACCTGCAGTAGAACTTTGCAGAGCTCAACCCTGCAGGAGGACAGGGAGCTCAACTTGGGACTAGCAGCCAGAAATCTGCCTCACAGGTCTGCTGCTGGCTTGCTGAGACTCATTGACTCATATATACACACGGATGCCTACATTGCCTACTCTGACAGCAGAGACATACCCTGAAGGAGGCCCATCATTTTTATTTTTTGGTATTTTCAAAAAAGAAAAAAAATTTTTTTCTGTTATTTTTAATTCTTAATTTTTACTTTTTTCTACTCTTTTCAAATTTTTACTTTTCTTTCTTTTATCTTTTCTTTATCTCTCTCTGTCTCACTCATTCTCTCACTGTCCCACATTGCTCTTCATCTCCCCATTTGTTCCTTTCTGCACTGAATTTGGATTTCTCCTTTATTTTTCTTTTCTTCTATTTTTCTTCCTCTTTATTATCATTAGTTTTAAAGGAAAGTAAATATAGTATCTAGCCTCTCTGTTACTGTTAGGTGATTCTGTTCACATCTTTGTTCTTTCATTCTGCCCTTTCCTCTTGCCTTTAACAATTCCTTAGAGTTTGTGTGATCTTCCTGTGTCTTCTGGCCTCATCGCTAATCTTTCCTGATCTTCCTACCTGTCCCTCCCTCCCCAACTCCTTCTAGCTCCCCATCCCGAAGGGGAAAGATGCTATATTGAAGAGTTTATTCACTATAAACATATGTTGGGTTGGTCCTTGGTTTTAATTTAATTCACATAGTTAAATGTGATAGATTAATAACTACCACAAATGGTTATTTTCTAAGCTGCACTTGATGCTGTGGTATTGCTGATTGTATCATTTGGGCTAACATGTTGTGATTGATCTAATCAGTTTTCCTTCCTGGTATAAGGTAAATAAAACAGCCTCAGTCATTAGAGTCTCAGAACCTAAACACAAGCTATATCTGGAAGACACCTCTGAAAAGCAATCATTCCACAAGAGTTTTAAACATAAGCAACAAAGATACCTACATTAAGCAATTTTGAAATATCAACCCAGGAATTAAGCTGTTACACCCAGCGAGAGAGAACCAACAAGACACTGATATTAAATCCACACAGGAATTTATTACTGGCTGGGACCCGAGCTGAGCATCGGACTTGAGCCCCGACTGGGGGGAGACAAACATGTTTTTTACACCTTTGAGGCCAACAGTTTCTACGCCCCCCATTGGGATAGAACTAGCAAAGCAAGCAGAAGGTACAGAAGCAGAACGTCCTGCTGTTAGAACATTTGTAAAACAATAGTTGATTAATTGTTGTTTCTAAAAGACTTTCTAAGGGGAGGAGGTTTCTAAGCTTCCTCCTTTTAAGTTCATCTAAAGGGCAGGCAGGTGGGTCATTCAGCAGCAATATGGAGTCTGTTTTGCTAACTAGGGTCCTTCAAAACCAAGGACAGTTCCAAA
>NW_004624733.1:28486096-28513040 GCF_000247695.1 Heterocephalus glaber | reverse complement strand
CAGACATTTCTCAGACAAAGAAGTAAAAGCAGCAAATAAATACATGAAAAAATGTTCAACATCACTGGTCATTCAAGAGATGCAGATGAAAACAAAACTGAGATTCTACCTCACACCATTAAGAATGGCTGCTATCAAGAAATCAACCAATAACAAATGCTGGCAGGGGTGTGGAGAGAAAGAAACCCTTCTCCATTGTTGGTGGGAGTGCAGCCTGGTCCAACTACTGTGGAAATCAGTGTGGAGACACCTCAAAGAACTAGGACTACAGGCCCCATTTGACCCAGGTATTCCCCTACTGAATATCTTCCCCAAAGTATTAAAAGAATCATACCACAGCAATATATGTGCACCTATGTTTATAGCGGCACAGTTTGTAATAGCTAAAGCTTGGAAACAGCCCAAGTGGCCATCAACTGGAAACTGGATAAAGAAGATGTGTGTTGTTGTTTTTTTTATAAAATGGAGTACTACTCAGCCATAAAGAAAGAGAAACTAGAGATATTTAGAGCTAAATGGATGCATATTGAGGCCATACTCTTAAGGGAAATAAAGAGGACACACATGTAAATACCAAATAGTTTCTCTAGTGTGAGGAACTGAGAGTGTAAATAAGGATGAAAATGATTAAAATGAATAATTGGTAATTTGAAATAAGAAAAGGTCCAAAGGTGTAAGGGTGGCAGGAGGGGAAGGGAAAAAGGAAGAAGGGAAAGGAAAAATTACGAGAAAGAAAAAAAAAATGGAAACAAAGTCTGTGTAAATAGGGAAGGGTGGAGAGGGTGAAGGGCACACAGGTAATGAGGGAAAAAATAAGAACCAAGATACATCATGTACAGATACAAGCACCCAATGATAAATATAAATGTATTGTATATCTAAAATGTACCAATAAAGATTAAAAAAAAAGAACTGTATCTCTCTGGTTCTTTCCTGCTTTGCTTCCTGGCTGCCACAACAGAAGCAGCTTTGCCAATTATACCTTTCGACCGTGATATATGAGCTCACCACAGACCCGGAAACAATAAAGCCAGCCAACCAAGGATTGAAACCTCTGAAACTGTGAGCCAAAATAAATCTTTCCTCCTTTGTGTTGTTTTTATCAGATATTTGGTCACAGTAACAAAAAGCTGACTAACACAAACAGTAACAACCTTTGGAGAAGGGTGGAGAATCAGAAGCAAGGCAGTAGGATATATAATCTAAAAGTTGAGTTTTCAACAAAAAGTTATGAGACACGCAAAGCAACAACAACGTGTTTAGCACACTCAGGGAAAAGAAAGCAGTCAATATACTCTATAGCAACTGTTCCTCAGTGTTTCAAATACTGGATTTAGTAGACAAATATTTCAAAGTAGCTAGTCCAAATATACTCCAATAATTAAGAAAGCCATGGCTTAAAAAATAAAAACAAAGCATAACGATAAATTAAAATAGATTTTTTTCCAATAAGGAAATAGAAATTACAAAAGAACCAAATGGAAATTCTGTATTTGAAAAACAAAAGTAACTGAAATAAAAAAAATTCATGAGAGATGAACAGATTTGAGCTAACAGAAGAATCAGTGAAGTTGAGGATAGGTTAAAGAAATTTGTCAGTCTGCAAAACAGAAAAAACAATTGAAGATAAATGAACAGAGTTTCAGAGATGTAAAAGACACTAAAAAGAGTATTAATGAGCATGTAATTGCATCAGAAGAAAAGAAAATGAAAAGAAAAAGGAGAAAATAATTTCAAGAAATAATGCGGGAATTTCTCTAAATTGATGAAACCATTTATCTACATTCCCAGGATGCAAAGCTTCCTAAGTTGGATAAATACAAAGAGACTCACACTGAGACAAATCATAATCAAATCAAGATAAGAAAATAAAAAAACCCTAGCCATGAGACCATAGCTACTTCAGGGTTGTACAGTCTTTGGATCAAATGTCTATACAATTTCTATGATAACTGTCTCTGCAGGAGGGTCACGATTGGGTCTTTTATCCCTGAAGACGTACTTGGGTGGAACCTCTCTTGGCCAGGCACTCTGAGATCCCTTGTAAAGAGTGTATGTGACTAGACAGCAAATAATGGACAAGAAATGTATAGCAGTCAAATCTGCACACGGTGGCCATATTTTGATCAGTTACTCTAGCTTGTTGGGTATATTAGGAATGATATTTTGGGCTCAGAGGAAGATATCTTTTGTTTCTTGGCATTTCAGGTACATTAGATTCCTGATAATTTCCCTCATCTTCCATCTGAAGATCTTCCCTCATTCCATCTAAAGATGGAATAGGAAATGTTCAAACCTGTGGAGGGCACAGATGAGCCTATTAACAAATAGACTGACTTATCACTAGCAAGAGATCATTAAGGTCTATTTTCCCTCTCCTGAAACTTTACACTTGCTCGTTGTCTTCCAAGACTACCCCTTGTCAGGCCAATTTCTTTACACAGAAATGACCAAGAACATCTTCAAACCAGGTGTTCCAAATCCAATCAAACCAAATCAAAGCATGGAGTGTTCAGGAGTAACAAACCTCCAATTCAAATTCTATCCATTCTCTCTGCCATTCCTGTAATCTTCTGGGATAACAAAGTTTTTATCATTGTGAATTTTCAGCTCAGATAATAGTCTCTATGAATACACAAAGTCTCATTTTAGCCTATTCACCAATATTGCATCAACAGTGGGTCTCAGTGTGCTTGAAATAGCTCATAAACCGGGTAGATTTAGACAATTGAAGAATTTCCTACTCTGATCTCCTTACTCCCCTTATCCTCAAAGTATATTATGTTAGCAGGACTCAAGAAGACACCCTTCTGTTGCAAAACTCTAGGAGGTAGAAAGAAAAGAAATCACAAGCACAAGGCCAAATTTCCAGCTAATAGGAGAAATATGACAGATTTCATTTCTAGCAATGACATCACAATGTTTTTACTAGATTTATGAGTTATTTAAGGATAAAGGTGAGGTCTTATTTTTCTAGTATCTTTTAACATTTGTACATAGTTGGTACTTGATAATGAAACTTTACCTACAGAATCACTGTCTGGAGAGATTGTAATTGGGCCCGCCATGCAGACTAATTAATTAGTCTCTGGGCAGTATTGGTCAGAGCTGTGAATCTTTCTAAAATACACATTTACTTAGCCTCACTGGATGCTGAAGAATCTTTAACGTTCAGTCTTTCCAATTTCTTTTTGTGATTTTCCACCTAATGAAACATTTATTTGTACTGTACCCAGAACATTTCTCAGTGCAGTAACACATATTGGCCCATCTTTTCTTTTCTAATAGCACATTATTTATAAATGCACCATACAAACAGCAAAATTTATGTACACATATTAAGAATTATTTTCATTTTGTCAAACAAAGTGAAAATAATTTCCATAAGCACTTAATTCCTTTCTAATTACTTACAGACCAAATTTGTTGAGCTTTTTATTCTTTTGCATTTTCCTGTTTTCTTCTTCATTGTGTGCTTAACCTTTTCAGTGTTTCTACCCTAACTCACTTGGAAGGTGAGGGAATGAGAGACAGGGAATATAACCATAAAATATTCTTTTGTACACAAATAATGTTTTGTTTTCCTTGCCAGCTTCTGAGGTACTACTAACTTGTGTTTCTTTGCTATTAACTTGAGCTATGACAGTATTTACAATTTTTATTTCCCTCTTGTCTATTAAAGATACTGTTTAGAGTCTCTATTCACTGTTTTATAGTCAACTATTCCACAGCTGGTTCACTGGCAATATCAACATCACCTGGTAATTCATTAGAAATATAGATTTTTTGCCACCTCCTGCTACTACTAAAGCTATTTATTGGATCAAAATCTATATTTGATCAAGACTGAAAGTAATTTGTATGAAGTTTTAAGTTTTGAAAAGCACCATTCTAATCCACTTCTCCAACTAGCTGCACACTGGAATCATCTGACATGTATTCAAGAATAAAAATCCTAGTTAGGTTTCACTCTCAGAATTCTAGTTAACTTGATATAGGCATTGCAATTTTTAGAAATTCCCTCATGAGTAGAAAAAAATTCTGTAGGTGATTTTAGTATGAAACAAAGTGTGTGTATTACATTTCCATAGGTACATTTACAGATCTTTATAAATAAGCTATAAGTCATATATATACCTATGTACTTTGCTCAGTAAAACCAAAAGACCAGCTTGTAGATTTTAATATGTCCATTTTGCAAGTGGAGAAATTAAAATTAAGTAATGATAAGTTACACAAACAGGATAAGTATGTGGAAGTCTACCATACATTTTTCTTCTGATGTTCTTTTTTTCTACACTGCCTTTTTCACTAGTAAGGCATAAATTACTATTTTTAAGGCTTAGACTATATCTACTGAATGTATTACTTCTCAAACTCTATCCTCAAAAGTCAGTTTTAGTAAAACAACTTGCTTTTTCTGTTTATAAAGGTAGACTATTCTAGAAATATTGTTAAATTGGAATAGAAAGTATTACAACATAACCTTATTATTACTAAGAATAAATTGCAAAGCAGTTGAAGACACTAGCCAAATAGTACCCAGAACACCTGGCAAAAAAGTGTGCTACACTCAGGTAGAACAATCTCCTAAGTAACCATAGCTGTCTTGGGAAGGGGCCAGGGGGCCAGGAGGGCCTTCTTGTAGGATTAGGCTTGTGCTGGAAAATTCTCAGAAGGGCTTAAGGAAACAGAGGCTGGTTCTCCACTAGAGGGTCTTCAAAAAGCATGGACAGTTTGATAATTGGATTATCTTAATGCATTTTATATAGAAAGCAGGGGGATAAAAGCAACTGAATCAGCCCATCCAACAAAGGAGGCAGAGTTTAGTCTATTGTGATTACCATGTGCCTTTGCCTTTGTCTTATTCTGAATATGGTTATAGTATGGTCTTGTCTGAGCCTTATTCATATTCCATGAAATCTCACAGACTGGTTATATGACAGCTATTTTTCACATTATGAGAGAATTTATTTGAGTACTTTTAAGGCCAGTGTCTGTGATGATGGCTGAAAATTATAAAAGAAAAAAATAATGAAAGAAATTCCTGCGTCTTTATTGCTACTGAGCCCTGAAAAGTGAACAAAAGTGGGATTCTCTTTGGAAGTGGACTTCAAAATATAATTGTAGACAAAAATAACAATGGCAATCATTTTTATAGTCCAATAATTTAAAGAATAGTATGGACTGTTGTAGCTAAAAGGATTTTGTTGTTGTTGCTATTGTTCTGTTGATTAATTTTGAATTCTATGTTAAACATTCATGGTACAAAGTTAAAGGCATAACCCAAATGCCAGATATGGAGGCACAGGACTTAATATCTTCCCTTTTGAGTTTCACAGTCCTGCTTTGGTCCAATTCTTTTCTATCCCTCCCTTTGAGAATGGAAATGTTTGCTCTGTGCCATTGTACCTTGGAATTATGTAACTTTTTTTTTTTTAATTTCTACTAAGGTTCATGGCTAAGAGTTTGCCTTGAGTATCAGATGCATTTGTGGCTTAGAGTTTTGAAAAACGTAGGAACTACTGGGACTTTGGGAAAAGGATAACTGTATTCCAATAGGTGAAATTATCAACTTGCTATTGTCTGTGTTGGGACATTAAGTGTGGTTTAATGACATGTGTTTGGGTATGAAGTTGACAAGGGGTGACTTTTAATCCTGATACCTGATATGTCAACTTCAAACTACAAAGAAATGCATAGCTGATTAGTAAATCACACTCTTAGGTGTGTGTGGGGGTCATGGAGGTATGGATTTGTGTACTGTATACGGTCTTTTGCCCATTCCTCACTGACACTATTTTCCTGCTATGCTTCCCAGCTGCTATGAACTTAGAAGCATTTTGTACCATGTTCTTCTGCCAAGAAGTTTCAGCCTTGGAGCCTGGTGACTGAATCTCCTGAAACTGTGAACTGAATTAAACCTCTCCTTTAAGTGGCAGGAGTCAAGCATTGTGTTCCAGCAATAGGAAAGCTGACTAATACACAGTGCGTTGAAAGAAAAAAGAAAAAAAGAAAAAAAGGGAGATGGAATAAATAGCATAGTCAAAGCAAGAAAAATAACACAAAATAAGATGGTAAAAGTCAGTTCCAATATATTAATAATAATAATTAAAATGGATTAGGCTTGCCAATTATAAGACATGGATTAGTAGATAAAAGTTTTAAAATTCAACTTTATAATATTTAAACATACACACATTTAAATTAAAGACTGTGGGAGAATTGAAAAAAATGACAGAAGTAGGCATGTCAGGTGAGCACTAAACAAAAGAAAACAATTATAAAGAACATGATTGGTGATAATAAAAGTTATAAAATGATGACAGGGAAAATATGATAATTCTATAATTCCATATACAACTCATAAGCTATTCATATATGCATGTTTGTACACATGTATACATATTATGTATATATATGTTTATACATACATACACATAAATGATTGAACTTTATGGATACACTTAAATCTACCATTGTAATGAAAATTTTAATTTATCTGTTAATTTTTAACTCAAAATATGAAAAACTGGTAGGAGACAGAAATTTAAACATACACAGTGGTCTTTGAGGAGAGTTTACTGGTGATTGGGGAGGTACATGAAGGTGGTTCTGGATTCCTAAAAATAATGTCTTGCATAATGAACAGGTAACGCTTTTATGGGGGTAATTTCTCTGCTATAACCACAACTACGCTGGTAGTACTAGTACTACTTTTGTATCCTGTAGGCTTTTGCTTGTGAATTTTCTTTATGTGTATTCTTCTATAGAAAATGTCCTTTAAAAAAGAATCAAAACTATATACATATTATTAAATATATAAATGTTAAACATATAATTAATGCAAATATATTTTAATGTACCAAATATTTAAATATTAAATTATGAATATTATGTGTGAATACATATACCTTGAAACTATACTCTTTGAACAAGCAAGTAATGATAAGCCCAAAATGTGGTATATCAGTTTACCGCTGACAAGTAGGGAGGAGGCTGGAATATGATGGGAGAATGCAGGTATATGATGTGAACTGGTGATACTTTAGTCCAGGAGTCAGCAGAGGTTTTTTTTTTTTCCTGTAAAGATCTAGATAGTAAGTATTTTAGTTTTTACAGGCAATACAGTCTGCTTTGGAATGATTTATCTGTGACATTGTCACATGAAAGCACCCACGGACAATATATAAATGAAGTGAATTGAGTGTGTTTTAATAAAACTTATAATAATGAACAGTTGACTGGATTAGGGCCATGTACCACAATTTGCTGATCCTTTCTAAATATTCAAAGAAGGTTAGTTCACAGTTATTGGCAACATTTTCATGTTTTATAATTTAAATCTGTCTTTCTTAAATGATTTTGCATATATCAGAAGTATTCACTGTCCAAGTAAACTGAGTATGGCAAAGAAATCCAATGCGATGATACTTTTAAAGTGTAGTTCATATTTTATATTCCAGTTGTGTATTGTATATTGATACTGCATATTTCAGTTCACACATTGCAAATATGATAGTGTCATTACTTGTTGGATAACTGACATTGAAGAATTTATCTAGCCTCTCTGTTTCTTTATTAATAAAAGAGGATAAAATAATGTGAAATATTTATAGATTTTTGTGAAATCAAAGTGAAATAAGTGGGTAAAGCACACAGCACTGTCTGCAGCTCACTGGAAACACCCAGGGTACTCCTGGGTTAATTGTGGTCGTGGCTGTTGCCCCTTCTGCTGCTGCTGCTGTTCTCCCACTGCCGCACTGTCCCTTGGTAACCTCCAGTCCTCCCATGCCATTTGGTGTCAAATGAGACAGGGGTGGACAGGACAATACCTAAACCACTTCTAGCTCAGTGCGACAGGCAGTAGGAACTGAGTTAGACTGACATGTTTGCCCAGTTGAGACAGCTTGATTTAATAAGAAAATACCAATGATCGTCAGTCTTTGTATGTGACTTTATACTTCTAATGTCCTTGAGGATACTTAAGGATAGTCTGCTTCCTTAAGTACTTCAAACACACCCATAGCAGCATAAATTTATGCTGGAGATGAAGTGTTTGTTGAACAAAGTGTACTAGTAATCTTCTCAACAGAAGGCATAAATTCCAAATAAGTTGAAGCTTTACTGTGGAAAAGATGCTTAGAATAATTCAGGAGTGAGGACTATATATATTAATATATACTATATATTATTTATTGTGAATCAATATAATATATTCAAAATATGTTAATATATGAATATAAAATATGAATAATTTATATATACGGATAAATAAAGCCACTCAGCTAAGAATTTAGTGGGGCTGAAAATTGCAGTGGATAAGTATACTACCACTGAATTCTATTAGATAGATTCCAACTGGATCCCACTACTTCCTAACTAGCTCGTTGATGGAATTATTTCAGGCTAAAGCCTCAGTTTCCTCATCTGTCAAGTGGAAGTGCTAATGAAAGTTGCCTTTCAATATCAGAATACACAGCATCAGTTGACTTCATGCCTCTATTCAGTACATGTTCAACAAAGGGGCTTTGTTACCACTTAGTACCAGAATCTGAACACTCCTTTTCAACATGAAAATCAGAGGACCAACTTCAAAATCTGTATCACGATGGAAGAGCTTCCTGTTCCTTACAAGAAATTGAAAATGAAAAGGCTAACATGCAAATACTTTGTGTTTCACCAAAAATCACTCTAGGGTTTGTGTGTACATTGTCTCACTTAATTCTAACAAAACCCTATTGAGGTGAACACCAGTGTCTCCATTTTTACAGAGAAAGTATATCATATGGATAGAAGGGGAAGCACCGCCTGCCAGTTTAATCAAGATTCTCGACCCCAAGCCCAGTACTTTTTGTAGTTCGCCAGTTTCTTTTTGAATGAGTATTTTTTTTTCTACGATGTTTCAGTGGTTCAGAGCACAGATACACTGTTATACCTAAAATTTGGGTACTAACTCCTGAATCACCAGATTTTCTTATGTCATAGATCTGAAGCTGTGACTTTTCTCTCTTGCCTTAGAAGAAAAAAATAAAATGAAAATATGTAAGTTAAACAAAACAAAGCCAAAGGAAAAAAGTTAGCTTTTAAGAAATCTGCCTACTTCTAGTTCCCTTCTATATGCAGACATCTGGAGGAAACCATTGTCCCTGCTTTTAAGGGAAAGATTCTTGAGAACGCTGCCCAAAGGCTGCATGTGTGTTCTTTAATGCCAGCCTCCTTCTCCTGAGAACCATTATAACCATATTGTTATATAAACCCACACAGAAACATGCCTCGCTCATCTCCAAGAGCTGCAATTGCCTATTCCCAAATGAAGAATTAAGCCAAATAACTATACTTAAGGGGAAATTTTGTAAGGGAAAAGCCTGAGAAATAGTAGGAAGCACTTTATCAAGTGTGGGACCTTGATGTCTTAGTATAAGGATGCCAATATGGGAAATTACACAGCAGGTACCACTTGCTCACAGAGAACACCCTGTCTCCCTGACCTCAATGTATTCATTACTCCAAATTAACAAATTCCAGAAGCCATGCTATTCCATACACACAGAATCACCAGGATTTCTGAGCTTTGTCACTTTGCTTGTAGGTTGATGCCTTTTAAGTACATTGTTTTGCTCAGTCTCACTTTTGTCCCTCCTATAGACTGAATATTTGTGCCCCTCACCAAAATTCACATATTGAAGGTCAGTGTATTGCCATTAGGAAGTAGGGCCTTGGGTAATGGTTAGATCATGAACAGAATCAGGGCCCTTATAAAAGAGACCTTGGGCAGCTTCTTGTTCCTCACCAAAGAAGTAGACCTCCACTAAGTATCTAATTTGATTTTCTAGGACATTGATCATGGACTTCCTAGCTTCCAGGACTGTGAAAAACAAATTTCTATTGTTATAAGCCACCTATCCTAGGATAGGTTGTTATAGCTTTAGAATGGATGAAGACAGACCAAAATACCTTTGTGGTTAGAATTCTTAACTCATAAATATGAAATCTGGGATAAACTAATAGACCTACAAAGATGTCAGACGAACTAAGTTCCTGAGTAATGTTCATGTTCATTAACTTCACAAAAGTTTACCTCTCTACTGACTTTATAGAATCACTGTTTATATAAAAATGCCCAAAATTAAGAAATTAAAATATGAATGCATGCAAATACATAGAACTATACTAACTGAGCATGTGTTCTGGGCCAGGTGCTATTCTAGTCATCTGATGCACATATCTGATGTAGCTCTAGACACAACCCTATAGCTGAATTATTATTACCATGGTAGGTAAGAAACATGGACTCCCAGAACATGGGTGACTTACTCAATGGCTTGAAGTCCCAGAGAACAGATGCAAATGCATGTGCACGTTCACAATATCATGCTGCTTCATCCTATGCAGTTTAAATTTTAATTCTTATACTAATTTTGGTGGAAAATATAATTATCTGTATCTTATAGATGAGGACACTAAGGCTCAAAAATGATAATTTGCCCATGATGACATAGTGTGTATGTGCAAAAAATAGTTTGTACATGCACAAAATTTAAAATTCTCATTCAAGCATGTCTAACTCCAATATGTTTTAAGTATTAAAAACAGAACTTGGTTTTGACATTTAAGTTTTTAAAATAAAATACTATGTCCAACTGAGCCAATTGACTGACTCGAATTTCTAAATTTAAAGCCTGAGACAGCATCTAGCCAGAGTCAACATTATTACATGGATACAGAAGACAGTACTCTCACATGTGTGCTTTGATTGGCACAATAGCAACCATCAAAGTTCTTTCTCCTATCTAACCAAGAGGATGAGAAATCACTGACTTACTATTGCATCTTCAAAATGATTAGGGCAAACTGTGCTTATATTGAGAAGGAAATCATACAACTGAGAAGAAATACACAGCAGGAAGTTTTATGTTGCTTGCTAACTCATGACTACTTTTCAGAAAGGATAACCATGGCTAAGATGTGAAGCACAAGACACTGGGACTTGATGGAGAATCCTGATGATAAATTCTCAGGCTAAACCGAGATTTCAACCAGGCAAATGCAAATGTGGTATATTATTCCATGTGCTGTGAGTGACCACGGGCAAGTTAAACTCCTGGAGTGTCATACAGATCAAACAAATAACTTTGTATAGGTGGCTTATTTGGCATAGATCCTGGTGCCTAGTACATCATAGCATCATCCAGGGCAGAGGGGTGGCAGATGGAAGTTTCTATTTTCCTTAACTATCTTGGTTCAGTCTTTCACACTGCTGCCTCTTTCTTCCAAGGGGAGGATGGAGGGCAGCTCAAGGAGGGTCTACAGGGACATCTTGAGATGCTACCTACAGCTTAGCATGCAGCCTGATCTGCAGACCAGGTGTTCCATTCACCAACTCTTTTGCAGGTATTTAGCAAATCAAAGCTGACAGCAGGAGATGTCAACTTGACACATGATAAACACCCTCTGCAATTTAGCACTTTTACACATGGAGTGAGCTAGCAGGATGACTTAATTGCCAAGCTCTCAACTGAGCTGATGTTTCTTGAGCATTCTGTAAATCAGCTGAGAATTATCTAAGATACTCTGGGACTCTGAGAGGGAGAGAAAATTTTCATGCAGGAAGAGAAAAAAATGGGAGGGGGTGGTTGGTCCATGGATTAACTGGCAGTGATACAAACAAACTTGAAGTCATGATTACCTAAGAAGCAGATGTAATCCAAAAACATCAGAAATAGAAGGGACCCAAGAAATAAGGTAATAAAAGTCTTCCTACAGTAGAAACTGAGGTAAGGGTTGAGTGGTAAGGAACAATCCAAAGGCTACAGAGTTCATCATTGACAAAGCCAAGATTAAAACCCTGATCCATGAAATCTTCATTAAGTTTTCTTGCAGTCAGATGATCTCATCTATGTCTTCCTCCCAATGTAAAATATCTTTAAATCATCATTAGGTCTCAATCCCAAAGTGATCCCAGACAGCATGATGACATCGTAAGGTTATAGATTGTGCAGACTTTTTTGACACCTGGGCACCTGGCCTTCCAACTGCACAACAAGGTGTACTGCATACCTGGCTACCACAGCCTCCAGGCCAATGATCAGGAAAGGAAATGTTCTCTAAAGACCCTCCTGCCTTGGGCTGGGACATGGTTTAAATTAAGATCTTTTTCTTTTTAGACAGGCTCTTGCTGTGTAGTTGAGTTGGCCTTGAACTCACTATGTAGTGCAAGCTGGCCTCAAACTCGTGGCAACTATTAAAATTTGCTTCTGGAATTCATAGCAAGCAGCACAGTGTGGACTTTGGCATGTCTTGGTTTGGCCAGTTATTAGTTCTGCCATCTGAAACACATTATTTAATCTTTCTATGTCTTAATCTTCATACTTCTAAAATGTATTAATATTAGTATTTAGGATCATTATAGCAGTCAAATGAGATAACACATGTTAAAAGTTTGAAATATTCTAAAGTTGGCAATAAAATCCATCAAATATGAGTATGAGTGATATAAATTCTAGATCGTTGGCTATGAGTCACTCAGTGATTGGCTTGGCTGGACTTTGGGAGTAACTGAAAAGGTGGCAGAGACATCCACATCAACCCTCTGACAACTGCCACAGGACCTTTTCTTATGTTTCTTAGTACTGAGAGACTAAAGCTACAGAGAGTAAAAGAGCCCCAAACTAGTGTTACAGAATTTGGTTTCCATCTCAGCTATAAATTAATTACTGGGTTAACAACAAACAGAAAATGTGACAACATAGGCCTTCCTTTTCTTATCTGGAAAAGGGATGATAATGTGGATCATATTGTACTATTATGAGTGAAAGATAATGCATGTGAAGTATTTTTGTAAAATTCACAAAATGTAAGTACATTTGTGTTTGTATTCTTAATAGAGTATTTTTAAGAGCAGTTTCAGGTTCACAGCGAAATTAAGGAGAATGTACAGATAGCTCCCATATGCCCTTGTCCCTAAACATGTATAGCTTCCTTCATTACAGCACATTCCCAGAGTGGTGTATTTTTATAACTAATGAGCCTACATAGATGCATCATTATCACTGAAAGCCCATAGTTTACATTAGCATTCACTCATAGTGTTGTGGATAAGGTTTGCACCTAACATTATAGCATCATATTGAATAGTTTCATTGCCTTAAGAATCTTCTGTGTTCTTCCTTTTCGTTCCTCAAGTCTAACTTGCAGCAACCATTGATCTTTTTACTGTCGCCAGAGTTTTGCCTTTTCCAGAATGTCATATAGTTGGAATCATCTAGTATATAGTCTTTTCAGATTGGCTTCTTTCACTTAGTAATATGCATTTAAGTTTCTTTGACCACAGTTTTACCACACAATCCAATAATCAAGTTCGTTGTTGTTTATCTATAGTACTTAAAAACTTATATCCACAGGAAAAATGTAGATGAATGTTTACAGCAGCTTTATTCATAATTGCCCAAATTTGAAAGGAGCTAAAGCTTCCATCAGTAAGCAGCTAAATGAATAAATGAGATGCAGTATATCTAGCCAATAAAATATTATCCAATACTAAAAAGAAATTTGCTATCAATCCATGAAAAGACAGGAAGAAAACTTTTTATATATTTAAAGAAAAAAATGTTCTTATCTCCTTTTCCCTCCTATCTCTTGTTTCATCACCAAGCCCTATTGATTCTACCTATAGAACATGTTTCAAATCAAGCCAGTTATCCCCCTCCAACGTTATCTACCTACATCAAGTCAATGTCATTTTTCACATGGGCACATTCACTAGCCATCTAATCCATCTCCCCATGTCCACTTACTTTTCTCCAAACCATTCTTCACAGAACAAACTGACAGTTCCCTACTTAAAATTATTCGATGGATAAAATATTAAACCTTAACATGATTAAAAGGTTAAACATAACCTGGCATAAATCTCCTGCTAACCTCATCTTTCAACATGTTCCTATCATTCAAACTTGTGAACTGTCCCTTCTGCCACTTCAGGTTATTGCATAAAATGCTTTTTTCTGCCTGTGATGATCTCACATCCACACTGCTAAAATAATTTCTTCTTATTTTTTAAGTCTCTTTTTGATAGTATTTTAGAGAGAATTTACCTGAACCTTCAAGCTAAAGCAGAAACTTCTTATGCTTTTTACCTTATTACTCTTACCTTTTACTTTATTGCATTTAAAAAATTATGTGCTGATTTTTTAAAAAGTTATCCTGCCACTCAGCTGTAAGCTTTATAATGGCAAAGGCCATGCATGTACTGTACATGTTTTTATTTTGTGAACCTAGCATAGTGCCTGATATTTAACAAGCATTCAATAGATGTTTGTTAAACAAATGGGCAAATAACTGTGAATTTTCTAAAATGAATTTTCACTCAGTGCTATGCATGGTGGTAAGTGCCTGTAATCCCAGCTACCTGGAATTCTCACCTGGGAGGCTGAAGCAAGAGGATTGCAAGTTTCTGGCCAGCCTGGGCATCTTAGGAAGATCCTGCCTCAAAAAAAAAAAAAAAAGAAGAAAAAGAAAAGAAAAGAAAAAGAGCTGAGGTAGCAGCATCAGTGTTAGCATGTGAAAGGCTCTGGGTTCAATCCCCAGTACTGACAAAACAAAAAAGAAAGAAAACGTAAAGGCCTAATGAAATATTGCAGAAGAATATTATGGAGCAAATTCTCATCTCAAATGTTTTGTAGAAATTCTGTTTACAAGTAGGATAAAATAAGCAATAAGAAGCCATGGTTTTTATGCAACAGTCAAACATAACTAAATTTGAATTTAGACATTTTTAGAAAGATTTGATGTATGGAAGCAGAGAGAGAGAGAGAGAGAGATTCCTGAGAAGAAAGTGCTTTTCTGGGTCAGTGTGAGTTGTACTAAATATGTTTTTTGTTTTTTCTGGATGTACTTTTGAATGAGGCTATCAGTCTGGCTTGTTACTGCCAGAGGGACACTTCTAGGAGAATGGGAAACTAATATAAAATATGATGTTCATGGATGATGCTATGGCAATCTGTAATCTGAAAGATTTCCAATTACATGGTTGATTTTTCCAATAGGACATTTGCAGCAGGCTGAAATGACATGGGAGTCTGGTCTACTGGGCAAGAAAGGACTAAGAAAATTTTGTACAGGAGAAAAAGTCCCACTCAGGGGTATAGTCGTTTGCTGCATAATAATATTTCAGTCAGTGCAGGAATATTGATGGTGATTCCATAATATCATATCACCTAGCATCATCATACCCTTTAATTTGTGTGAAGCACACTCTGTGTATATACAGTGATTAAATCACCTAGTGAAATATTTTTCAGATCAGATCCCCATAATTATGTGATATTTGACCCAATTTATAATGTGCATACAACACCTTTTACCCTGGAGACACTGAAATCAGAGACTGAATCCAACTTAAACTACAACCTGTCCTGATCATGCCCAATTCTCAAATAAACTGATGTGATAAGCCCTTCCAGCCTAGGCCTGAAAAGGGAAAAGGACAATACTCTTTGGGAGAAAAAAATGTGAACCTTGGTCTCTACAACTCTTTTGTATCCCACATCTAGTGCAAAATAAAAAAAATTACTACACACATGAACTATCAGGTAAATGTGCCAGACAACATTGGAGAACCACAATAATAAATTAACTATTATAAATAAGTTTGAGAGAATAGAAGATTGACAATATAAATGAAAGAGAAAAGCTTTCAACAGAGATTTTTCAGTCTATAAAGAAATGGACAGTCTAAGGCGAAAAATACAAAAAATTTCAAATAACTCACTGGGCAGATTAAACAATAGATGTTAGGCAGCAGGAGACAAGATCAGTAAATTCAAAACAGATCAATAGAAATATACACCCAAAGTCTGGGGGGAAAAACGATGAAAGTATGAACAATGAAGCTTAATGGACATATAAAACAGAGATCTAAGCTTTTATATCATTTCAGTCACAGGAAAATAAGAAGAGACAAATACACAGAAGAGATCACAACTGAAAAAATTGTACATCCAATTAAAAAATATCAGTGTACACAATAAAGAAGCAAATCCCCACCAAGATGAAAATAAAATAAAAATAAAAAGAATCAAACTTCTGAAAGCTAAGAACAAAGGAATGAATTTAAGGAGCCAAACACCAAAACAAAATAAAGCAAATAAAACAATATTGAGATTTTTCCAATGAGAAACTTAGAAGTTAGGAAAAAAGCCCACATAGCAGAAAGAAAAACCAAGTTTACTATAATTTTTTCAACAAGTAAATGCAAATCAAAAGTTTATCAAAAAATAAAAGCTGAGAGAATTTGAAGGCAGTGATGTTCTGCTGCACTGGGAGTTCCAAGTTTAACATATGAATTTTAGGGGGACAAAATTCAGTCCCAAACAGATGGGAGGATTGGGCCTGGCTTCTCCACATCATTTAGAATGGGGGACAAAGAGAAGAGGCACAGCTGAAGAATGAAAGGATATTTCTTGGAAAAAAGGTTTGAAGAACCAAAAACCCTAAAAAATTGGCTACTATCAATATTTAAAAGGCTATAAATCATAGCAACAATGATAATACTAGCCAGGCATATTTACTGCATGCTTGTTATTGAGGTTTTCTTGATAATTAAGATATAATAATGTAAGACTTTAGAAAAATTCAGAGCATGCAATGAGCCTTTAATAAATGCTATGCAATGTTCTTCTTTTTTTTTTTTTCTTTTTTCCAAAATTGCACCAAGGTAAAGCAGAGCTTTAGTTGATGTGGGTGTGTTGTGTAGCCATTAGCAGTACTGTCCTCACTAAACGTTCATTGGACAGTAGCACAATCCCAAGAAAAGGGTGGTCAATGTTCTTATTTCTGAGTTTGTGTTGTTGCTCTGGAAGAAGGCAGCAAGCAATGGCTCAGGAGCTGTTTTGTTGTTGTTGTTTGTTTTGTTTTGTTTAGAATGTAGCTGTTAAAAATGTATGGTGTTATTTTATCAAGTTTATTTCAAGAAGCAGAATGGCAAATGGAGGTTAGGGAGAGGTCTGCTCAAAGTGTAATAAAAGATACTACTTGTCATGGCAAATAAAGCCTGAGAGTAAGCAGACCATGTTTCATTTTATTTTAACTCTTATCCAAATGTCTATGAGAGTTTCTCTCATTTAGAAAAGAACACCAGTAAGCTATGAAAAATTGATTCTTCAGGAATAGGATGTTTTGCAAACGTGGTATAAATATGTGTAAGCAAGAAACATAAAAAAATGGTTTTAAGTTCTGTTTTAGTTGTGAGTAAAAGAAGACAGGATGGAATTGTAGCATGGACAACCTTCTTGGTGTTGGCCTCTGAAGTCTCTCTACTACCCTTCCCACTCCAATGGAACATCTGTGATACAAACAATCTGTTTTTTACAAGTATCTACTAGATGCCACATGCTCTACATCTTTCTCAACCACCTAGTTAAGATAAGAAATGAAATCTCAGAAAGATTATGTGTCTTGCCCAAGTTCAAATGGCCATAAATGAGTTAATTTTGATGCCAATCAAAGTTCCTTGAATTTCTGGTGCAGAAGTGTTTATTTATTCAGTGGTTTTTGGAAAAATCATCGCATAAATGAAGAAACTGACTAGTCAAGAATGTAATTGAGGCCGGAGATTTAGCTTAGTGGTTCCGGCACCTGCTTCACAAGCACAAGGTCCCGAGTTCGAGCCCCAGTACCAAAAAAAAAAAGAATGTAATCAAGTGACATACCATGAATATGTATAATGCTAAGGCCCTCTGCCCATTTTATTTTATTATTTTGCTACTGGATATTGAGCACAGGACCTTTGCACTGAACTACATCCTCAGCCCTTTTTTATTTTGAGACACAGTCTTGCTAAGTTGCCCAGGCTTGGCTTGAACTTGCAATCCTCCTGCCTAAGCCTCTCAGGGTACTGCCTATCTTCATTAGGCACATGTAGAACTGGCATTTCATAGCCATGTGGGGTGGTGTACAACTGTAATCCCAGCATTCTGGAGCTGACGCAGGAAGATTAGAAGTTTAAGACCTGCTTAAGCCTACACAATGGGACTCTGCCCCTGCCCTAAAAAATGAGAGGAAGATAGGAAGAAGGGAGGAAATGAAGGAAGGAAGAAAGAAAGAAAAGACAAGGGGCATTTTGTCCTACATGGTTAATGGGAGCACAGCTGAGGATCTCACCTACAACCTTCTTGTCTACTCATCCTTCCAGGCCAACCCTGCCCCATTCTCAGCATTTGAACCTTTGGTTCTCTCACCAGGACTTTAGCAGCCACCACCTATCTCATGTTCCTATCTCATGTTCCTATCTCCAGTCAGTCCCTCTACATGCACTGCTGTCATGCGCAGCTTTTCTGAGGCACAGCTTGGAACGGATCACTTCTTTACCAAGAGCAACTACAAAACCATTGCCTTGTATCATTTTCAGAACATCCCAATTCCTCCAAGGTGCCCTTTCTACTTTCACTTCAACTTGAATCCTCCTACAACTGGTGTCCAACAACATTGATCTAAACACTCTGTTACATAAATGTGCCCTCTAATTCCCCACTTCCCTTCCTTTGCTCATGGTGATCTCTTTACTATCATCCTATCCAATACAGTACTATATACCAAGATTCTTCTGCGTTCTTTGAGGTCAAATGAATTCTGGCTCCTTTGTGAAATTTTTCCAGATATCTTGAATTCCACTTCTTCCAAATACTGTTTCTACTCTCACATTTGATGTGGCTACTTTATTGGTTCCTCAAAAGGGAAGAACTTGAAGATAGTGACTATGGTCCATGTATTTGTAGCTATTATTTGACAAATGCATGATACATGTCCTTCATATTCATCTCAACTATTTACTAAATGTGGTTATTAAGGAATTTGGGGAGAAAAGGAAGCAAAATGGTAACCTAGGGTCTAGCATGTGAAGCATTATATAGGGCTCTACTAATTTCTTGGCATAGATGATGTCTCTAACTCATCTAGTCTCCTTTTGTTTTTTTTAATGTAAAGATCTATATAGTTTTTCATATTATCCTAAAATTTTCTGCTTTTATAATCGTGTCAGAAATAGAGTTCATCATGAAAGCATCCCAATTCTAGCTAAAAAGCCTCAAGAGAGCCTTCTAAATGCCTCATATTATGTTTTTCGATTTCTTAAACTTTTATACTGAACTTCATCTTGAAAAATCAATAACTATTTTTTGTCATTTTCTAGCTGTGCACTTCTGCTGCAGAAAGGCAGTGGGACTTGTCTATGATTTTACAGTGGCTAAAGATCTGAACCATAAAGAGAGGAAGGGAAAGATGCATTTCACCTTAGAATGTGGGCTTGTTTATAGGCCCCAATTGTAGCACATGAAATCAGGAAAATATGGCTGTAACTGCTGAGAAAATAGCTCTATATTTCTTTTTGTCAAATATATATAAACTCGATTCAGACACAGAATTGAAGCTCCTGATTGAAGCTACAGCAATTTCTGAGGTTTGTCAGCCCAGGATAAAAATCAATCCAGTCAAAAATAAAGAAAATTATTAATTATATTTATTTGGGGATAATTAGGATTACGATCTTGGAAAACAGATTCAAGCTGTGTTGAAAATGTGCTCTGAGCTTTTATAAAATGTTGGCCAGACTTAGAGCATTTTACCTCAAGGGCATTTATAATTACATCCTTTGTTTTTCAGGAATTATGATTGGTATTGGTAGAAGTTAATCTGTCTTGGAAGAAAGGGATTGAGTGGGGTCTTGGTCTCTGGGTAGTGTGGAGAAAGGGGTCCATTTACAGAAGGTTAGTAGACACCAACAGTGCTTCTAAGGATAATTTGCAGAGACTGGCCATATCTACAGGCAAGTTCAAAGGCTCAGTCATAGAAGTATCTAACATTTGTGAACAATGACATCCCAACTCTATTTTAAATTCCCTGAACCAGTGCTGGCCTATTTTGGCTTTTTCTTTGACATTCTCCATTTTGCATAAAAACTTTCCACTGAAATTCACTGGTGATCAGTTTAAGAATTAGAGTTCCCACAGCACTGGGAAGGACTCCTTCAGGAAGTCTTAATGTTCACTGTAGATTTGCAGCTGCAATAATGGAGCAAGTTTGGGTCATTAGGTCACATTTGAGCAACAAGGTCACAAATGAAAAAACAGAGTCTCAGTCAGGACAAAAGTCAGTTAAAGTGTCTGTAGTTAGAAAAGAGTCCAATGCTGGTCTTGGGGAATATTTTCTAGGCATTAGGTTACTTTAGTAGTAGTAAAACTTTGAATATACCAAAGACAACAACTTAAACAAGGCAAAAATTGAATATGCCATGATAACTAGCAAAGACTAGTTTGAAATCCTGGCCCCAGCATTGTCCCTACTCCTGAAGGTTACCGCTTAAATATTATATTTCAGTTTAAGCATTCCAGGTATATTTTGTGAGAGACGTCTAGCAGAGGGTTTAAGGCAGAGAGGGAAGCACCATTATTAATTAGAGCTCAGTTAGGACATCGTAAATTTCAGGTCCAATCAGGTCACTCCCGAAGCACTTAAAGAATGAGAAGCTGCCTCTTTGTTTCCTCAAAATTGAAAATTCCATCCATCAGCTTCAGGAATTTAAGTCCATTTGTTTAGGTTGAAACAAGGTCATAGTAAGCCATAACTTTTCTACATCAGTTCATTCAGTTTCATATTGATTCTGGTATTTAGTTAATGATATCATGAATTCAAGAGTTTCTTTATCAGAGTTTTGAAAAATTCTTATCTAGTCCAGTGTTATTGGAAATCTATATCAGAGCTCTTTTCATCCTTTCTATGAATTTCCTTAAAGAACACAGTTGGGGATTACAAAAAGCTTCCAGGAAGGCATGACAATAAAGTACTTTGAGGCCAAGATTAAATTAGCTGTGATTAAATATTTAATGATTGTTTATCATTGACAAGAAATGACAAAAAATTTGGTATTTCTGTGGTATACAATAACAAGAAAAATGTGACTAATAACATATACCAAGAGAGAACAGATGTCTAAGAATCTCATATAATTTATAAGCACATTATTTAATAATGTATTCATACAAACAAGTCTAATGTGTGTCTTTTACAAAATCAGAATCCTTCTGGAAATCTCAAAGTTATATCTAGACAAAAATACTTAACTTTAGAAACTGATTTTGAAAAGGCTATTAAGTATAACAAAGGTTTAAAGCAGTTAAATAGGATTATTATAAAATAAATCTTAGGTGACAAAAATTTTTATTTAAGGCACACAATCTACGAAAATGAGATCTAGAATATCCCCCAAAAGTTAGGTGTTCCGAGGTTGAGTTTTTAGAAGGTGACTTGATCATGGGAGTACTATAATTATCAGGTATTGATCCATTGATGAATTCATTGCTAAATGTGCTTTTAGGAGGTAGAGCCTAGCTGAGAGAACTGTGTCACTGCAGGAGTGCATTTGGAGGGTGGATCCCTTCCCTTGTTTCTCCTTTTTCTCTTCACCTCCTGACTGCCATGAGGTGATTAGCTTTTCTCTGCCATATTCTTCAACCATGCTGCACCTCCCTTGAAGCCAGATGAACATGGATTAAATCCCTGAGAAATGTGAGCCAAGTTAAATCTTTCTTCCTTCAAGTTCTGTGTTCTAGATATTTTATCTGGCAATGGGTAAGCTGATTAATACAGAGAACTGGTACCAACAGTAGTGTTATTGTTGTGACTATAAATGACTACGTAATAAGGAGCCTTTGGAACTAGTTTGCAGGAGGAATTTGGAAAAGTTTGAAGACACAGACTAGAGAAGCCATAGAATGATATAAATAGCTCTTAACTGGTAATTGTAGTCAGAGCTCAAAGGACCAGAATGTTCATAGAGATGCAGGCAATAAAGGCCAGGATCAAGAAGTTTTAGTTGGAAATAGGACTCCATTGGCAGTTGGACTGGATGTCATTTGTTTTACACCATGGCAGAAAATTTGTCTATATTTTGCCCATGTCCTGAGACTTTAGAAGAGATTGAGATGAAGGTGATGGACTAAATAATCTGATGAAGGAAATTTCAAGACAACCCAATATTTAGAGTGTGGAAGAGTACTGCTGGCTTATATGAGCCAGATTTATAGTGAGAATCAGGGGCAAAAGGCAGGGCAGAAAAAAATTGAAATTGAAATTGGCCCACTAAATTGGCCCATATATAAAATTTGGGGAAATTCTAGTGTGATTGCTGAAGAAATTAACCCACTAAGAAGAAATGAAATCCTTTGCATTGGAACAATAGGAAAGATGACTAGATGGCATCTCAGAAAATGATCAGACCTGACCCATCTCAGGCTCAAGAGTGTAAAAGGGTAAACTTCTTTGAAAGATTTTGCTTTGAGAAGAGAACCCAGGGTACCCTGCTTATGCATGGTTTCCTAGGGAAGTGTTTTAGCCTTCTACACACTCAGAGGCTTCTGAAATGTTATAGTATTCTTAGGTAAAGATTGCCTAACATCCACTTTCTATGAAAATGGTTAACAAGAAAACAATTTGAGATGCTAGCTAGTTAGGATTGTTTAATGCCTGAAAAAATGTCCATGAGCAATTCTGGCAATTATTAAGAATGAGTAGCCAGGATTTGTGGTGGATGCCAATAACTTCAGCACTCACTGCCTGGGGCTTTCCTCAGTAGACAACCAATGCTCTTGGTATCAGCAAATTGCTAGAGTCTCTACCAAACCTTCCACTTCACTCTCATAGTTTCAAGCATTGCCTTTCCAGGGGCTCCTTTCTTGGCCTCTCAGGCCTTCTTTTAAAATCTGAGTAGAAGCTTTCATGACCATACCACTCTTGCATTCTTCATGCCTAAAAATATCATCATCACATGGATGATACTGAGGTCTGCCACCAACTTGAGCAATAGCCTAGCCTCCTTGGACCATGGTTACAGAAGCCTCTGAGTACCAACTCCATACAGGAGTGTAAACATGATGTATGGTAAACAAGTAATAAAAAATTAATACATATAATAAAAAATAAAAGGAGAAATAAAGGTATGTGAAGATATAGTCATATAGTGCTTGTATGATGCACATCTCAAAGCCAGGTAAAAGGTTAGGTACTCAATGAACACTAGCTGCCACCACCACCATCCATGTAGTGTTGTTGTCACTGTCTCTCTGCCACATTCTCTTGCCATTTGTTTTGCATCATCTTAGGGATAGCTTTTCTCAACAACAACAAAAAGGTGTCACTAGTATTTTCACATCTTCTGTGTTGTTAAGAATCACCTTCTTTCATTGCTAATACAGAATATTAGTTTTCCAACTTCTTTCCTTCACATTGGAAATTCTGATTCAGTGGATTGGAGTCAAGGACTAGGAGCCTATTTTTAACAAGTGACCTAAATGATTGCCTGCATCTCACACAGCTATTTTATCATTTTTACCACCCTTTTGATAATACATGATCAAATCTGATAGATGGAGAGAAAGGGAGGATATAAAGATGAGCATTCTTCTCTAATACCTCTTTTGAAAGAAGTATGAATAGATCTTATTTTACCATAAAATAGTGAAGGTTGTGGTACCATACATGGAGGAGTCACATGTTTCTGGCACTTTTTAAAACTTTTTATTCTTTATATAAGGTCTCACTATGTTTCCTAGGCTGGTCTCGAACTCCTGGATTCAAGTGATCCTCCCAGTGCTCCCAGATCTCTCCCTAGTGCTGGGTTTACAAGTACCAACCAACTTATCTGGTTTTCTAGGTACTCTTTATGTCACAAGCTCATATAGTGCTATCAATTATTTTAGATGGGTGCTCTTATCTCATTTTAGAGAGGAGAAATCTAAAGTCTGTAGTAAATCATAAGGGGTGTGTATCAGATGTGATGATATTTCATATGCCTAATATAATACCTAGCTCACAGCAGGTGTTCAATTAACATTTGTTGAATAAATGAACTTGGTTCTTTACAAATGAGAGCACATTGTAGCTGTGTAAGAAAAAATATGAAATGAATGACATTTATTGCTGGTACTTGTTTTCCTTTTGATTTACCTTCTGTTTCCATTGACCAATATCCTTGAATTTGTCCTATTTAGACCCTGCCTTCTCAGAGAGGTATGTACTGTCACACTGTTCTCAGAAATAGAACAGTTGAGAGATTCCTTTCACACACAAAATTACAATTAGAAAATTGTAAGCACAAGGCTATTCTGTATGATACTGTAATAGTGAATTCATGACACTATGAACTTAAGTACACACAAATTTATAATATGAAGAATAAATGTTAATATATACAAATTTAAAAAGAGTTTTGGAGGTTGGGGGATATTAAAATGGGATGCAGACTATGATAAAATAATTTAACTGTATTACAGATATTTGAAATAACTTCCCCAAAGGGATGGAGAAGATAGGTACTGAACAAAATAATGTTTGAAATGAATAGCCTATAAGACTCAAGGCAAAAGACCACAAAAGTACTATATTGTAGTTGACTAAGGTTTATCCTCTAGGGCTACAGATTAACAATTCTGAAGCCACTATACATGAACACTGACATCGCAATTAAATAAACACATGGTGGATGGTAGGAGCCAGTTTTCTCACTGTTTCTGTGGGAGGCTAGAGATGAGACAGTGAATGACTTCTGTAGTAATGGATCTAAGGTGGAGACACCAGTATTAACATAGCTACAGATGGCCCATATAGAAATATTTAGATATGTGTGTATATTCTTGTTCTAGCTGATGAAAGGGCTAAAAGCAAGGACACCCCATTAGATCCAAGAACACCTTGTATCCTGATATTGATTTTTTTAATAAATTGTTATGGCTTGTGTTTAGATGCCCCCCAAAAGTCTCATGTAGTCATAGATAGGGTTTTTCAGAGGTGGCTGGATTCAGACCATGCGATGGATTCGTGGTGTCATGCTAGGATTAAGGATGTGAATACTATCTGCCCTAAGGGTGGGTATCCCAGGTACAGTATAAGACAGAAAAAGGTTTGCTGTTTGTTTCTTGTAGTTGATCACTTGCTTTCTGCTTTTACTGTCTTCTGTCTGACATGAACTGTTTTTCTTCTGTGATGCTCTTCTGTCATGCCACCTGCCTTAGAACCAGCCAACTACAAACTGAAACCTCTACAAACTGTGAGCTAAATAAACTTTTCCTCCTTTAACTTTGGTGCTGGGTATTTTGACTCAGCAATGAGAAAAGTAACTAAGACATATATATTTATTTAGGTACTGGATATTGAACCAGGTCTTTGTACTAAGTTGCATCTCAAGTCATTTTTATTTTTTACTTTGAGACAGGAACTAAGTCACTAAATTGCTCAGGTTGCACTTAAATTTGATGTACCCTTGCCTCAGCCTCCCAGTGTGATGTGTTGAGATTACAGAAATATTGGTTCTCATATTGGTTTTTAATAATATTTTCCACTAAAAGGAATAAGGGCTCTTTGGGAAAAAAAAATCACTAATTTTAGAATTAAGGCAGAAAATATATGAGGTGGACCTAGAGTATTTTGCAATGCCAGAAGACTATGATGTGTGACAGTCCTATCTCCCCCACACACATACACATATACATTATGGTATTATGTCAAAAGTGACATAGAAACCAACTGAAAGTGCTCTCAATGACTAATGCTGGAATAATTTCAGCACAAATAAGTAAATAAGTATTAAATTATAGCTCAAAGTATAAAATAAACATCCATTAGTCCAAAGTGACATAAATAAATGCTTAAATAAATAAATGTGGGAGAAGAGGCAAATCTCCCAGACAAAAGAATTTCCAGTAATTCATGTAGATACTCTACCCGCAAAGAGGTAGACCAGAAGTGTGCATTTCTTAAGCATAGGATGTGCACAGTCCCTTCCTTCCAAAGAATATAATATGAAAAGGGAGAAAAAAGATGAACCCTATAGTGAGAGAGAAGAGAAACTTGACTACACTGCCTCAGCTAGTTGATCAAGGTCAACATCAACAGTGATAAATCAAGGTTATGGAATGTACCCTCGATATGAAATGACAGGAATGGAACTTTGCTTCTGTAGTCTTCTTCCCCAGAACAATCCTGCTCTAATTATGGGATAAGATTAGAAAAACTTAAGGCAAATTTCAGTTGAGAAACATTCTACAAAACATTTGACCAGTATTCCTCAGAATTGTGGATGTCATAAAGAAAAAAGGAAAAGTGGCACAACCAACAAAATTGTAAGCATGGAGGATGACCAAAAATAATGTGATCTGTCTGATGCAACCTTATGATAGAAAAAGAACATTAAGGAAGAAAGTAAAAGTAAAGTAAACTTTAGTTAATAATTATAGATAAAAATGATAGATAAAATTATAGATAATTATAGATAAAAATGATAAATGATACTAATCGATATAAAGATATTAAATAACTGATGAATCAGGTCCAAGCACAGAGGAGGCTTCTAGGCTGCCGTAGCACTGCTCCTAGTGCAGACTAGGCTTCCGGGCCACCATACCACCACTCCCAACTCAGAGGAGGTAGGCTGGGCAGGCACCAGCAGCACACACATACACACACACACCTTCAAAATGAGAAGACACATAAACAAGACTCAAGATCACCTATGGCAACCAGATCTCCTACAGCAACCCCAAAGGGAAATGAGATGGAACACTCTGATACTCAATCACCTGTACCCACTGAACTGGCAACAAAAGGGGATCTGGAAAAAATGAAATCAGAAATAACTTCTCAGATAACAGCAGAGATTGTGCTCATAGTGCAAGACATGATTAATAAATCTAGAGACGAGATCAGGAACATGGCGGAATCCCAAGATAGGAAACAAATGGAATACATAAAACAGATGCAAACAGATTTCCAGGAGATTAAAAATTCCATTGAAAGTCTACATATCAGAATGAGCCAATGTGAGGACAGAATTTCAGATATAGAAGATAAAATTGCAATTAGTGACCAGGAAAAGAAACATTTTCTTTAAAATAGTAAG
>NW_004624733.1:28470545-28481657 GCF_000247695.1 Heterocephalus glaber | reverse complement strand
TAGGGGAAAGGAAAGAAGGCAATGAAATTAATATGAGAAAATGAAAAAATGGAATCAAAGCCTTTGTAAATAGGGAGGGATGGAGGGATTCAAGGGAGGGCGGGGGGGGGGATAAGAACCAAGAGAGATTGTGTAAAGGTTCAAATTTCCAATGATGCATGTCATTATATTGTATACCTAAAATGTACCAAGTAATATAATCAACTGAAAAAAAATAAGTGATGCATCAGTTTGTGGGATATATGGACACTTTCTGTACTTTCTTCCTAATTTCTCTAAATAAAAAGCTAATGCAAAAACAGTGTATCTTCATCTTTAATTTTTTAATTTTTTTTGTACTGAAGATTAAATTAGAACTGTCACACTGAGCTACATCCCAAGCTCTTTGTTTTTCATTTTGAGACAGAGTCTTGCTAAGTTGCTAGATTCCCCAGGCTGGTTTTGAACTTGAAATCCTTTTGGCTCAGCCTCCCAGAGAGTTAGGATTACATACATGGGCCACTATACCCGGTTTAGTGTTTATTTTTTAAATGATGGAAAATTTATTCCTAACTCATGTGAAATCTGGTTTTATAATGCTCCTACTTTAGAAACATCTGTTAGCATATTTGGTCTTAAACGTTCAGATGTGCATTTGGTGCCAAGAAAATGCTTCTAGGATAACATTCAAACCCAAATATGCCAACTGTCCCTGAAAAAAGTAGCTTTAGTGAAACAGCTTTGTGGTTCATAGTTTAATCGGCTCCCGTTGTTGTTTACTAAATCCTCTCTCCCAGTGATTTGTTCAGTGCCAGTGGCAGCAGCTTCCCAATATTTTGTTCCATTTTCTTTTGTAAGAAAAAAAGGAAAGATTGTACAATGTAACTTCAAGGTTTTTTTTAAACTTCAACTTTTATAATAATTTTTTTCAAAGCTTTAATTTTTTCACTGATAGTGGGAGTGACGCCTGGGAATAGTAAGCTATCTGTACATTTTTTGGCACGTAGCATAGGTGTTAGCCTCTTTGTTGCTGCTACAACAGAATACCACGTGTTTGTTTATTTCTTTTTTACAGTTCTGCAAGCTGAGAAGTCCGAGATCAAGATGCTGGCAAGTTCAGTCTCTGGTTTCAAGATAGTGCCTTGTAGCTACATCTGCCAGAGTGGAGGGAAGTTATGTCCTCACATAGCAGAAGAGCAGGAGAGAGAGAATCCCTTCTTGTCTGCCCATTCAACAGCAGCAGTAATCCCTCATGACTGTACCATCTCACAAAAACCCCAGTCTCCTAAAACTGCTAACATTCCTAACACATGAATTTGGGAGGCACATTCAGGCCACAGCAGTTGTATCAGCTTCTTCCTAAACAGTCAATGTAATACCAGAGTTGGTATTTATACGCACATATCAACTGAATGTGGTGAGTTTAAAGATCGAATATGGATCTTTCTATATAAAATATATTGAAAAAGACAGTCCTATTAATCATTTGGCATGTGGACATTTGCATATGCAAAAACATTTATTCTGTTTCTAAGACTTAATGTGTAAATGACACTTTATAATAAATAATATTTAAAGATCAGATAACACTACAATTTCTTATTGAAAGAATGAGACTTGGAGCCTCAAATTAAGTAAACATTTAATGGAATAACTTATTGGGGAACTTGTCTGTGATTAATGTATATTGCAAAATATTGATTGAACCAGTTGGTAATTATACTCTATCAGCAAAATTAGTGTATTAATATGTGCATTTAAACAGGTAAATTCTATCCTTTAAAGTAACTAAATATTTATTTAGCTTCTCAGAATTATTTAAATGTTTTTAAATTGGTGTTTTCTCTCAAATTTAGACAGGAATTTCAAGCATTCTTTTAGAGCATTCTATTTCAGCATGAATGTAGGGTGAGAGAAAAAAATGTTATAAAATAAAACAGATTTGCAATTTCCCCTCCATTATGGCTTGTATCTAGACATCTCCCCAAAGCCTCATGTGGTCATAGGTGGACATTTTCAGAGGTGGCTGGATCTAGGATATGTGCTGCTGGAGTCAAGGATGTGATGCTGGGATTGATTCCTGGTGCGATGCTATGATTAAGGCTGTCCCATCACGGGTGTGAGTGCTACCCACCCTGAGGGTGGGCAGCCTAGATAGGCTATAAGAAACAGAAAGAGGGCCTCCTGTCCCTTACTGTTTGCTGCTCTTGCTGCCTTCTGCCTGCCATTAACTGTTTCTCCTCTGCAATGTCCCCCTGCCATGACACCCTGCCTTGGATACAGCCAACTATGAACTGAAACCTCTACAAACTGTGAAACCATTCCTCCTTTAACTTTGAGTGTCAAGTATCTTGTCTCAGCAATGAGCAAAGTAACTAAGGCACCCTCTCTTTGGAATCCCCTTTCTCAATATTGCACTTTAAAATCTTTTTGGTTGCACCTATTTATTGCCTTTTCCTAAAGACCTTTAATTATTCAGAGATATACAATTTCTCTATGCTCAGAATCCCAGTTAATGTCTCAGATAAATTCATAACAAGCAGGCGGAAATGCTTTCATCCAGTTAGACTCAAGGGAAAAGAATCCAGCAAGCCACTTACAAGACTTCTGTCTCAATAGAGACACATGAGAAATAATGTAGAAGGATGAATATCCAAGTAAGGATTAACAGAAAGGAGTTGCTGCTTATTGAAGGTCATTGTTTCATTTCTGCATGTCTGGAGAGTGTGAGGAGACTTCACTTCCCTTAAGGAATTAATCTCATCAAGTAGTTTAATTTTTAGAAAATTGTTCCAGCATTTTATTGGGAATTTATTTATTTATTTCTATGAGAGGTTATATATTAGGTCATGCAAGAAATTCAGTCCCAAATGAGCTTTAGCTATATTTCCTTTCTATTTCCTGAATAACTATCCCAATCAGGGCACTTGGTTGTAGACTGCACAATACAAAAAACAAGAGTATATGGGGGAACTCTGTACTCTGAGACTACAAATTTTACTAGATTTTTGGAGGGAATATATATATATTATATATATATATTATATTCTGTCTCTTAAAGAGCTTGGTCACATATGGACCAGTAAATTAAGAAAATTTCTCTTTCCTGCACAGATTGATCTTCAATCTCATGGCTTCACCTTTAACTTCTAGGCAAGCCCAAGAACAGGACACTCTTACATAGCTCAGTCACAGGAGGATTTAATACTTTTGTGGTTTCAAAAATATTGGGCTTCTTTGTGCTACAGTGAATCAAAGTGGAGGAATTCATAATTCTGATCATAAAACAGCAAATTGATATAAATATCAATAGATGTAATAGATGAGCAAAGACTGGTGTTTTTGAAAAATGTGTGAACTCGGAAATTAAGGTTTGCCTTTTCTGCCCAGCACTGATTAACTGATTTTTTTTAAACCACAAAAAAAGGACTGTATTCAATTTCAATTCCAGGGTAACAAAATAATCTTAAGATTTGGATAATGGGGTTCCCTATTTTCTACATCTTTTATCTCAAGTTATGATCATTTAACTTGCAACAAGAAACACATGTTGTTGAACAAATAGAATATTTGGAGCATATGCTTAAAACCAATGAAAATATGCAAGGATATAAAGGAAATTCAGAATAATTTTGAGTCACTTGTGTTTTTGATTAAAAAAAGTTGATTCCATATGAAATTAGGAATGAAAAAGATGATAGAGATCCCAACTACAATTAGAACTCCATGCACCCCACTGTTAGTAACTGATAGAGAACACAGACAAATGGTATGTTTTAGTATATACCCAATATAAGATTTAGACCATGTAAGGCTACAGTGAGAAGACACCTTCAAGGAAGAAAATGGGCCCTTATTAGACACTCACTTTGTCAGCAGGCTGATCTTGCATTTCCCAGCCTTCAGAAATGAGAAATAAATATCTGCCATTTATAAACTCCTCTGTTTGTGCCATTTTTTGCACCCCAAAGGAACTAATACATATTGAAGTCTGTAATTACATTAATTTGCAACTGATTTATGATAAAATAAACATTGTAGACCTTTTCAGCATGATAAATGAGCATTTTAGTGGACATTTAATTGGAAATGCTGAACAGGACACATGTACATGGCATCAGATGCCACCAGGGTATACAGGGGAAATGAGAAGCCACTTCCTGGACGTCTGGGCTTTCTTGGATCAGCAGCAGTTCATCCTCTGAGTTTCATTTTTGATTGTTTTAGAGAGTACAATGGGTTGCATTAAGAGCTTGATTTCTCTTATATGAGAAACCCAAATTATAAATAAAGAGCAAAATAAAAGATAGATTATAGGGAGTAAGAAGATAGATCTTTCTCAGTTGGGAAGTGGATCAAGGGATGGAGCGAGGTGGAGAAAGGGAAAGGGAATGAAAACAGAATCAAGCTGTGTTATGTACCTCTACCAACTCCACAAGGAATGTAAACATTACATATTGCAAATGTACACTAATAAAAAGAATAGTCTTTAACGTATTTTTGAATACAAGTCTTTTAAGGTAAAAATTATCAGGAAATGAGAGGATGTTATCAAAGACTTCACCTTCCTCTACATCATTTCCTACCTTAGGGAAAAGGAGCTGATATAAGCAGATTTAGGGACTGAATTTGCTTTTTTCATAAGGAGAGAAATAAAGCAGATTGCAATATTTGCTTAAGTGTAGGCTTGATACTAGCTAGTCCAAAATATTTCAGTAAACAGAGCTTATAATTTTAGACTAACTTTAACAATTTTCTTTTGAGAATGTTACAGAGGATAGAAAAGAAATACTCCAACACTTCTTTTCTCCTCTGTCTTCCAGCTGCAAAAAAACCCCTAGTGAATTCAAAACAATATGGCACTAAGATTTCTGGTTAAATTATGAATTTATCAACTGCCTTCTCACACAAATGGGAGGGGAGACAGAGACAAAGAGAGATGGAAGGGAAGGAGGGGGGGAGGGTGGAAGGAGAGAATGTTTTATTAAGGCAAAAAACAGATATAGAAACAACTAAAGCTGTCAGCACTTTCTGAATGCTGAGTACTTGGATGGTTAAACAGTGCTGGGGAACGTCCACATGAACACATACTACTTCACTTCTTTTTCTCTTCTGCATCCATTTCCAGCCCCAGTGGCAGGACAGAGGACATTTATTTGTACTGCATGTGCTGGTATGGCTTTTTCTGTGGCCTGAATCCAGCAAATTATTACCCATTCTTATGGTTGATACACTTTAAGTAGTTTAAATATGTTTTTCCAAAAAAAAGGATACATACTTTGATTACCATTGTCCTTACATGCGCCCCCTGTGGGGTGAGGAGAAAATATTCCTCTTAAGGGTATTTAGGAATTCACTGTGTATATTTGTTTTCTGGAAAAGTTGCAATAATTAATTGTAAGAAATGTACAGCCACAGCTGGAAGTGAGTCTCTCATCCATAAAACACAGAGCATAGCTCCAAGTCCTTCCTATGTTACTCACAGGGCCAAGGTACCCCGGGATCCTAACTTCAGAATGCAAATGATACTGAGGCACTTTGCAGATCATGGCACATTCTCAGTTGTTGGGGATTCTTCCATACGGGAACCACTGCAGCTGTTGTGAATGTTTTGATAATAGAATGAATGTGTCAAAGTAAACAGAATCAAATAAAACAGAAATGTGATGTAGATACACATTATTTCGAAAAATGGTACAAATGAATTTTTTTAAAAAAGGACAATGAATATTTGAATTTTAAGTAAAATAATTCACATTTTAAAAAATTAACAAATTAAGGATTCATATTCTTATACAGCTATAGCATTTTTAATTTTAATAGCATGTTATTGTGGCATGGGTGAATCCTTAATTGCACTAACATGGTTTGAAAAAAACAAAGATAATTTTAAATAAATGACAAAAGGAACATCTTTCACGGGTAGATTTAGTCATTTCACAGTGTATACACACCAAGCCTCCATTTTGTAAGCCTTAAATTTATAGATTTGCCAATTAAAATAAGTACATAAAGATATTTCATTCTACTTATTTGTGGCTTAGAATCTGACAACCTATTATATAATTACTGAAGGAGAGACACTTTGCTGTCTCCATGGTATATGTTTTAAAATTACATTTTAAGGGCTCATTTTTGATAACTCACTGTCAGGGTGATAAATGCTTATTTTAGATTTCTTTCCCATCTTTCTGATTTTTGGTAATGAGGTTGTGTGAAGATCTTCACCCTAATCCTGAAGAATTCTCTTCATTTTTAAACTTCTGCAGAGGTGCAGAGCAAGGCCCTCAGAAGTATTTGTGACTGTGTGGAGTGAAAACTGTGGGATTACTGGAGGTGGACTGGCTTTTAAGAGTGATCAAGGACCATGAAGATATGTTTTAAATTTGAAAACAAAGCTTTTCTTTCTATTCAGAGGCTACATGAGGACTTTTTCTTTTCTTTTTTCTTTTTTTTTTTTTTTTTTGGTACCGGGCATCAAACTTGGGCCCTTGCGCTTGCGCAGCAGGCGGAGAAAACACTGAGCTAAATCTCCAGCCCTACTTTTGCTTTTCTCATATTTTTTCTTTTCCCTTCTTTCCTTTCCCCTACCCTTCTCACTTCCCCTACTCTTTTAGACAGTTTCTTCCTATTTCACATTATCAATTATGCCACTTTTAGTTTTTCACACTAGAGAAACTATTCGGTATTTACATGTGTGTCCTATTTATTTCACTTAAGAGTACGGCCCTACATGAGGACTTTTGATTAGTAGTCACCATAAGAACATTTCTGATTACTACTTGATGACATATAACCTGCATGTTAACCTATATTACATTATGCCAGTTTGCTAAAACAAAGTAGAAACAAAAGCTGCAATTTATTTTACTTTTCCATTCACTAAATGAGACAAGAGAAATAAACCTGTTCCTCTCCCTCTCAGGTCTTATAGGCCACTCTGTGTTTAAACCTTCACCTCTTGGAGTATTAGTCTGCTGTACAGAGGGGAACGTTTTTCATACAGTCAGGCTTGTAAGCAAAATTTCTATACTTCATTTTCCAAAGAAGAAACATAAATCTGTTCTAAGCCTAGAGAAGGAGCAGGGTGATTTGGACTCTCTGAGAGATGATCACATTAGTTCTCTCCCAGAGAGTGTAGGGGCCATGAATTAGGGTTTCCAGATAAAATACGAGATGCTCAGTGCCACAGTTCCAGCACTACTTCAGACTCTGCATTTGGGGATGTGCATTTCAGGGGATGTTTATGTCACCTGAAAAATTGAAAATCTGATCACCAGTGTGTGGGTATTAGGTTATCCTTTTGGGACAGGGCTTAGATCACCAGGGCTTAGAACTCATGAATAAGACTCTTATCATTATAAAAAAAGGCCCCATAAAACTGTTTTGCCAATTTTTTCACCAAGTGAAGTTACAGTGTGAAGGCAGCCCTCACCAGACAATGGATTTTCCTGGTGCCTTAGACTTCCCAGTCTTCAGAACTATGAAAAATAAATTTATTTTATTGAAAAGCCACCCACTTTACAGTATTTTATTAGTGCACTTTAAATGAATTAAGATATCCTATTAAATTTGAATTGCTGGTAAACAATACTTTCTTCATGTTTTTATTTGCAAAATTTGACAACTCTACTATAAATCCTATGTTTAAAGGATTCCCCTCTCTGCAAGTAATGTTTCCTAAAGGAAACATTAAAACTGACTTTCATCTACAGATTTTAGACCTAATCATCTTGTGAGATGAAACCAATCTGTACTTTTATGAAATTAATCAGGCATTTTCTCATTATATCTACACAACAGGTCTCATGGGGACTCAAAATCTAACTTATGTGACTCTATTTTTAAGATGCAGATGCTGATATTCAGAAAGAATAATTATTTTACCTCAAGGTTATATGAAAAGTCTAGAGGCAGAATTTGGACTTATATCTCAGTTTTTTACCCTTTAATCCAATGTTCTCCTCTCCACAAACTCACTATTTCATGAGAGTGGATGATAATTGATTAATCCTATAACTATAGTTGGGGGGGGGAGACTTTAAAATAAAATTAAGCAACATTTTCTATTTGATAATATTGTGCCTTAACTCAAAATAATTACTTCCCTTTGAGAATCCAAATATTGTTGATTTGGGACAATAGAATCTTCTGGTGAGAGATCTACCAGGTCTTTCTGAACACCTTAAAATTTCACATTGTACATTAGAACCTACTGGAAGTATTCAGTGGCATAGAAACACGGGTGCAGGAATTATAGAAAATGATGAATTTTATTTAACAATACACATGTATATGAATAAAGTTTTGAGAATCCCTATCCCCATTCTCACAAATGAGCATCTACAGTTCTGTTGAAGCATGTGTATAAATTTCCTCCGACAATATCACTTTCACATGGTGGGTGCTATTGAATCATATGATTTTTATAGTATCAACCTGACTTCCTTGCATAGTTTATTTCAATTTCTGGGCATAACAGAAATTGTACAATGCCAGTATGATATAATCATCATGCTATTTATTCGTAACACTTTTCTGGATGATTAGTGACCCTTAGCAGGGCATGTGGTAGTGACTAGGGCAGTTTTCATGTTGGCCACTCCTCTGATTTAACTGGGTTAGTAGATGGGGACATTAATGGTATTATTAGTAGGAATAAATTGAGTGAATAATATTTTAATGTTAAAAATAGCTGAAACATAATCTTTGTGGCTTTGTTAAGTATTGGCTTCTCAAAATACCACATTTTCAAAGAGTGGAATAAACAAGGGGTAATCTATATGTGGCTCATCTTGGTACAGTGGAGTAGAAAAACACATAAGGGATTAGTAGATATGAGAAAGTGTGGCTGCAATTTCCCTAACCCATGCATTTACTGGCGGCAAGCTCAATTTTTAAATACTTTTTCTCCTTCAAGGTCGAATTATTGAGTCTATTTTCAGTTAAATTCTTAGTGCGTTATTCAGCAGATAAGTTCCCCTTCTTCCTTGAGAATAGGTGGCATGTGAAGCTACAGGGTAACTTTACTGAACAAACCCAAGGAATCTGGGAATAGAAAAGCTGCTAAGAAAAAGGAGAGGAGAAGCTAGCTAGAGGGGAAAGTAATCAAAGTGTAGGAGGCAGTACTTGTGAGGAAAATATAGAAACTGGGACTTTAAATCCTTTTGGATGGTGAAAACTTATGACCTTTGCTCAAAGGAAAATGAAAGCTTTACAAGTTCTTGGACATCAAATACCACTTTTAAACTCAATACTTCAATGAGGGAGAAATGTGCTTCCTAAATTTCCTTTGAAATCTACATAGGATATAAAACACAAGTCTAAACATATTCTTAGCATAAATAAATTTGTAGGTTCCCAGATGTGGAAAAACCTGCAAATAGATCAAAACACAACCCTTCAGTACCCTAGATTCCCCACAATCCTGCTAGTGGCATAAAAAAGATATTTTGACATTTTTATTTAAATAAAGAAGCAGTGGCTAAAAACAGGCATTAAGTACAGATTCAAATGAACAGAACTCATGAAGTGGAAATGAGCATGTTTGAATTAATCATAATGCTTTAAGCAAGGTTTTCTAACACTAGTTAATTACTGCCACAAAATAGAGCACCAAATGAGTTTGGTGAGTTGTAAGACTTAAAGACCCCAAATAGGATCCAGTTTTGAACAAGGGTGATGTGGGAAAATTGACCAATTGCCACACAGGCTGTTGTGTGTCTAAGTAACTGAATAAGCCCAGCTATCAGCTCAATTAAATTAAGCACATTCATTTTCATTTGTTTTCCTAACAAATTCAATTCCCAAGAGACATTAGAAATTTCCCAAGACTGAAAATAAATTATCTTTCTTTTCCAATGTGGTTTTCATTAATATGCTTCCATGGCATAATAATTATCACAGACCAGCCCCTGTGGTATGGAGATGTCTGTGTGTGCAACATGAATGTGGTCCCCAACAATGGCAGAGTAGAGACCTATGAACTCTCTCATTCAGAAACATCACTCTGACCTCTTATAGGACCTAAAATGTCTATCACTAATTCCCCTCTGTCGCTTAGTACATAAAAAGATCTTGATTTTCTCTGCCTGTGTGATATAGCATAGTTACCTTACATGTTATTGCCAACAAACCATTTCAAAAATTGAAACCAAATCATTTTTTTCTCAGAACACTCAGCAAAGATATGTTTCATTATCCTTTGTAAGCTTCAAAGGTCTCTAGGAGCCTTCTCTCCAAATTGACCCTTTCAATATCTGAGTTCATGAGACCCAGCAAACTCTGAGTAAAGCCAATTCTCATTTATGACATAAAGTTTTTATTAACAAAATTACAATCTTTCTGAATTCTCTTACAGTCTTAAGTTTTGAGATCCTTGAGGGTTTTATAACTCAAATTAATTATATAACACTTTGTCTTTATTTTGAAGTCTCTGTGGAGAGACCTTTCAGTTATGCAGCTCTTTGCTTTGATATGGTGAATGATGTTAGGTCATGAAGGGAATAGACAGAAAAATTCATTTCTTGGAGAGGTGGGGTGGGATAGGGAAAATTCATGGTGGGTGGAGGAAGTGGAAATTATCCAGGAAGATGAATTTCACAAACCAAGCCTCTCTTTTTTAATATGGACACCACTCCTGGTACATTTATTTATATATTTATATTTTAAATTTTATTTTATTTTATTGGTACATTTTAGGTATACAATATAATGGCATTCATCACTGGAAAGCTGCACCTTTACATAATCTCTCTTGGTTCTTATTTTCCCCCCTTCTCCTGCCCTCACTTCAACCCCATCCATCCCTCCCTATTTACAAAGACTTTGTTTCCATTTTCTCATATTAATCCCACTCCCTTCTTTCTTTTCCCCTACCCCTCCCACTTCCCCTTCCTCTTTGCCCCTTTTCTTCCTATTTCACATTATCTATTATACTTTGAGTCCATAATTAAACTTTCAGTTTCTCACACTAGAGAAATTATTTGGTATTTACACATGCATGTCCTGTTTATTTCACTTAAGAGTATCGCCTCAATGTGCATCCATTCAGCTATAAATGTCCCTAAATTCTCATTTTTTATGGCTGAGTAGTACTCCATTTTATTTTTAAAAAACACATTTTCTTTATCC
>NW_004624733.1:28453752-28463997 GCF_000247695.1 Heterocephalus glaber | reverse complement strand
GGGGGGGGTGTCCAGTGGATTGTTGCCAGGGCGTGGGCTGATTCGGCATGTTCCGTGCAACTCAGGACCTCAGTAGGGCGTGCACAGACCTGCCTGTCTGCAGCGGGCTGATTCAGCGTGTTCTGAGTGACTCTGGATTCCATTTGTTTCCTATGTTGAGATTCCATCATGTTCCTCATATCCTCTATTTTTTAAATCTGTGTCCTCTCTAGATTTATTAATCATGTCTTGCACTATGGGCATAATCTCTGCTGTTACATGAGAAATTATTTCTGATTTCATTTTTTCCAGATTCTTTTTTGTTGCCAGTTCAGGGAGTACAGCTGGTTGAGTATGAGAGTGTTCCATCTCATTTCCCTTTGGGGTTGCTGTAGGTGATCTGGAAGTCTGTTTTTGAGACTTGTTTATGTGTCTTCTCATTTCGATCGGAGGGTGTGCTGTTGACACCTGCAGGCCTCACCTCCTCTGTGTTGGGAGTGGTGGAATGGTGGCCCGGAAGCCCATTCTTATGGGCTGGGAGTGGTGGAATGCCAGCCCAGAAGCCCCTACCTCTTGGTTGGGAGCAGTGGAATGCTGATCCTGTCTTAGCAGACTGCCCACAGGTCTCCATTTCCCTGGACTCCGGGTTACTCTCCTGGTATATTTAAATATATAATTTAAAACATGCCCAACTGACATCTAAAGTGACATGTACATAGTAGTATTAAATATATATATCTGTAGTATATATATAGTATATAAGTATATATAGTATATAATTAGTATATAAATATATAAATATAATAATATATAAATATATATATATAAAACACATGTATACACAACAATATCTGCTGCTTGTGTGTATTCTCCTTTTAAAGTTAAAATGCTGGCAGACAAGGTTTTGTGGATCATTTGTACTGAAAAAAATTACTAAGTGAATTTAGCAATGCTACAATGATGGGTTCATTTTGGTCATTTTCATCTGTTATAGCAGATGCCGTTTCCTCCCAATAAACAATACATTATGCTAAAAACAAAGACAAAAACAAAAACAAAAACTCAAGGTGGATTTTATCTCAGCCATCTAGTTGTCCTGTCTTTTTCCTCTAAGACCTTTTATTTATCACATCTCTTCTAAACAACCCAGAATCTTTGATTGGCTGCCCAACAGTTTAGGGCAGATCTATATGAAAAGGGTTTGCTATTAAGTGGTAGGGTGTGGTAACAGCTTAACATTTTTACATCTCAGTTTCCTCATCTATAAACTCAAAATTAGCAGATTTCTTCATAAAAAGGCCATAGGATCAAAATAAGTAAGGCCATATAATGTACAAAGGATAGAGCAACTTAAAGTTTCTCTTTTGCATTTCACTCATTTACAATAATTCTATTAATAATACTAGGTAACATTGGAGCATGAAACATATTACTGTAGTTTCAAATACAGCTGCATCAACTTCTATTTTCTGCAGCTTTCCTTTAATGCTTGTCCCTTCAGGAGGCAAAGTCTAGTTTTCACAACCTTTAACAAAATTGGCATTGTGACTTTCTCTGAAAAATTGAGTACGTAGAGGACTTCCTGGGTCATATAAATGTTTGTAGGTTTTTAAAAATCATCCTCTTGGGAATACTTTCCTGAGATTATTATTCAATAAAAACAGCTGGGACAAAATCAATTTAGAGGAAAAGGCCAAGATGCTCCAACTGTTTCAGCAGAGTCAAACCATCTGTTGATTTTCCAGCACACTGGCTGCATGAGTGAATGCAGGTGAGACCAGCAGAGGGATTGCCCAAGCAACAACTAAAATTCAAAAAATAATCATTTTTTATTGTCTTAAGCCTTAATACTCTATGACAGTTTGTTTTCTAGTAGTAGATAACTTATGTAATTATTTTGGTATTAGCACAATAGAAAATATCTATTTTATAAATCTAAACCCTAGTTTAAAAGATTATAAAAATTGTGTTACAATCTTATGTGGATTTTATCATGTTTCATTGAGGGTTGGCATAGACAATATGATAATAATTTTTCAATGCTTATCTATGATGTTTAATAGAAAACATGCTATAATGTCTGAAAAATTAGAACACTTACCATAGGATATAGATATATTTCCATGTGTTAATTCATTTAATATGCACAATAACTGTGTGATATGTAGTATTACTATACCTACCTTGCATAAAAGAAACTTGAGATATTAACAGGATAATAGCTTTATCCAAGGTCACATAGACAGTAGAGTTGGAATTGTAACTGAAGTAATCTGGCTTTTGACTATACACTTAACTGTTGCCCACTGTTGGCTTAAGGCCCTATTGTCAATGCTGACAGGTTGAGGGAGTAGTTCCATGTTAGTGCATACGCTTAGCACACATGAGAACCTGGATTCAATCCTCAGTGCTGATAAATTGAAAAACAAAGAAAGAAAGAAAAGCAATTATAAAGAAATTTTCCAACCAATATTCTCCAGGTAATTTGTAGAAGATTGATTTTTATTATTATTAAGTATGAAGATTGGGGCATATTAGGCCAGCAAACCCCTTAGCATTCCTACTGCATTTTTCCAAACATGAATATTTGACTTTTCTAGTTACTTTCAACATCAATCAAACTTTTTCTCAAGGTAATGCATATGAGAAACTTCTTAATATGTGAATTGTGTTGGAATTCACTTCCTTGCATTTTTAAAAATTCATTAAGTTCATTGGTACATTTTAGGTATACATTATGATAACATTCATCATTGGAAATTTGTATCTATTCATGACATATCTTGGTTCTTATTTTTTCCCCATTGCCATGCCCTCCTTTCAACCCCTCTTCTCCTCTGTATTCACAAAGACTTTGTTTCTGTTTTTTCCTTCTTTCTTCATATTTTTTTCTTTCCCTTCTTTCCTTTCTCCTATCCCCCCTAACTTCCCCTTCCCCTTCTCCTTTGGACCTTTTCTTCCTATTTCACATTATCTATTATCTATTTTGGTCCTCATTTACCCTTTCAGTTTCTCACACCAGAGAAACTATTCAGTATTTACACATGTGTGTCTTATTTATTTCACTTAAGAGTATGGCCTCAATGTGCATCCATTTAGCTATAAATGTTTCTAGTTTCTCATTCATTATGGCTGAGTAGTACTCCATTTTCTAAAAAAAAAAAAAAGCCACATTTTCTTTATCCAGTCACAAGTTGATGGGCATTTGGGCTGTTTCCAAGATTTAGCTATTACAAACTGTGTTGCTATAAACATGGGTGTGCATATATCACTATGGTATGATTCTTTTAATTCTTTTGGGAAGATACCCAGCAGGGGAATAGCTGGGTGAAATGGGACATTGAAGCCTAGTTTTTTGAGGACTCTCCATACTGATTTCCACAGTGGCTGCACCAGTCCATACTCCCACCAACATTGGAGAAGGGTTCCTTTGTTTTCCCCACAAGTAACATTTATTATTAGTTGATTTCTTGATAGAAGCCATTCTTTCTGGAGTGAGGTGAAAACTCAGCATTGTTTTCATTTGCATCTCTTGGATGACCAGTGATGTTGAACAATATTTCATGTTTATGTGGTGTTTCTACTTCTTCATCTGAGAAATGTGTATTCATTTCAGATGCCCATTTTTGGACTGGGTCTTTAAACTGGAGGGGGGTCTTGGCCAGGGATTTAGCTCAGTGGTTCCAGCACCAGCCTTGCAAGCAGAAGAACCCAAGTTTGATCCCTGGTACAAAAAAAAAGAAAATTGGAGGGTCCTGTTTTTTTTAAGTTCTTTGTATATTTGAGATAGTAGACCTTTGTCTGAAGAACAGTTGATAAATTTTTTTTCCCACATTGTGGGTTGTCTCTTTACTCTGTAGGTGGTTTCTCTAGCTGTGCAGAAAGTCTTTAATAGGAGGAGATCCCAGTTGTTGATTCTTTGTGCTAGTTCCCATGCTACTGAGGTTTTGTTCATGAAGTCTTTTCCTAGGCCAATGTCTTCAAGAGTTCTACCTAATTTCTCTTCCAGAATTTTTAGTGTTTCTGTTTTAATATTTAAATCCTTAATCCATTTCAATTTTAGTTTAGTGCATGGTGAGAGATATAGGTCTAATTTTAATCTTTGGCAAGTTGAGACCCAGCTTTTCCAGCACCATTTATTAAAGAGGCTATCTTTCCTCTAATGAGGGTGTTTGGCTCCTTTGTCAAAGATGAGTTGGATGAGTATGTCTTGAGTTGTTTCTGCATCTTCTAATCTGTTCCACGGATCCTGGGATCTGTTTCTTTGCCAGTACCATCCTATTTTAATCATAATAGCTTTGTAGTATAGATTCAAGTTGGGGATTGTGGTACCCCTTGCCTTTTCTTTGTTACCTACCATTGCTTTTGCTATCCTAGGACTCTTCTGGTTCCAAATGAATTTTCGGATTGTTTTCTCTAGTTCTGTGAAATAAGCTGCATTTGGTTTTTAAGACATTTGATTTCAGGACCATGGAGAGAACCCATCCCATTTAGACTGATGATTCCAGCGTACACACCTGAAGGATGTAGACATTGAAATCCACTTGGTGCTTTTTAGAGGGAGAACAAAAGCAAACAATCAAGCAAACAAGCAAAAACCCCAATAAATACTGATTTCAAAGACTACTAACAATCTTAATTATAATCTTCAGAATGGTGATCAAGAGTATTGAGTATGATCCTTTGTTTAATATGAATTTCAGTGATGTATGAAATGCTTGACCTGTGTACTGGTTTTATCAAAGGATGTCGGCTCCTACCTTTATCTCTACCCTTCCTCTGAGATTGTGTGGTGCTGTGGCAAGCTGTTTTTCTTCAGTGTAATGACATAACTAAAAACAAAAATAATAAAGGAAGTTATTTTGAGCACATATTAAAGTCTTGCCTTTCAATTGAAGGGCTTTATATTTGGCTGTCATTTTCTCTTAAGTCAGAGACTTAACATCCCTGTATTATACCTCTGTATGGAAACCTATTCCTGAATATACGAGCGTTCGGTATGAAGGTGAACAATTCATGAATAATTAGCAAATCGGAGATTCAAGGAAAAGGACTTCAAAGGACCAATTTAAAATAAATAAATGCCCAGCCCTGAAAATTAACAGCTAAATTAAATTTTCACAATTAGACATACTATTTTTGTGACCTGTAAGTCAAATAAGATAGCTTGGAATTTCTAATATTGGCAAAGATGCAATAAAATGGCAATGTTTTTTGGTACTTCTTTGGGTTTTATGAAGACTGGCATCTTGTTAACACAAATACATTTTCTACTACCTTCTCTTTTATTTGCCTCAACTTTAGAGATTAGAAATATAAATACTTATTTTTGCAGCCTTCTTTGGTGCACTGTGGTCATGTCACACTGTTATAACCAAATGTTATAACCAACAAAAATATTGTGGAAGGCTCCTAACCCATAGCTGTTCTGGGGAAGTGTACAAGAAAGTGTTTATTGGTAACAAGGTAGAGTTATATTGAGGGTCTTCCTTCTCAGCTTCAACTTGCTTGGAATGTAGACAGAATCCCTGGAGCAGTGGCTGGCATCTGGCCAACATGAGGAAAAGCCCAAATGACTGACGGCACACCCCACCATTAGTCTCCTCTGCCACACTTGGGAATCGAGTTCAGGCTGATTCTCAAGGCAGCTATGGTATTTTTAGGCCACTGAACAAATACCAGCAGCTGTCTACCTCCAGGCCCACTCTTTTTCATTTATTTATTTTGGTACCAGGGATCGAACTCTGGTCCTTGTGCTTCCAGGGCAGGCGGCAGAACCACTGAGCTAAATCCCTGGCACAGGCCTACTCTTTCATAAAAAAAATAAACCTTTATTTGTTTTGATTACTTTTAAATAGGACTTTTTGTCACTTGCAAAATTTCTAAGTAAAGCAATGGGATTCTAAATTTATGAAATGTTTTGGGTGGATAATTTGGCATAATCAATCAAATTTTAAAATGTTCTCAGAATTATTTTGGAATTTTATGTTTGGATTGTAGGAATTTATCCTAAAGAAATAATATTCAACCATATGCACAAAGACATTTATATAAAAACAATTATTTTAACATTCTTTGAAATAGCAAATATTTGGAAATAATCCAATGTTTACCATTAAGGAAAATTATTAAATCTAACATCATTATTTTGTAAGTATAAAATAGAGAGACTCTACACATACAAACATAGGACCATCAAAATATAGTGTAGATTAAGATGTATCAAAGAATAATATGTACAATGCAGACTCATTTGTGAAAGAAATATATATGTGCATGTATGAAACTTTGAGATGTGATTGTTTTATAGGAAATGTGAGATTTTCAGTTATTCTTAACAATCCTCAGAACATTTTGAATCTTGGTCAACGGGCATATATTTACATATAAAAGATACTGACAAATTTACTCATGTGAATGTAAACTACTGCTAGATGCAGCAACAAACACCTATAATCCCAGCTATTTGAGAGGCTGAGGCAGGAGGATCACAAGTTCAAGGCCAGACTGGGCAATTCGGTAAGACTTGATCTCAAAAAATAAAAAGGGCTGGAGATGGCTCAATGGTAGAGTGCCTCTTGTTTGATTTCCTGTCCTATAAAATATGAACACATTTATATATAAAATATGTATTTATATATACACACATATATAACTATTTGATAGCTTAAATATTTATTTTTCTAAGAGCCTTTGATGTCCAATAGTAATTAAAAGAATTGACTGGAATTACAATTAAATAGGAAAAAAATATCTATACAATCTCTTTAACTCTAAAATTATGCAGTATAGGTGGTCACTACTTTGGCTATTTCTACAGCTAGTCTTTCCTCACGAATGGTTTGTTGTTAAAATGGTGAAAGATGGATGTGTTAATCAGCTTTGAGTCACTGTGACAAAATGCCTGAAAATAACAAAGAAGAAGTTGTTTATTTTGGCTTATAGTTTCAGAGGTTCCAGTCCATACACTGCTGATTCCATTGTTTTTAGGCCTGCGGCAAGGCAGAAACATCATGGCTGAAGGGCTGTTGAGGAAAGCTGTTCCCCTCATGGTAGTCCAGAAAGGGGACAGAGAAGAGCCAGTAAGGGACTAGGGACAAAATATACCCTTCAAAGCACCTTAACCACTGTTACACTTTATCCAATTAGGCCCCACATCCTAGTAAGCTCATTGAGCTATGAATTTATTGGTGGATTAATCCATTGATGTGGTTACAGCCCACAAGATCCAATCAACTACCAAAGGCCCATCAACTAGCAAACCAAACTTCAAAAGGATGAGACTTTTAGGGGGCATTTTAAATAAAAGCCATAACAATGGATCTCCAGATGAAGCCCTTATGAATTTTATAATAAAAACACCTTACATGCCATCAATTCTGATTTGATCCATGAAGACAACTTACTCAACTATTATCTTATTCTAGCACTTCTTGGCTGTACAGTTTCTGAATTAGAATAAAGTCATTTTCACTGACCCAAAATTTTGAGAACTATAAATATTATTTGGAGCTAAAATTAATTTTAAAGCTTTAAATGATTACCATGCCTAATTGATTAGATATTTTATAATTGATTTATCATCCCAAATAAAAAATGCTTAAGACAACCAATGTTTTTATTATTCTAGTTCACATTTTGATGACTATTTAATACTACTGATCAAGTCAAGTTTATAGAATCAATCTACTGCTTTCTTCCTGTTCAAAAAATCAGTATCTTTCATTCTTCTTCCTACTCCCACAGTCCTCTTCTTTGTCTCCTTCTCCTACTTTCTCTTCCTCTTCTTCCCCCTCCCTTCCCTCCCATCTTCTCCCCTCATCTGCCCTCTTCTTGCCTCATCAGATTAGGGTTTTTTTACATCTACCAGTGGCTGTATGAGAACAGATAAGTGGAGTGAGGACAGAAACTACTACTGGAATGATCTGTTCTAAAAAGAATGACAATCAATGAGTAGTGTGTCTTTAGGCACCACTTTGTCATAATAGCTAACTTTTATAGAGCACTGATTATGTCTCTGACATAATCATTCAATATGCATTTTCTCATTTAATCTTTTCAACAGTATATGAATGATATACTATTACTTTTTCCAATTTACTAATATAGTAGCTGCTGCTCAGGGAAATTTCCCAGGTTTATGTGACTCAAAAATTCAAACTGTTAATTTTTATTGCATTTAGCCTCCAAAAGACATTAATCATGATCTTACACATAACATATATAGGGTGGATCTCTATGTATGTCCACTATTGATGGGGACATTTCTATGTTGTTCAACACTAAACAGGAAGGACCAGGAATAGACTAGATACTTGATATATATACTTTCTGAATGAATAAATTCATACATACATGAATGAAACGCTTATGATCTGAATATAAATTTGAATTAACTCCTTTTTCTTCTCCAAACCGGACCACTTCTTGGAGCACTATTAAATGGTATCCTTCTTTGGCTATTTGGCTGGAAAGTACTTTAAGTTTCTTCAGTTCAATAAATTTTTCATTTGAGGAAATATTTTTTATTACTTTGGGAGAAATAGCCAAAACAACTGGAGTCTAGCTGAATTTTCCATCCATGGATGGAAAAAAATCCAAGTGGAACAGTGTTTGAAAACAACCTCAAAAAATCTGCTCTTCTTAGCTTCCTCCACTCACTAGGTCATAAAGAAATGCACTGAGAATGCTGACTTTGAAGAGCTCCCAAGATAGCTTTCCAGATGACCAATTGTTCCCAAGGGGCTGTTACTTTGAAAAGCTTAAGTACCATAGAGAGAGCAAAGTGAGTGGGAGAAATTTCCTTCCTTGATTGTTGCATTATTCTTAGAAGCGCTGATGCAGATTGGGGAGGGGCCAGAGCCTCCAAGTGCTCTGCCTAAGTGATACATATGGGAACAAATTAGCCTTTTAGAATTAACTCCAAATTCTCAAACTGAAGGCAATAACAACTTCTATGTACATAAAAAAACAAGCAGAAGAAAACCTGGAATCTGCATCTGTGTATACATGTACAGACCATAGGTAGTGCTCACCTTTAGTCTAGCTCATCCTCTGCTACCACCAGGTTAACTTTCCCAGTGCATAGTGTATGTGTTAGGGAGGGGTGAGAATAAGAATTAAATTATTTCCATTCTTAAACATATTCTGCAACTCTCATTTCCTGGACTATTTAATTCTACCTTTATCACCCCCAACTACTGTCCTACATAAATTCTCTTCTCCAGATAGAATGATTTACTAGCCTCCATTCTGAAATTATCTTCAAGGTACAACATTAATATTTAATATTTATCATGTATGTACTACCTGCTAAGTTCTCTCCCAGAGGATTTGCACAGATCATCTCATTTAACTCCAGACTACATGAAGTAAATACCATTTATAGATAAAGCACAAGGAATCTGTCCAAGGTCATACAACAGTCAGTGGTAAAATGGAATCTGAACTGAAATTTTAGTGCCCTACTGCTTTAACAACTAATTCTGTCTAGATAGAAATCAAAGCTTTGGTAGTCTTCATTGGTCAACATACAGGATAACAAGTGAAAATAAGATTTAGGATGATTTTTCAATTAAAAAAATTGTTTTTCCACCTTAAGAATTTGGAAGATGTAGAGACAACATGAGTTCAGTTTATTTTGTCATTCAACACAAGTTTATTGAGCACCAATTATATATAGGCACAATTTTCAGCACTGTAGACATGGTAATGAAGGAAACAAAATTCGGCAGTACAGAGCTATAATCCAAGCTACTTGGGAGGCTGAGGCAGGAAGAGCACAAGAAGAAGTTTGAGGTCAAAATAGGTAATTTACTGAGACACCATCTCAAAATATTTTTCTCTTTATATATATATTTATTGGTACATTTTAGGTATAAAATACATTTACATTTATCCTTGGGTGTTTGTACCAGAACATGATGTATCTTAGTTTTTATTTTTTCTCCCATTACCTGTGCACCCTTTACCCCCTCCACCCTTCCCTATTAACTTAGAGTTTGATTCCATTTTTTTTTCCTTTCTCATAATTTTTCCTTTCCCTTCTTCCCTTTCCCCTTCCCCTCCCACCATTCCCTAACCCTTGGACTTTTTCTTATTTCAAATTATCAATTATTCATTTTAACCATTTTCATCCTTATTTACACTTTCAATTTCTCACACTAGAGAAACTATTAGGTATTTACACATGTGTGTCCTATTTATTTCACTTAAGAGTATGGCCTCAATATACATCCATTTAGCTATAAATGTCTCTAGTTTCTC
>NW_004624733.1:28435458-28449606 GCF_000247695.1 Heterocephalus glaber | reverse complement strand
TGTTTCATGGATTCCATTTCTTTCTTATGTTGGGCAATCATGGTTTCCATTTCTTTCTTATGCTGGGCATTCATGGCTTCCAGCATATTTCTGATTTCATCTATTTTCTTATCTGTTTCTGCTCTAGAGCTTCTAATCATGCCTTTCATTGTGCTCACCATGTCTGTATTTACCTAGGAGATTATTTCTGCTTTGAATTTTTCTAGAGCCTCATGCATCTGCTTTGTTACTTCCTGTGCTATCAGTTCAGGTTGTCCAAGTGGTTGCTTGTCAGACTTTTCCACCTCATTTCCCCCAGAATTTCCTTTTTGTGGTGTGGAAGCCTGCGTTTGTGCCTTGCTTAAGTGTCTTCTCATTTTTGCTTTTGGTACTGTCCTTGGTTTAATTCCTGGGTTGATATTTCAAAATTGCTTAATGTAGGTATCCTTATTGCTTGTGTTTAGAACCCTTGTGGAATGATTGCTTTTCATAGGTGTCTTCTAGATATAGCTTGTGTTTGGCTATTTTATTTTCCTTATACCAGGTAGGAAAATGACTCTGAGGCTATTTTGTTTGCCTCATACCAGGAAGGAAAACTAATCAGATCAATCACAACATGTTAGCCCAAATGACATAGTCAGCAATACCATAGCATCAAGCACAGCTAAGAAAATGACAATTTGTGGTAGTTATTAATCTATCAATTTTAACTCTGTGAGTTAAAACCGAGGACCATCCTAACATAAGTTTATAATGAATAAGCTCTTCAATATAGCATCTTTCCCCTTCGGGCTGGGGAGTTAAAAGGAGTTGGGGAGGGAGTGTCAGGTAGAAAGAACAGGTAAGATTAGCGATGAGGCCAGAAAACACAGAAATATCACACAAACTCTAAGAAGTTGTTAAAGGCAAGAGAAAAATGGCAGAATGAAAGAACAAAGATGTGAATAGAATCACCTAACAGCAGCAGGGAGGCTATATACCAAATTTACTTTCCTTTAAACCTAATGATAATCCAGAGAAGGAAAAAGAGAAGAAAAAAACAATAAGGGAGAAATCCGAATTCAGTGCAGAAAGGAACAAATGGGGAGATGAGCAATGTGGGACAGCAAGAGAGTAAGTGAGGGGGGGGGAAGATAAAAGAAAGAAAAGAAAGAAAAGTATAACTTTGAAGAGTAGAGAGAAAGTAAAAATTAAGAATTGAAAATAGGAGAAAAAAAATTTTTTTTCTTTTTTGCAAATAGCACTAGAAATTATGGGCCTCCTTCAGGGTATATCTTTGCTGTCACAATAGGCAGCGTAGGAATCCCTGTGCATATACGAGTCAATGAGTCTCAGCAAGCCAGCAGCAGACCAAGTACAGTGGTCCGATGTGCCTTTATTGTAGAGATTCTCTTTACTTTTCTGCTGAGCTTCAGTTTTAATCGAGGAGCCTGAGAAGCCCTCTTTCTGTTTCTAATTTCTGCTCTACCTTGTGGCGCTCAGGACAAGTGTCTTTATAATCTCCTGTGCCTCTGTAGTGTGGGATCAGGTAGCAGAAAAGCCAGAAGGCCAGAGGCGCAAGGCGGGGTGCGGGGTGGGGGGCATTGGTAAGCAGACCTCACCATGGCTTGGGCCTGGGGGTGGGCGGGGCTTCAAGCTGCTCCTCTCACCTAGCAGGTCCAGCTTAGAGAGCGTGGGATGGAGGTTGGGCTGCAAGACGAGCCCCGGACCTCACCTCAAAATTTTTTTTAAAAAATGGTTGGGAGAGCTGGGGATTTAGCTCAGTGGCACCATGCCTGCCTCACAAGTGCAAGGTCCTGAGTTCAATCCCTGGTACTGAAAAAAAAAAAAAAAAAGAAAACGGTTGGGTAATACAGCTCAATATTAGCCTCTGTGTTCTATTCCCAGTACTGAGAAAAAAATGGAAAAATAAAAAAAGAAAAGAAAGACCGTATCCTCTTCACACTTGCATTCTGGTACATTCTAGTTCCTCACATTTTATTCAAAGGGACCTACATCAGTCCAAGTGATGTTAAAAAAAATCTTTTGTTATTGGCATAGGGAGAGCATGGATGTAACTGACTGCTTTATTGTTGGGGTCAGATGACTCAGAGAAAAGGCATTTAGCCTCTGGAGGTAAAAATGAAGTTTTAAAACAAAAGACAAACTTTCACGTCATAGGGGGTGGCCAGGAATGTAACAGAAAATGGACCAGAAGGGACTGTGCTGCATTACAGAGCCCTCACTCAGTCACACGGGGCAGCTCCATCTCCGCTCCCGGACTTATGCCGTTGGCATGTGGACCAGTGGCAACGCCTCTGACATAGGAACACGGCAGAAATCTCACATTGCGCATGTATAGAACATTTGATTCTGAAATGTTGGAAGATTAATTTCAAATAAAAAGAAAATAAAACCAAAAATTGTATGTCAATTAAGAAGCTCACACAGATGTATTTTAAGACTGAACAACATTCTAGTGGGTAGACAGCACATTTTCTCCACTCATCCACCTATTTAGGTTGTTTCTGTATCTTGAGTATTATGAATACGGCTGCAATGAACATTGGAATGCTAATACCTATTTGAGATTCTGATGTCAATTCAAAAGTGGGATTGCTGGATGGTATGATGGTCAAAAGAGAGAAATGCTGCCATATGTGACACAATGGATAACCCTTGAGGACTTTATGCTATGTGAATTGAATATGTCCAGTAAGAGAAGGACAAACACTGGATGATCACACTTACATGTGTAGTGCTTAAGAGAGTCAAACTCATAGAATGGGAGAATAGAATTATGGCTTTTAAGGGGTTGGAGGAAGGAAAATGGGGAGTTACTAGTCAATGGACAATATTTCTCAATTATACTTAATCTATAAATCCTGGAGACTTGCTGTACAACACTGGACCTATAGTTACCAATACTGTGCTATACACTTAAAATTTTGTTAAGTGGGTAGCTCTGACATTAATTGTTTTTACCATAATAATCATACCCATAAAAGTAAAGCATGTATATAAGTCAGGGTATCTCTACACTGACAGGGACTTACCCTGTTGTGTACATATAAGTGTGTTGAGGAGGAGAGACCAGAAGCATTCCAGCATGAAGCCTTGAGATTGAACTGGAGGAACCTATCAGCACAGGTCTTTATTCCAAATGTACTAGAATGCAGAATGAAGGTGGGCAGGAACATTACAAAAGGAAAGGAGGAATTAAATCACCAACTGAGAAAGCTACAAGGGGAGTTTGACAAGTGAATCAGGAGCAACATCAGAGTCAGGTTTTACTTTCCTGCAGAACCTTCACATTAAGTTTATTTCAACCAGTGCCATGTCCCTTCAGGCTCTTTTGCTCAGAGACAGAGAATAGGCAGGTCATTTACTCTTTGTCCTGGGATTTGGCAGGGAGAAACTTTTCCTTTGAAACTTCGGAGGCAGGAATAAAGCAAGCCTTAGGCTTTCCAGCAAAGTTTATTTAAAAGCCAATGAACTTCCATCCTATCTGTCAGTCGTCTCTTTTGCAGGTGCAGGGCTTTCTGGGGTCTAAGCCCTTTCATCTTCACAGAATATTGAGTAATCTGAATTCAAATGCAGAAAAATCAGGTTCTAGAAACATGTAGCAGAATGCCTACAAATAGATGGGAAAATATCACCCATGTAACTTTAAGACTGTAAATACAGTGAAAAACTGAGAAATTCAATTCTTTTATGGGATCTTTCAAAGGTGCCCTTCCATTTATATCACATTGGGTGTTCTAAAGTGTACTGTCTTATCCACATCTTTATGATAGTCTGGTAGGTAGACTGTAGCTTATTTTAAAATTTAGCAATTTGGCTTTGATGGGTTAAAGAGCTTGACTGGAACCACAGGTGTGGCAGGGCTGAGCTTGAACTCAGAACTGCTGATTCCAACTTCAGGGTTATTGGCTAGGGTGAGACCTAGTTTATATTTCCAACCTGGGAAACTATGTTTTGTAAAGCCCTAGTACACTATGCTATGAAAGTCACTTTACAATGTATTAATGTGTTTTTAAATACTATTTACAGATTCAAATCATTTTTCTACTCCCTAGAAGTTAAATAATAAAAGTTGAAAAGCCTGCAAGGACTCCAACATATTTATTGATTACAACTTACTTTGGATATACACTATTCTCTAGTAATCTAATCAATAGCAAGTGATTAAAATAACCGATTAAATGATAAACATGTTGGAGTTTTCGATCTTTTTATTGACTGGCCTAGATTTTGTGTACAGCCTGGTCATAGTGTTAGAATCATTAAAATGCTCACAAAAATTCTATTGAAGAACGTGTTCAATGAAAGATTCATGTTCCCCAAAAGGCAACTAAAGAATGTTAAAAAGCAGGTTGAGCAAATGTTTCAGAGCATGAATTTGCAGTCAGGGAGACCTGGTGTGAGTCTTCCTTAAGCCCTGCCATTTACTAGCTGTAAGGAGGTCTTAGGGAAGTTTCTTAACCTTTCTGAACCTCAGAGCTCTCTTCCATAGAGTCCAGTAAACAATTTCATCTATCTGGATTCTTTACTGTTTGGTTTAAGTCAGTCAACTGAAGTAAAGAGATTACAGAATGAGCTACCATATCATATGATTTCAGAAAATGAACAATAACTTTTACGATGGTTATTATTTATTTCACGTCTCTAAGTTCCCTCTTCAATTACTTTGACCATAAAAAATGGTTAAAGAAACTTACTTGCTCATTCCATCTGTATCAGAGTATCAGAGTTCATTAGCAAAGGAAGAGAAAGCATTTCTTACTCTGATTTAAAGAACTGGAGTACTCAATAAACACCAGGCACTGTGTTGGATACCTTCTGTGTCCCCTTGACCTGCCTTCTCCAGCCAGTGCTGGGCAACTCACTTTCTTTTGGAGAGCACAGGCCTTCTCGATGGCTCAGGGAGCTGAGGGATTTGTCTGGTAATCTCATTGGCACTGAGGTGTGTGCCAGCCTAGAACTGTGAGAGTTAACATCCCATGGGAGCTTGCTCAGTGAAAGACTGAAGCTGGCAGGCACATGTTCCCTTTGCTAGCCCCCAGGTAGACATTCTAGTTGTATTTGACACAGTTCTTTGGCTGGTGTTTATAGGATTAAAGCTCAGAAGCCCATAGCAGTGATCAGTTCAACAACACTTCCTTTCCTTCATCTTTCTTTCAATCTTTCCAATTCTGTTACCACCTCCCCAAAATAAACCACCTATACATAAGTGCTTATCTCCAGCTGTTTTTGGAAAACTAAGAATGATATAATCTTTGGCTTTAAGTGAAATAAATGTAATTTTGCACAGTTACATTTCCTTACAATTATATGGAGTTTTTTTATATTGTTCAAAGATTGTTGAAATTGATCTTAAAAGTAATTCACACTACTCCAACTCCATTGAATTCATCTAAAGGTCATTCCTTTAATGACCTTAAGTGAGATATTTTAACCCAAAAGTTGACAAACATTTTCCTTAAAGGGATAGACAGTAAATATCCTAGGCTTTTCAGGCCAGCTGATCTGTGGCATCAACCCAATTCGACATTTGTAGCATGAAAGCAGTAGAAAGTAACAACATAAATAAATAGGATGGGGGTGGTTGTGTCTCATTAAGTCTTCATGTATAAAAAATATATGGCTGGTTCAGGATTGCAGTATAGATACATTATATAATCCAAGCTGTCTTCAGGGAAATTTATTAAAAAGTTATGAATTATTTTTTCCTACCCTGAAGATGTTTTTCTCAAAATATTTAGAATAACCAAGTGTGTCTCTAAGTACCCTTTCTCCACTTCCCACATGGATGAGATATGCAACTCTAGGAAGGGCCTGAGGTGAATGTCTGAGGAATCACAAGTTAATAGCAGCATTCACCGTGAACCCAGCATGATCCGGGCTTACACTAAGAGGTGTCCTTGTCCTAGCTCATTCATTTCCAAGGGGAACTGCAGGTAGGGGGACTAGGCAACTTCCCACATCTTCACCACAAACAAATGGTGCAAATTATGTTTGAACCCAAGTCCATCTCCGAAGTATGTGTTCTTAGGACCACATGATGGACTGAAGTATATCTGCAAAGCCAACAAGATTCTTTTCCAGAACAGCAAATTATATTTCAATATATGGAGGCTAAACCAAGAAAGGAAAAAAATAGTGTGATTGTCTTAAGGAAATTATGCCTACCATTCTGTCAAAATATTTCACACAGTTTTGGAATAAATGACCACTTTTACAACTTTAAAAGTGTCTAAAATGCGTCGGTGCTGTCACATTGAACATGGTCCTAATTATGTCATAGTAATTTTTAAAATTAGATTTTCATAGTTAGTTCATTGGGATTAGTCCAAGAATGAAGCAGAGCATTAAATTTAAATAATTTATATCCATACTGAACATGCATTTACAGAGGTTGACAATTGTCATGGAGACGGTAGCTAATTAGAAGGGAAACACATTAAAAAAATAAAAACAAGCCAGAATTCTACTCTATAACTTAAATATTCAGCTTCAGATACAAGTTGTAATTTATAAATTCCTTAGAATGGTATAAAATAAAATTTTAGATAAACAAGAAGCTATTTTTAACACTGTAAATGGCAGTATATTTCCAGCAGCGTCTGACTAAAAGAACAGTAGTAAAAAAGAGGAAGGACTTGAAATCTAAGGTGACAAGCCATTATTATTTTTTAGCTTTGTGTTTTAAAGTGACAAATAATACTTACATATATTTAAGGAATACAATGTAATGTTTTGATGCATGTATACACATAATGATCAAATCAGGCTAATTAGCATATCTATCACTCAAAGTTTTTCATTTCTTTATAATGAGTACATTTCAGATCTCTATTAGCTATTTAACAAAATATAATACAATATTATCAGCTATAGTCAACAAGTTGTGCAGCAGAACTCTAGAATTCATTTCTATCTTTGCAGCAACTTTGTACTCATGGGCCAATGTCTCCCTCCCACGTAACTATTGGTCATCTAATAGATAGTGCCTTTGGTCCATGCTGAATTGATGCAGCACCAGAGCAAGGGGGTGCCCAACTGGAATGGGAGCCCATGATTAATTCTAGATGAACCCTGAGTACAGTTGTGGGACATAATAGCCTGAAGGTAAATAAAGAAAGCACAGTGCTCCTATAACATATAGACTTTGATCTTTGGAGGGGAAGAAAGAATGAACTAACAGGCAAATGGTATTTGATGTTAGATTTGATCTGAGAGTCCAAACAAACTCTAGATCTCAGAATAACAGCAAAATTAGTGAGCTGCAGGATTCAGACATTTAATCAAGACAGAGGAAATGGGGTAAAATATTCCCTTCAAAAATTTGCATGTATAGAGGAATAAAACCAAGAAGAGCTAAATCAGTTTGAAGAAACAGACACTTTTAATGTGAAACAGAAGTTTTTGACACTGTTCTTTACTCCTAGAAGTTATCCAAGAAACAATTCTTATCATTCCTAGACTGTATTTTAAAGCCTTGGTTCTGTATTAAGGTCTCTAAACCCAATATAAATGTGATTTTCAGTCACTTATTTAAAAAATGGAAATCTTTAATGTGTTGCTCTTCTCTTTTGCAAAACATTATAATTTTTCTTTAGTACACATATCCTCTTTGGTAGACATAATGAGTGGCCTTGCTGGGCTCATCCACCATGCTTTGATTTCAAGAGTGTCCTGGGTTAGTTTAAGCCAATCAAGAATGTTACCTCCCTGGACATGAAGGTTGTTTCAGGGATGGCTGTACCATAGCCAACTAAATGTTAACAGAAGCTATCTGGCTTCTTGAGAAAATGAGTCTCCTCTCTTTATCATGGGAGTAACTAGAAGAGATTCTTTCCGTCTCGTTGATGTGATGTGAAGATGTGGAGGCTATAGCCATGAGGGCTACTATACTGCCAAGAAAAGACACCTGGGACTTGGTGGGTTTGAACCACCCAGAGCCAGAACATACTCTGCACTTTTTAGTTTTGTGACTTAATAAACTTTCTTTGTTGTGTAAGTTTTCTTGGCTTGCCTTCCTTCCTTCCTTCCTTTCCTTCCTCTTTCTTTCTTTCCTTTTCTTTCTTTCTTTCTCTTTCTTTTTCTTTCTTTCCTTCCTTCTTTCTTTCTCTTTCTTTCTCTCTGTCTTTCTCCTTCCTTCCTTCCTTCTGTATTTTTTTCTCCTCTCCTCTGTTCTCACTTTCTCTCTTTTTATTTTCTCTCTTTCTTGATTTCCAGAGTCTTTGCAGAATCAAAGTACATTGTCCCAGGTTCTGGGAACCAAGACAAATACAACTATGCTATGGCTTTAGGATGCTGCCTTTGTCATGGAAACATGATCACCGAGCATTAAATTGTTGAAGATCTGGGTAATTTTAGGTGAAAGACTACAGCACTAGAAGAAAATGGCTGGGTTAGATTCTTGGAAAAGAAAATTGTAAGAGTAAAGAAAAGGAAGAAACATGTGGCCAGGGTGGGATTAGGGTATGGAAATAGATAACTGAAGTGTGTAGTACCCCCATGTATAGGGTAAACAATGAACCCCAAATTATCTGAAAATCTCCAGAGCTTGATCTCAATTCGAATCAGCCCAGTTTCTATGAAAAAACACTTAGGTATCCTGAAGACTTGCGCAGAACAGAGGATTTGGGGCATGTCGACAGCAGCTTTTGAGAGGAAAGTTCTTTTCTCCAACAATAATTTAGAATAAGATGTCTGTCTAGAAATAATTAGATTACTGTCAAGGATAAGTTACAAAGCCAGCAATGTCTAAGAGATCTGCTGTTATCTTTATTCTTAAGATCAATTTAAGCTGTCATAAATAGCAGATTGATTGCATTTTGAGCTCATAGTTATATTCAATTGTATCCTCAGTCACAGGAAAAATGGCTGAAAATGTTTCACCTTTCATTTCCAGGAGTAGAAGCAGTACCCTGGCATGACTAGAAATGGTCCTTTCTACTGAACAGAAAATTGGGAATTATAGTACTAGATTTTATACATAGAAAAGGAAAATAAATATATCTGTTTTCTAGCTATAAATACAAATATTGTGAGCTCAGCCCTGGACCTCATATGATAGAAGAATTTGTGATATAGAATAAGGCTATGCATACAAATTGTCTAGATATCTTATTGAAATCTAGATTCAGGTTCAGGAGATCTGTATGGGGGTTTAGATCTGCATTTCCTTTAAGATCCCTATGATGGTGATACTGATCATTTTGGGTCCACAGATCACTTTGAGAAGCAAACATAGAAGACAGAGAGGGTTATGTAGGATTCAAGAGGTCTGGGCTTAGTTCCCATTGTATCATTAGCTAGTTAAGAAACTTGTTAATATCACTTAAATTCTGACTGTTCTTCATATATAAAATGATGGAATTGGATTTAATCACCTCAAAAATCCCAGGTAAATCTAATCTAACAGGATAGAAAAGACTGTGTATGTTACACATGGTGTTTTAAAATCCTCTCTATATACTTTTCCTTGTTCCTCGCTCTTTCTCATTGTGGAAGGTATGTTCTACTATGCCAGCAACACAAATATTGCCCATGGCTTTTCCTTACACCTCATCCCCTTATATTCATTCAATAAATCTTCAAGTCTCCTCCAGTTTCCAAATAATCCTAGGCTCTTTTGTTTCTTTTTGCCATTTCCACTGGAGCAACTAAAGTTCAACTAACCCCCAACCCTGATCCAAAATTAACAACACTCTAAAAGGTTTCTCTCTCTACCTTTCCTTTCCCATCAATTATCTATTCATTTTCTCAGCAAAGGATATCTGTAATGCTTGACTAAGAATTTTTTGGTCTTCTTTTGGCAACAAGTTTTTCAATATACTCCAGCACACCTCTGTTCTAGCCTCTCAGCCATGTGCTTCGGTAGGTTCCACCCACCTTCCCATCCCAGTTTTTAATGTCTGTCTTTTCACTTTCTGCCCCATATGAAGTCTTCAGTAAGTTCTCACTTTTTGAAGACTGTAGACTACAATCCACACTGGGACATAGGTAGGCTGTCCATGACCTTCTCATCATCATGCCTTTCTTTCCTCTTGCTCTCCCATTCTACACATACTGGATTCCATGAAGTTTTTAAAAATCAACATGCTCTTTCTCATATCTGAGCCTTCGAACTTGTTGGTTCCTCAGTCTGGGACATTCACTTTCCCTTGCCCTGGCTCATTGAGTTCTCTCTGGTGAACTATTTTTTCAGGAGTTGGCTAAAAAGTCACTTATTGACCCCCAAGACTTTGTAATATGAAGAATCTCTCTTGAATGTGTGAGAAATAATTTGCACTTGACATTCATAAAGCTCAGTGACACATTCGCTCCCCAGTAGAGTGAATACATGATGGGGACAGGTAACCCACCCACCTACCTCACATAGTGCTGGGTTTGAGAATGTTCTCAACAGTTACTTACTGAGTCCAAATGAAACAATTATGGTTCCCAGTCTGACTGTCCTAACAATTAATCCCATGTTATACAGGACATCGGGCAATTCTTGAGTACTTTGGTACTTTGTAACTTCGATTTTTCTTTATGTCTAGATTTTCTTCATAGTAATAGAAGCTATTTCAAAGCAGATTTACAGTCATATTACTCCTCTATACAAAATTCTTTTAGATCTCCTCATTGTCTCTGGAATAATCCCCAAACTTATAGCCTGCATTTAAGTTCCTCCATGTTCTATCCTGAAGAAACTTGGGGATCCTATGCATTATGCAACCCAGTCTGGTACCTGTCTCCCAAATCCATCCCACATTTTCAGGTTTATATATATATATTCAACATAAATTTCATTTTATCATTCACCTTTTTTATACCCTGGATTAAAAGTTCCTCCCTATATTTCCTTGCTAGTTCATCGGTCTATGGTGGAAGTTGAAGGGGTATAATCACTCTCATCTTCTTGTCTAGATGTTAAAACAGACACAAGAAGCCAAAAGGAATAATTAATAAATGAGGCTTGAAAGCCCATAAAGGACAAATCTTCTTGGATTGTTAAACACATCTTAAACTGAAGAGCTTTTCTATATCTCTATCCTTCTCCACGTCTACATCCCATGGGGGAAAAGTTGATTCTTCTAAGCCTATGCTTATACAGCTAGTTAACTGAAAAATTGTAGCTCTCCTCACAAACTTATTAATGAAGATTTCTTAAAATAGCTCTGACCAATAGAAATATAAAGTGAACCTTTTATCTGATTTTAAATTTTCTAGTGGCTAAAGAAATTTAAAAAGATAAAATTAATTTTGACAATATATTATATTTAATCCAACATATCCAAAACATGAATAGCAATTAATAAAAAATTATTAAAGGTATATTTCATTGCCTTTAAAAATACAAAACCTGGCTATATATCTCACACTTATAAGGTACTGCAAATTCTCATTGGCTACATGTACCTGACCCTATTAGCATATCTTAGACCAGTGGTGGCTAACCTATGGCACATGTGTTGTTTTTCTTTGAAGACAAAAGATGTATGAGTTGCTTTCTCTAAACTAAAACCCCAGTATTCAAGTTTAATTGCAGTATTGGTGCTTTGCAATAAAATAAGAGGGTTTCAGGTTGCAATTTGGGCACTTGTCTCTAAACAGTTTACCATCACTACCTTAGAGGATATTATTGACTTTTTCAAAAGTTTACATTGAACCAACTATAGATTTATAAGAAACTGCTCCCCAAAAAGTAGAGCAAGGTCCTATGAACCCTTCATCCTGTCTCTACCAATTTTGATATCTTGCATAACTATATTAAAATAAGAAAATCAGGAAAATGATTCTGATCTATCATTGCCTTTTAAAAGCAGAGGGTTTTGTCCTCTTTATTTACCTAGAATTCTCTGAGATCACTAATTGGTTAAATTCTTTTTTCTCATATGGAGAGAAATGAATAAGATACCAAGATTGACTAAAACTGCTCATTCCAACATTGTTTTCTTCTAGAAAATGAAGCAGATATCACCTTCTGTATAATGAAAAAAAAACCTCTCCCTCTCCCATCTCCAGAATTTAATATTCTACATTATTTTAGTTCTACTTTTACTGAGGAGGTGATAAGATCCTAGCATATAGAAAAATGTTCTTATTTCTGTGTCTCCCACATATATGTTGCTCAGTGAGTAGTTTTTGAGGTAGGATTTCATATAAGGCAAGTGTTATGTGAGACATTCATTATTCACATTTTCAAGCTGTTCAACAGTTTCATGCTTAGAAAGAAAATAACATAACCTTTGAATAAGTTTGATAGACAGATTTTTCTTGGGCAAGAAAAATTGTACTTTGATTTATAGGGCAGACAGTAAATTAGCCAGTAGGTAATATTCTGTCCATCTTGAGAGACAAGGTTCCCCCCACCACCCTTAACTTGCTTTTAACTGGAATTAAGTCCTTGGATACCTGTGCTCCATTCTGTGGATAGTTTCTTTTAAAAAATTGATTTTAACATTTCCACACTTCAAAAAGAGAAAAGCAGAGATATAAAGACCTTCCAGGCAAACTAGTTTATATCACTAGTCAGCAAATAACTGGTAAATATATACCAACCATTGTTTTTCCTTCCCAACTCCTGCAGCCTAGATATGCTGAAACAGCTCCACGAGCTACAGATATAGTGAAATCAAGATATTTCAGCTGTGCAGTCAGCCATGCCTCCACATTTGCCACAGGGCCTGGACCTGGCAGATATTAAAAATATATCTTGGATGAATAAATGAATGACACTGTCTCATTCAATGTCATTTTTGAGTATTTAGACTGTCTGAATCGGAAGAATACCTATTATCTTATGGGGATAAGGGAAAAAAACATTGCTACTTCAATGCCTAGCAACAGCGCCAGGTAGGTTTCTAATAATTATTTATCAAAATAATAGTGTACATTTTTATTATTTTAAATGCTCATTTTTTCATTCTTTCAAAGAACACGTTACCTCATAACATCACTTTTCTATTTTCATAAGTAAGTCAACAATTGCCACCTTTATGTGTATACAGAAAGAAATGAGGAAGAAGACAAAAGGTGCTTGCCAGAAGTTAGACTTCTGGCTTTAGTGATAGGGTCTGCCTTTTAGTAGCTATATAAACTTCCACCAGCCACTTCCTTGCTTAGGGCTTGATTTACCTTTGTGTAAATTGTAGAGTAGAGAAACTTTACATGACCACCCAGAATGAATGCGTATGTTTAAGGGTTTCCTAAGAGAACCATAAGAGACAACCCTTCAATTATAAAGACTGGATATCACAAAAACTTTTGAAAATGAAAGTATCTCTCCCTATAACCGAGTTTTAGGAAGTCTAAAGAAAATGTTAGACTTCTTGGGAAAATGCACATGTATGCATTCATGACATTGGTCATTTTGCTTAGAATTTTAGGATGAGACACCTTGCCTCAAATGAAATTTATAAAGACTTCTAAGGGCACCTGTAGGTAAACTTCTGAAACTGCTCTCAATTTTAGTGTAAAATCTCTCAAACAAATTTCCAAAAGTTATTACTTATCCCACAAATAGAAAAAAATGCCAAAGAAATTCAAACTCCTAGTAATCATGTAATAATATTATCTACAATACACATTAAACACTTACTAAATGCCAACTTTTGTTGAACTATACTTGTGTTAGAACTGTCTAATATTTATACCTCTACTTTCCCATAGAATTTTTAAAGATAAATATGGGGTTTATTTCCACTTAAAGGTGAAAACATAAAGGCAAAAAGAACTTAAGTTATTTCCTCAATAGTACAAGTTTCATAAGCAGCAGAATCACAAATTCAAGTGTTCTAGTTCTGAGTTTTGCTCTTAACAAGGTTCATTATGAATCAAAGAAAAGTAAAGCAATGATATCCTTTTACTTATAATGGTAATTATACTTTAAGCTTAAGATTATTTCTAGTAGTACAGTAATTAAATGGGTACTCTCATACACTGCTGGTTTGAGTATAAACTGGAGCAATCTGTAAAGAAATTCAGCAATATATACTAAAAGTAATAAAGCATTCATATTCTTGAGTTCAACAATTCAACTTCAGTCATTTATATTAGGAATATAATTTAATGATATGATAAAATGCTTGTGAATAAATAAATTATAAATTAACAAAAGCAGAAATAATTACAATTTTGGGAATATGATCAGTGGATTTTTCTTTTGTTATTTGTTTTTGCTGTTTTTTA
>NW_004624733.1:28347567-28412391 GCF_000247695.1 Heterocephalus glaber | reverse complement strand
CCAAGTGCCCATCAACTGAAAACTGGATAAAGAAGATGTGTTTTTTTTTTTATAAAATGGAGCACTACTCAGCCATAAAAAAGGAGAAACTAGAGACATTTATAGATAAATGGATGCATACTGAGGCCATACTCTGAAGCGAAATAAATAGGACACACGTGTAAATACCAAATAGTTTTTCCAGTGTGAGAAACTGAAAGTGTAAATAAGGATTAAAATGAATAATTCATAATTTGAAATAGGAAAATGTCCAAAGGTGTAGGGGTGGTGGGCGAGGAAGGGGCAAGGGAAGAAGGGAAAGGGAAAATTACGAGAAAAGAAAAAAAAATGGAAACGAAATTTATGTAAATAGGGAAGGGTGGAGGCGTGAAGGGCGCACAGGTAGTGGGGAAAATAATAAGAACCAAGATACATCATGTACAGGTACAAGCACCCAGTGATAAATGTAAACATACTGTATACCTAAAATGTACCAATAAAAGAATCTTTAAAAATGCCAAACTGATCAGTATGATGAGGAGACATTGTAGGAAGTTTTGTAAGAGAGTAAATAGGAAATGGATCTTGATTAACCTATCTAGGGAGATTTCTCCAAAGAAAGACTGCTGGGGTAAGGTGTAAATTTTACACCTGTGGACTACAGGTCACTTGCTTTTGTTTTATTAAAATGTCATAATAACAAACACACAAAAAGGGACATTTCATTACTTACATACAGTAACTCATCATAAATATTTGTATGTAGTTTAAGACAATTCCTCTTAGCTCAAGGTCATCCAGGCAAGCCAAAAGATTGGACACATCTGGTATAAAGGTTATACAGTTAAACTGAAGCTAGGTAGTGTGTGTGTCTGAGTGTTTGTGGGAAACAGAAATGCCTTGTTTGAGCAAATGAAAGAAAACCGGTGTGATGCTGCCTCACATGAGTTTGGGACTGTTTAGTCTTTTTTCCCATTTTGTGATGCTGGGAATTGAACGCAGGACCTTCTGCATGCTGGACAAGCGCTCTATTGCTAAGTTATATTTAGAGCCCTACTCTTCTACTTTTAAAAAGAGTTTAAGATGGTATAGTATCATTTCTTTGAGTTTCTGGTAGAATTCACCTGTCAAGTCATCTGGTCCTTGGCTTTTTATTTTTTGGTTATAGAACTTTGTTTGATTCCTGATTCAATCTCTTTGTTATTCTTTTATTCAGGCTGTCAATTTATTATTTTTATTATAATTTATTAATTTATTATTTTATGAGTTGAATTTTTTTATTAGCACCTTTTTTTTTTTTTGCCTTCAATGAAATAATTTAGGCAAGCCATGTTGGCAGCCTAGAGCACACAGAGATTTTTTGTAAAGTGATAGGATTTTAGAGCCCTGGAGAAAGAAAGTACACCTTCAAGTGTAAATGTGGGCAAGTGCCAAGAGGGCAGCTGTGTGGAATTATAAGGCTCTGGTTACGCTCAGATGTTTAAACGGGTCTTTAAGGAACATCATTTCCTTCCTCCAAGGTCACTGATCTTTTACAAGGAAAGGGGTTCTTTTGATTAACTTCAGTGGAAAGAAGTTTCCTATTTACTCTGTAGGTGGAGTGTTTCCATACAGCTTGTTTTGAGATCTTGGAGATTTGTCCAAAAGCCATCCCCATAGTCAGGACCTTATCAGCATGCTCAGAGGATGCTGATATATTACACTCCCTTGGGTTACAGCTTGAAACCATACCTTGTTTGGATTTTATCTATAGATAATGATGAAGAAAATGGAGAAAAGTCTTCTTTGCTTTTTACGTAGGTCTAGCTCCCTTCTCCAGACCTGTCAATGCCTAACTCTGCCTAACACTCTTGTACTCTCTACTCTTTGTGATACTATTGATTCTTTGTTTGTTTAGTCCAGTTGAGGGTTGGTCAATTTTGTATATATTTTCAGTACACCAATTCTTAGTTTTGATTTTCCCACTGATTTTCTATCTTTTATTTCACTTATTTCTGCCCCAATGTTTCTAATTTCCTTCCATATGCTAACTTTAGATTTTTGTTGTTCTTTTACTAGTTCTTTGTGTTGTAAAGTTAGGTTGTTCAATGAGATCTTTTTCTTTTTTGAACTGGGAATCGAACTCAGGGCCTCATGCTTGCCACACAGGTGCTGTGGTGCCGAGCTACATCTCAGGCCCTCTTTTTGGAGGGGAAGGGTGTACTGGGAATCAAACTCAGGACCTTGTGCTTGCCAGGCAGGTGTGGTGCCACTGAGCTACATCCCTACTTAACTCTGTAAACTTTTTTAGTTCTACTTTTGTTGCATTTCATAAATTGTGATAAGTTGTATTTCACTTTTAATTTATCTAAAGGCCTTTTAAAATTCCCTTTTGAGGGCTGGGGATTTAGCTCAGTGGTTCTGCCACCTGCCTCACAAGTGCAAGGACCTGAGTTTGATCCCCAGTACCAAAAACAAAAACAAAAAAAACCCCAAAAACCAAAATTCCCTTTTGATTTCTTCATTGTGCTTAATCACTGTTTAAAAGTGTGTTGTCCATTTTTATGCATTTGTGAATTATCCTGCTTTCTATTACTGAAATCTGTCTTGTAGGATTCCAACGTGGTCTTGTTGCTGGTAGGGATCTGTAAGGCCTGAATCTGAGCCCTTGCTCTCTGGATTTTTCGGCCCATCATCAAGAGTATGAGAAAAGCTCGTGTGCTAATTCACAATTTGGCCAAATCGGGAGGGTAGCTGGTCCACCTCCCTCAAGCCCAGGAGTACTCCAATTTATAGAAAGGATACACCATGAAGCAGGAAATATATATGTGTAGATTTAGCCAGGTTTTGAGGCAGAGGTGCTGAGAGAATGCTGAGTCCTCCTTATCAGTGTCAGGTCAGGATGTAGTGTTTTACACTTTCAGCCCAAGGAAGCTGGAGAAGAAGCTTATGCCTAAAAAGTATTCAAAGTTTTAAAGATCCATTTTAATGTTTTGTTTATAGTCTAAGAAGATACTTGAAGGATTTCAATCTTCTTAGATTTGTTGACACCTAACATGTGAGTCTATATTTTTTTGTTATAAAATAGGCTTTATGTTCAATGTGTGTTTTTTTCAACATGTGAGTCTATTCTGGGGAATGTTCTATTATGTCCTTGTAAAGAATGCAAATTCATTTGCTTTTAGATAGAAATTCTGTACACATATTAGGTCCCTTTAACCATTGCTCAAGTCAGTTGTTTCCTTACCGATTTTTGCCTGAATGGTTTTTGATCCATTAATGAAAGTAGAGGACTGAGGCCTGGTGATTTTATTGTATTGTAAGATTTTCTTCAGGTCTGTCAATATTTGTTCTAAATAATTAGATGCTCTGATGTTTTTACATATTTATTAACAACTACTACATCTTCTTGTTAAATTAATGCTTTTATTGTTATATAATGGCCTTGCCTCTATTGACAGCATTTGACTGATAGTTTCCTTTGTGTGAAATAATTATAGGCACCTCTGCTATCTTTTAGTAACCATGTACATGGAAAATCTTTTCCATATTCTCACTTTCTCATATTTAAAGTAAGTTTCCTGTAAATAGCATATCACTAGATCTAATTTTTTGTTGTTTTTTGGTTTTGTTTTTGAGACAGGGTCTCACTATATAGTTCAGGCTGGCCTTGAACTCTACTATGTAGCCCAGGCTGGCTTCAAACTCACAGTGATCCTCCTGCCTCTGCCTCCTGAGTGCTAGGATTACAGGCATGTGCCACTACACCTGGCCAGATCTAATTTTTTAATCCAGTTACTATATGCTTTTTTATTTGACTTGTTTTTTAGTGGTTTGGTTCGATTCTTTTCTTTTTGTACTGTGTATACTTACAATAAGTTTTTCCTTTGAAGTTACCAAGAGGCTAGTATAAATGTTCTTTTAGTTCTAGCAATCATTTTTATTTGATAACAATTTAAATTCAATTACATAAAAGACTATGATTTTATCATTCTGTCTCCCCCACATACTTTGTTTTCTTGAAGTTAGTTTACTTCTTTTTCATATTTAAGCCTATTATCAAATTGTTGTGACTACAGTTACTCTTAATACTTTGTTTTTAAACTTTGGATTAGGGTAAATATTATGCCACCATCACAGCGTTATATTTTATGTGAGTATATGTTTGTTTCCACCCATAGGTTTTATACCTTGATATGCTTTCATATTACAGTTTAGCATGTTTTGATTCTACTTGAAAAACTTTCTTAACTATTTCCTACAAGGCAAGTCTAATAGCAACACTTGGATTTTTATTTTCTGGGAAAAATTTTATCTCCCTTTTATTTCTAAAGGATAGCTTTGCAGGGTATAATATTCTTGATTAGATATTGTATTTCTTTTAATACTTTGAATATATAATTTTTTTTTTGGTCCTGGCTAGGAATTTTTCTGTTGAGAAACTGACAGTTTTATAAGGTTTTCCTTGCATGTAATGATTTTCTTTACTGACACTGCTTTCAAAATTCTCTTGCCTTTTTTTTTTTTTTTGGCACTGGGGATCGAACTTGGGACCTTGTGCTTGTGAGGCAGGCGGTGGAACCACTGAGCTAAATCCCCAGCTCTTGCTATTGATTTTTGACAACTTAATAATAACGTGTCTTGCTGAAGATCTTGTTATGCTCAACATATTTGGAAGTCTATGGCCTTCTTGAGCGTAGATGTCTATTTCCCTCCCCAGATTTTGGAAAGTATTTATTATTTAAGTTAGACCTTTTCCTTATTCTTTTCTTCTGAAATTCATAATGTAAATGCTGATCACTTGATATTATCCCATAAATTTTGTAGTCTTTCTTCATTCTTTCTCTTTTCTCTCTATTTTAACCCCTGACTGAATAGTTTCAAGTGACCTGTCTTAAAGTTTGGTGATTCTTTCTTCTGCCTGATTGAATTTACTCTTGAAAGTATTCACTGTAGTTTCAATTTCACTCACCACATTTTTCAGCTCCAGAATTTTGGTTTAATTATTATTTATAATTTCTGTTCCTTTGTTGAGCTTCTTGTCTTGTTTTTATATATTTTTTCTAACTCTTTAGCCTTATCTTTTAGAGCTTCCTGAGATTCTTTGGAATTCTTTGTCAAGAAGTTCATGTATATCCATCTACATCTATTTGTAGTTAGCAACTGGTAGTTAATTTTATTTCTATGATAGTGTCATTCTTCCTGGATTTTTCACATTTATGATGTTTTTGCATTGGTATTTGAGCATTTGAAGAGGTGGTGACCTCTTTCGGACTTTGCAGCATGGCTTTTGTAAGGAGAGATCTTCATTTGGCAAGGAAATGGGATCTCCAACAAAGGGTACATGTGAAAGCATGCTGTACCACTAGGTCTATTTGTGCAGAGTGTGAGTGTGGAAATACACACAGCTTTGGGCTGTGGTAGTGTGATGGCTCATTTGGGTTTACTACATTGGAAACTTCATGGTCTTTAGCAGCTATGAAGAATCAGTCCATGATGTTTCTAAGAGTTGTTTGGGTCTTCAGTGATGCTTCTGAGTTCATTCAGGGATGCTTTTGAGTCCAATGGAAAGAGAACCTGGATAAGTAGGGGCTGGGGCTAGTAGTAGAAGCCACAGCTAGTTGCAAATAAGCATGTGGTGGTGAAAGATCCACAATGACTGATGGTGCCTAACTTCTTCCCTTCCTTCAAAGACATCCCTCTTATTTCCTCCTCCTGTACACTTGAACACCCTCTTTAATCTACTTCTTTGCTTCTTCTCAGTTCTTATTCTCCTTGTTGTTTTTCTCCTCCCAGAAGCTGATAAAGCCCACTCTGTTCTGTACTCAGAGACCAATCCTTTTTCAGAATTACCATAATCCTAGAGTTATTATAGATATCTCTTAAAATGTAACTATACTCTGGCACTCTTATAAGTTAATGTCACCAAAATATTTAAGATCCTTCAAGGCCGGAGTCTAAGATGAAACTCTGTTGAAATGCCCAGCACACTGGGTAGTTTTTTGTCCTTAGGACAACCCTCTCAAAACATTAGTAGGATAATACATGAAATAAAAAGAATCTTACCTGGATAGTGGATATCTGAAAAATCTTCTTGTAGAAAGAATTCATTTCTGTGAAATGAATAAAGTTTAGGCAGGTTCTGGAAGAAAATTGGTCTAGGATTCTCATCTCTCCCTTGTCATTAATTGGCTTGGAAAATAACTCTTCATTGACTGAAGGAGTACCCTTCAGCATAGGTGGTCTGTTGCTAAAGAACAACCCAGATTTCAGTAATTTACTTTCCTTCTGTTGTTAACTAAGTGTAAAAAAGGCAAGCATAACTCAACCCTGAAATCACTCATAAGTGACTGCGCAACCTAAGAAGGTCTTTGTTGAGCCTATAATTTTTTATAACTTGAAACACAGTACGTCACTATCGTATTTATTGTTTTCTCATTTTTTGCCAGTCTTTTCTCTAGATTATAAATTCCCTGAGAGCAAGGACCTTGTGTGTCCTGTGCTGTGACCCCTGGCAGTGCTCTGACTGACCTACAACTGGTGCTCTCTTGCTATCTGTGGAATGTATGTATGGATGAAAGGGTTATATTTTTGTAAATATATATATTCCAGTCCAATTCTAACATATCATCATAAGCACCATAACCACATATATATTATAAACACTGGATAAAATAAGATTGTTGTATCATTTAGATGGAAATCTTTCCACTAATTCAGAGACACTCACCTTTCTGTGCCTTTTTCTAGTTTTCCATTTTGTTCTTGACATCTCTTGATCATTAGGATTCACTGATAATTACTGAATGATTGGACTTGTCGAGATACTTTGATGACTAAATCATTGATTGAATCCTTTCTTCATGCTCAGAATTAACATGACATCTGAATATCAAAATTATATAGATCCTACATATCAACCAAGGGTAACTTAAGAAAAAAGCACTCTAAGATAATAATGGACTACAGGCTATTACCAGATGGCACAGACAAATCTAACACATAAGAAAAAAAGAATGCAGCATCCTAAATGCCTTTTTCCTAAAGAACAAAGAAGAAAATTCTTATCAGAATAGATGTTTCACTGCTTAAAAAGCAAGCCCATTATAATATCTCAATTCCAATAGATTGTTACCTTTTCATTATCTAAGCTTTCTGGTTCCTTCTCCTTGGCCTCTACCTACTTCTAAACTATGGTTATCGAACTAGACATTCTATGATTCTATTAACATCCTATGAACTTTCCATCCAGGTCACAGTTCAGAGTTCTGTACTGTCCCACTCTCTCATACACAGTGTACTACAATAGCTTGTTTAATTCCACTTACTGGTCAGTGAGCTCCAAAAAGGCTAGCAGTCTATTTTAGTTCAATAATATGTACCCAACACCTTTGTCAGTAATTGGGATATGTAGAAAGAAATTAGTAAATATTTCTTGAATCATTTTAAGATTTAATGATGCAAAGTCTCTAGTTATCATACATAGTACACATAATATATCAATGAGTAGAGCCATGCCCTACCAGTGGAAGGGATTTTCTCAAATTAATTTTATTGGTACATTTTAGGTATACAATATAATGACAAACTGAAAGTGTAAATAAGGATCAAAAGGTATGATAGATAATGTGAAATAGGAAGAAAAGGGGCAAAGGGGAAGGGGAAGAGGAAGTGGGAGTGGTAGGGGAAAGGAAAGAAGGGAATGGAATTAATATGAGAAAATGAAAAAAATGGAAACAAAGTCTTAGTAAATAGGGAGGGTGGAAGGGTTGAAGCGAGGGCAGGAGAATGGGGAAAAAATAAGAATCAAGATATATTATGGGAGGGATTTGTTGAGCCTTTCTGTGTACAGCTACACATTTTGAACAATGTTTCATAACTCTAGGAAATGGCAAATTGGGACTACAATGGTAGCTTTCTGTTTATAAACACTAAAAATTTAAAATAATTTATTTTAAAGTATAACAGTGACTATCATAGGATTTTACCAGCCCTGAAACTTTTTACATTTTTTTTTCTGAGTCCTTGTTAGGCATAATAACCCTCATGAAGAGATGCGGGAGTTTAAATTGAGGTTTCTAGATTTTAAGAATGATTGATGAGTGGGCCGGGGATTTAGCTCAGTGGTTTCATTGCCTGCTGCGCAAGCGCAAGGACCCGAGTTCGATCCCTGGTAACAAAAAAAAAAAAAAAAAAAAAAGAATGATTGATGACGATTGATGACAGGAAACTTCACTTATTTCTCAAGGTCAGCAAAAATGTTTCTGGTTTAATATACAGCCAGGACTTCTAAATAGATTAAAAGCTTCTAACTTTTTTTTTTAACTTACTTTGTGCCAGACAATTTTCAAAGTATTTTTCGTGAATTAACTCCTGTAGTCCTCATCCCTACCCTGTAAGGTAGGTTTTGTTACAATCATTTTCATTTTGTGAATGCAAACCGAGGCACAGGAAGGTTAAGATACTAACTTCTTAAAGGTCACACAGGTAGCTAGTGGAAGAGTCAGGATATGAGACCAGGAAGGGTGTTTAAAAATGACAGACAAAAGAAAGTATTACTGCAGGTGGAAAAACTATCTGGCTCCCTTCCTCATTCTCTTGCAATGCTGAGCCTTCTCACACCCTAAGATATACCTTTGGACTGTTGAATTATATGAGCCCATAAATTCTCCATTGTTATAATCAAATCTACCCCGGAATCAGCTGCAGTGACAGATGTCTGTAATCCCCTCATTTTGGGAGGCTGAGGCAAGAGGATTGCAAGTTCAAGTCCTATCTACAGAATTTAGCAATACCCTGTGTTAAAACAAAAAAGGGATGGGGATGTAGTTCAATGTGAAGGCACTGGGTTCAATCCTCAGTAACACACACACATACACAAACACATACACACACATGCCCACACAATCTTCTTGAGCTGAGCTGCTTTTTCCAATGTTTATCATCTAACTGATCCTAAACATAGTTTGCATGGGCCGTGGATTTAGTTTGCACATCTAATAAATTAATAAATGAGTCTGTGTGTACACAGAGCAATGCCTAATACCTGGTACTTACCAAGCGTTCAACAATTTGTATACAATATTATCTAAGCAGGAGTTTCTCGCTGAGGTTTTCACCATTTTCATTACCACCTATAAGGCTTTTTCTCAAGTTCTCAATCTTTCCAGAGTTCTCTTGACCTATTAAAATATCACCTCTATTTCAGTCACCCTCAGTTCATTTTTTTTCCAAAGCCATTTCCAAGATCCCTGCTCTCTAACCTAGATGAGATGCTCATGGTTTCTTCCTCTATGTTCACAGAGAGCCCTCTTCCCTTTAGGTAACATTGAAATCAACTTTTCTGGCTGCTTGAGGCCAAGGGTGGGTTCTTTATGGCTATGTTCCCTTACAGCTCCACCACACAGCAGATGTTCAATAAATCCATATGTGATCAGCTTCAGGTGAAGTTTCAGTAAGCAATCTCATGCCAAAGTAATGTCCATTGTATTAGTCTGGGGTTTTCAGAGACACAGAACTAATAGGATATAAATAGCAATGCACACCTTATTATTAGGGGTGGGCTAAATCCCAGAATAGTCAACAAGATAGTTCCTGTCTGCGTCCACAGGCTTGAGAACCAGAAGATCTGATGATGTAAGTTCCAGCCCAAGTTTATTTTCAGAGGCAAGAGAAGAGCAAGGTCTCCTGGCTGAAAGACCATCAGGCAGAGAGATCGAGTACTCTTTTACACTGCCTTTCTGCTCTGCTCAGGCCTTCACTGGATCAGATGAGGTCTACACACACTAGAATGGGAAATATGCTTTACTCAGTCTACTGATTCAAATGTTAAGGTTATGGGGGTACCACCTTCACAGACACACCCAGAAAAATGTTTAGCCAAGTATCTGGGCACCCCATGGTCCATCATTTTGGTACTTAAAATGAACCCTCACAGTCATGTAGAGTGAAAAGGAAGGACTTATGGAAATCTCCTGGTATATCATGGTCATATTTATAATTCATCATCAGCCAGGTTTGGTGGTGCAGGCCTAAAATCCCAGCACTCTAAGAGGCTGATACGGAAGGATTGCAAATTCAAGGGCAGCCTAGGCAACTTAGACCCTATCTCAAGGTTTTTATAAAACAGGGTTAGGGATGTAGCTCAATGTGAGAGCCCTGGATTCAATCTCTATTACTAAAAAAATAATTAATAATGAGCAGAGGAATAATGTAATGAATAAGAGGAAGTTTTCCTACCTACATATTTGGAAAACAAAGATATATTAGTTGACTGCGAGTTACTTATAAATAGGTTATCAGAGATTCTGATAATTATTTGTACTTGATTTTTTTCAGGAAAATATTTTCTCACTTGTTCATCCTAAGGCACCATATGTAAAACTTATTTTTCAAATACTGTCAATCCAATCAGAAGCTCCCCACCGACCCATGAAGCCTTTTTCCTAGCTCTTCTGCCCTCCATGGTGGGAGGAATGGCTTGTAGTTTGAGTTCCCTCAAACTACAGGGTGGTGGCTGGGGTGGGGGGGATTTTCCTGGCTGCCTCTGTGGAAAAAACTTTAGGCCCAACTTTTCCCCTTAAATTCTTAGGTTGCAAGTAATTTCTACACTCTGTAAAATGACAATAAATAAGTGAGGAATCTGTGAAGGGGAAAATAGGCCTCTCCAAGGAGACTGATTAGGTTTCTTGACTTGTTCAAGAGGAAAAAAGAGCAGAGAGGTATTTGATGCAGAACTTTAGCAGTCCCTATGGGATCACAAATGCTTCTGTCCATCTATTCTGGCTCTTGGGGTCAAGTTCAAACTGTTTCCTGTAATAGAAGGCTGTGTCCTGAAGTGCAACTTGACAGCCCGGAAGTGCTTTGTTTCACTGAACTAATGTATCTTCTACATTGATGTAAGCATAAAGAATGAGAGGCAAGGACAATGCCACATTTCAAACCCAAGGAATGGAAAATATTAAACATAAATATTTTGATCTCAGAGGATAATCAGTTATAAACCTTAGATCCAATGCTTTTAACCATCACATTACATTGTATCTCTAGTCTTAGAATGGCAGTAGGACAGTATTTTTTTTTTTTAATTTGAGAAGTTTTTTCTTTTCTTTTTTTTTCTGCTTGCTTGTTTTATCATACTCTCCATGATAGTCTGCTTATCTGGGACATTCATAACTGAAATAGCGGGATTTTAAACAATGCTATTTTCATATCCAGCATGCATAGTTTCAGGGAAGCCTCATGACTTGGAATAATTTGTAATATTACCATAGCAACTTATGTGAATGTGCAGACACTAAGAATATGATTCCACAAGGAAATGCTGGAAAAGAAGCTTTTAAACACATATGCAGTAAGAATTAAATAAAAAACTGAATTGTATTTTAGAGGGGTGATGGTGCAAAATGTGTTAAAAGTTAATTTGAGTCTTTAAATACTAAAAACTGTGTAAAGGAAATGCAATGAAATATGACAAATGTAAAAAAAAAAATTCCCGAGGAAAACAGTACTTGTGTAGCACTATAAGACAGGGCTACTGAGAGAAGCAGGTTGAAAAATGAGCTGAGTAGGTATAGGGAAGATATCATTCACTTCCCTAGCCAAACACTCCCAGTTTGGGAATTTCAGAGCTTGAGAATTAAAAACTATTAGAGTTGTAAGGATTCTTAAAGGTTCTTTATGATGTTTGATGACTGTAAAATTTTGTAAGTGAATACGTCAATTCTATACAGCGGTAGCTATTTGTTGTTTTGCTCTCACAGCCTTAATTTCTCCTTTGTATGGTAATGTATACTATGATTTTCTGGGGTAAACCACTGGTTCTCAAGTGTGCTAAATTCACCCCAACTCCAGGTTTCCTGGAGAAATACAATATAGCACAGTATCCCCTGACACAGCAATGAGATCAAACCAGAGCAAGGGCTGAAGTACACCACGAGACTCATTAGACTTTTTTTTTCCTGGAGCTATTGGGAAATAGGCTTTTTACCCCACCAGATTTGCTCAAGTGGAAGCCAACACAAGCAGGTTGTCATTCTGCCACTCATGTGGTTGAGCTTGCCAGAAAATGATGGCAGCATCCAGAAATTTGACTGGAAACCTCAGGGAAGCCCTTGGCAATGCCTAGCAGTTCTAACATTTTCCTGGTCAACATTCTCTCTCATTTTCTGAGAAGTCTTCTTCAAATTCTCTCCTTTCTCTTCAAGCTTCCAATATGTTTTCCTCCCTATTCATTAACATCTGATGATACAGATTTTTATTTCACTATAATAGACTCAATCAGAAGAGAATTCCCTGTGTTTCCACTAGCAATCTGTCAACCTTCCAGCTTCAGTAGTAACGTATTTTTCTTCCCTTCATTACTATAGCACTGTTATGTCCATCCTCCTTTTTAATATCAGCTGCCTAGGTGCACTGGATCCCAAATCACACCACCCACTGCTCAGTTTTACACCTGTATTTACCCCTTGCTTTACTTTATTTTCAATGTTCTCTTGTCTACTGTGTTATTCTTATTAGTTTATGAACTTTCTGTGACATTTGGAACTTAAAAAACAAGAACACATAAAGAAAATGCTTACATTTTACATTGTCTAGTTCTGTTTCCTTTACCATCTTTTAGAGAGAACGTCCTTCAAAGTATTTTCTATGCTCCCTGTGTCCTTTTTCCATCATCTCTTTTCCTCTTTAGCTCTTACCAATCAGGCCATGACCCCACCTGAAATCGCTCTCATCATGTTGCTATCTTACCTAGTGAGTGTCTCAGCAGCATTACCACATTTCATCACTCTTTCCTGCTTGACATAATGATTTCAGTTGACTTTGAAGACATCTGTTTTGTTCTTGTTGTCACTTTGTTTCTTAGTTTTGTGCCTTGGGCCTGTTTTTCCAGAAGAGGGTTTGGTTCTAGATCCTCTTCTCTTCTCTATTTACATTCAATGCCCACGGCTCTAAACATTATTGTTCCATTCATGAATAGTTATCATGTTTTAATCTCCATCCCTAACTTTTCCCCTGTAGTAGTCTGTTATGTATCTCTGTAAATATCAATATATACATACATGATAATGGTTTTCTGCTTGGATTCCAAAATATTAGAGTCAATCATAACTCTCTTCTTTCTCTTAAATCACACATCTTGTCCATCACTAAGTTTTGTTGGTCACAAATCTGTCCACCATTCTCCATCTTTCTAGCTGAATCTTGGTTCTAGGACCCCTTCATCTGGCATTTAGATTATCAACATCCCCTACCTGGGTTTCCTGCTTCTTGGAGAATCCTGCTTCTTGCACAAAACACTACTCATGGAGAAATGTTTTCTTTTAAATATATATAAAGCCATGGTACTTCACTGCTCAAAGCCCCCATTAATTTTCTATCAGTTTTGTAACAAAATGCAAACAACTTCCTTTCACTACAGAGTCATTCACTTACAATTCCTTTCCCTTTCCAAACCTCTTCCCTACTCTCCCTTTCACTCTCTTGGCTCCAAGCACACAGAAGTCCTTGGCTATCCTCAACATGCAGACATGCTCCAGGCTCAGCACCTGCACACTTGCTCTTCCCTTTTCCTTATGCCTCCTGTTCACTGCCATTTCCCTAACTGCCCAACCTGGAAGACTGTTCTAAAATCTCACCATAACTCCTTTTTCCTTAGCCTTGTTTTATTTTTGCTCACAGCACTTATTACTACTGCTGATTTAAATATTTGTTTACTGGTTATCTCCACCACTAGAACAGGAAGGGATAACTATGTCTAACTTACTACTCTGCATTCAGCATTTCTGAATAGTGCTTGACACAAGGTGAGTATTGAACTATATTTCTGAATAAATCAATGACTGAAGGAATGAATGAAAAAAATTCCTAACCCAACATTTGAGCATCTGAATGTAGCAATGCCAGATGGTATCACTCTCATCATTTCTGTTACATGAACTAGAAAAGCTCTTCTTCCCTCCCCCCCTCCCAATTTCTTGTAGTTTGCAAATGAAGCATCTGACCAACTACAGACAGATTTGGGTCATTTCTTCCAGATTATGCCTTCAGTGTGTTAAAGTCAGGCTTTATGGAGGTTTTTACACAATGGGACTCAGGAAACTACAATTAAGCCCCCTTTCCTTGGAAAGTTTTTCTTTTCTTTTTGTGAGGCAGGATCTTGCTATGTAGTTCAGGCTGGCCTTGAACTCATTGTGTAGCACAGGATAGCCTCCAACTCACAGTGATCCTTCTGCCTCAGCCTCCCTGGTGATGAAATTATAGGCTGGAAGGTTTTTTAAAAAGTTTCCGGCAGTCTTAAAAATAGCTCTCTGACTTCATAAGAATTATGGATTTTCAGAATAAAATACGGAAGAAGACATAGACAAAAATAGGGAGACAAACTAGAAATACAAGAAATGTTGGTTGGTGTCATGTGGTTTGAAGAATATATTTTGAAGGCTGAGCCAATAGGACTCGAGGATGGATTGAGAGAAAGTACTGAGAAATCATGGATGAGTTCTTGTTTGAGGGTATGCACTATGAGATGGGTGGTGATGACAGTTACTGAGATGAGAAACAATGGGCTGGAACCAATCTAATGAGATATCTGGGACAGCAAACCCTTTTAGATTGTTGTAAGGGAGGCAAAAGAACAATTTATTGTACTTTAGGAGAACTGATTTCCAAGGCCAAGTCTCTTGCTAATAGCAACTGTTCCCTCTAACATGCCAAAGAAGTACTAGATTCTTTTCATTCTTTAGTTGAGTAAAGTAGTCTAGGTTATTTCTGAGGTTTATCCCAGCTCTTTCCTTCTCTGATCCCTGGCAGCACCTGCTTCTCTATTATCCAATACACACAGGTTGTTGTTTTCTTACAAGAACAGAAGTCCTTCTTTCCAAAGTCATAGCAAGGTCTGCCTTGGTGTCTCATTTTAATTTAATTATTTTACATTTTCTAGGTTGAACAGGCAATTTCCTTAGTTAATGCACATTCACCTCCTAGCTTTCCAAACTATGTAAGTTTATCTCCTTAAAAAGGAGTTGAAATAGCTTGTTTTATTCAAGTCAGGTCTTACAACTGGAGAAGTGTATTAGTGGTATATGTATTACATGTATTTCTGATTGTAGATCCCCTTCTATTGAAAGATATTTTCTGATGGTCAGATACATCTAAATGAAAGATGTTCCAAAAATGATATAGGTAGCTATTTGTAAAGGAGAGCAAAAGTAAACAAAGTAAGAAAGATTAATGTATCTACCTTTAAATGTTCTGCTTGTATGAGGAAGAACCAAATACTGTTGTTTCTAATCATGCTTCCATTAATAAAAATCTTGAAGTAATTGCATAATGAGGCAAAGAAGTTAATAGATATTGGCATATTGCTATACTTTCTACTTTGTTGGCTTGAGTGGGAAACTTAGAGCCTGAACAGTGCTATTCTTTCTGTCCCAAAGTACTACAGCTGAGGAGACTAAAACATGGATTACAGTGATTTACAAAGAGGGCTCTGTAGCACTGACCACCCCAGCATTGAAATATACTCCACAGAAAATAAGATTTTATCAGCACATGCAGAAAACCTTGTACACTCTCCATTTGAGTTGGAGATTTGCAAAGCATGTTAGAAAGATTTACCATAAAGAAATCTGTTTACTTTTGATGCATCTGAAGTTTCACAGCTTTTTTTGCTAGTATCATAATAATCTAGAATTTATTTTGAGAGATGTAAAGCTCGTTGGTTATTAGAGTCTCTACAACTTCCTTTACTTAATTCTACTTGAGTATAAATTAGCTAGAAGTATGTAATTTGGGTTGTACAAGGTGCTCTAGCATAGCATTTATAATGTCCTTACCTGGTGCAGAACTTAGGATACTCAACTTGAGTTTCATTCTATCTAACTTTAGCTTCATGAGGGTGCAGATTCTCTGGGTGTTTCAGTCTGTGTACAGAGTCATTTTCACAAACAGCTTAGCAGATCCCCAGTTGAGGTCTATCTTCTAAGAACATGTTGGTCATAAAGGCACAGCTTCAAGAAAATTGCATATGAATAGCTCCCACTTTGCAACTCAGAATTAACTTATTTATTCAAAGCATATTGTTGCTAAGCTTCATAGAATTCTCTCTAATCTTAATTATTATAAAGTGTTTAATTGGTTTAGAAGAAAAGCTGCCATTTTAGAGTTTCCAGCTGTCAAAGATGACAAATCTTAGAGCAGTAATTTTTTTTTTCCTGAGAACTATCTGACCAGCTCTTCTGAGGCAAAGCTTAGATACAGATACCCACAGTACTTGGGCAAATTGTAACACTATCCTGACAGCATCGCTGAGCTGGGTTAGAGAGGAAGCTCACTGATTTCTATAGATTTCAATGAGCCTTTTGGGAAGGAGTGGCTGGAAACAAAATTCTTTCTCAGAGAAGTTATTAAAAGTTCTGATTAAATTCAAACCGTTTTATAAAAGTTTTTCTATTGTAAAGGGGGGGCCTTTGAAAGGAAATTTATCACAAGGAAAGGGAAATTTATCACAAGGAAAGGAAAATCTGGTGAGGAGTGAGGCAGTCCTGAGAGAAAACAATTTTGGACAGAAAGAAGCATTTTCCCACTTAGGGCAAGCTTAGAGACAATGGCTGAGCTGGTGAGTTCAGTCTGCAAGGCTCACCCAGGGTCCAGCAATTCCAGGACAACTGGTGTATCACAGAATGCAGGCAAATTACACCATGCAGGATGAATTTTTAGTACATCCCTCACCCGCTTGTGTGACAGCAATCAAAGTGCCAGGAAATGAAATTTCTTTTTTTTTTCCTTTAAGTTTATTGGTACATTTTAGGTATACATTATGATCACATTCAACATTGGGAATTTGTACCTGTGTATGATATATCTTGGTTCTTTTTTTTTTTTTTCCATTCCCCTTCCCTCCCTGCCACCTCACTACCCCTCCCTATTTACAAAAATTTTGTTTTTTCTTCTTTTCTCATATTTTTTCTCCCCCGCCGCCGCCTTCCTCTTCCCCTTTGGTACTTTTCTTCCTATTTTACATTATCTATTATACATTTTGGTCCTCATTTACACTTTCAGTCTTGTTTAGATGTCTTCTCATTACTATGTTTTTGGTTTAATTCCTGGCTTGATGTTTGTATATTATTTATTTACAGTATCTTTATTGCCAGTATTTAGAACCTATATGCAACGACTACTTCTCAGAGGTGTCTTCCAGGTATAGCTAGCTGGTCTTTGGGTTTTGAGTCTGTAATGATCCTTGGGCAATCTCAGTCTTGGTATACCAGGAAGAACAACTGACTAGAGCAATCACATTGGCCAAAGTAATGAAATCAGCATCAATAATAGCATCAAACACAGCTTAGTAAATGTCAAATTGTGGTAACTATCTGTCACTCTCTACTACATGAGCTGGACTTGAGGTTATATATCAAAATCTAGGACCAGCCAGAAATATGTTTGCAGTAAATAAGCCCTTCCGTATAGTGAATTTACCTTACGGGAAAAAGACTTAGAAGGAGTTGAGGGTTGTGGGAGAGAGAAATAGAATGAAAGGGAAAAGTTGAAATGGGTTACAGAGGGCCAGGGATTTAGCTCAGTGCTTCCACTGCCTGTCCAGCAAGCACAAGGACCCGAGTTTGATTCCTGGTACCAAAAAAAAAAAAAAAAAAAAGGAATGGGTTACAGGACGCAGGAAGATCCTGTAAGCTTCGGGAAACTGGTGAAGACAAGAGGAAAGAGAGAAGGAAGGAACAAAAGAACAAACTGCAACAGTATTGAAATAAGACCAATCAAGAAAAGAAACAAGATGGGGAAAACAGGACAAAAAAGAGGAGAAGGAGAAGGAGGAGAAGGAGAGAGGAGGAGGAAAACAAACAGAAAAAGAAAGTAAAAAGGAAGGAAAGAAAATAAAATCCGCTTCTAGGCATATCTCTGGGTAGACAATGTGGGCAGCAGCTCGCAGATCCGAGTCACTTATTCTCAGAGAGCCAGCCTGGTTTCTGACTGGTTTCTGGTAGCGAGGCCGGAAGTGAGCTCCCTGGCCTCCCGCAGGTTTGAACTCTGCACATTTCTGAGGCAGGTTGGAGCCGTCCCTCCCCTACAGCGAGTCTGGGTTCTCAACCACTCACCAACCGCTGTAGTCTGCTGGGTCTTTTATTGCAGTGACTATCTTCGCTCTCCCGGTGGGCTTCAATTCTCAGCCATTAGCCTCGGAGAGGCTCTCTCTCTGCTGCTCGCCACTCCGATATGGCCGTCACTCTTGCTGTGGGCCTGCTGATGGCGGGCAGCCGGGCAGCCGGGCTGCTGAAGAACGGCGCATGGGCAGGTAGGCGGGCCTCCGGCCGAAGGCAGCCCAGGCAACTGAAGATAAGACTCGAAGGCAGAGGTGTAGGCCGGCCCCAGGCTTCAGTCTGACCCAGCAGCTGTAGAAAAGGTGTGAGGGCAGGCAGGGAGGCTTTGGGCCCAGAAAGTGCAATTCCTGGAATCTTTAAGTAGAAAGGTAATATTTTCTTAAGTCTTGTCTGTGAATGGACTGACCCATTTGACTGAAATAAGCGCCTGCTGACCTGTAAATTTGAAACAGGAGATTTGGGTAACTAATAGTCTTTTAGGAAGAAATGTGACTTTATACTGTGTTTGTTCATAGTTTCTTCAGAGTGTGGTTAGGGATTCAGGAGTCTAACAACTTGATCTGTACTTTCAGACCCTGTCGTCTTCCCCGCGTCATTTTAATCGAATACTTTCATGATGTCATCCAAGACCTCCTATTTTCTACAGAAAGAATGTTTGAATTTCATTATTCCCAATTGCAGAAGGGGACTCTGTTGAGAACATGTAAGATAGCACAAAGAGGAAGGTAAGCTCATTATTGAAAATTTTCCTAGTTGTGTGGGTTATTTAATATAAAAGCTTTCTAGATTATAAAGGAGTGAGTTCTCTGCTGTTTTCCCAACGTTCAGCAAAAATCTGTACATATATAAATATTCAAAAAGAACTTACTGATTGATAAGAGTGATTATTAGAGCAGTAACAGAATAACATTCATGCAGAAGCAAAGAAAGACAAGCCAATGTAAGCAGAATGGTGTAACAGAACACAGGGACAGACCACATACACTTCTGCTATTCCAAGCATTACATTGTTTTCTCATGTATCCTATCAGAAATTTACACAGCAAAGCTGCATGAAGATGTTGCTAGGACCATCATTGTATACAAATGGGGTTATATGACCAAGGAGTGGCAGATCTGAGAATGTAAACAAAGGGCCATTTAAATCTAGAACTCAAGCTCTTAACAATTTCAACTATAAATGTCTGTCTTCTAAAAACCGAGGTTATCCAAACTGCTTCACAGTGTCTAAAAAAGTACTTTAAAAAGTGTGCTTATTTTTTATAGATACATAGATATTAATCTTATTTTTTAAAAACTCAAGTGACCAAATGTACAGGCACAACATTATATTGTGAATCCCATTCCTTCCCTCTCCCATGAGGCTGGAATGTATCTTTCCTGTATTTCCATCAGGAGAGAGGTGATCATACAGGATGTAGATTTTCTGTTTTATTCTCTAGTGTACAGGCAGATTAAAGCATAGACTCCCAGTTTAGTGAATTAGCACTAAACAAAGATGGCTTTTTTTTTTTTTGCAAAAAAGTTGTTGATCTACTTTAAGGGAAAAATATTTTATCTTTTCCTCCAAATGCTACCATAATTTTACAGACTGCTCTAGCACCATGATAAATTCAGTTCCCGGACAATCTCAGTATCATCATTTTCCTTTTATGTATCAAGAGAACTGAAACTAAATTCCAAAATAGAGTATAGCACTGAAATTCCGAAAACTGAGGTCAAGTATAATATTATTAAGAAATTGATCTTTATGGACAAGTATTCCTGCTATTGCCAGGTGATAAATTCTAAATGAAGAAGTGGTTCTTGTTTATTGGAAACCAATATTTATATTTGTAATTCAGTTCCGTTATTGCCAAAGATCATGCCTTGATTTTAACTTTTAAAAATTTACTTAGCTTTATTTTATGGTCCAAAATATGGTCTATGTGCAATTGAAAAGAATTTGTATTCTACTGTTCTTGGGTAGAACACTGTACATTTGCCAGTTAGGTGAAATGTCTTGGTAGCACTGTTCATATCTTCTATACATTTGTTAATATTTGTGTCTATTCTATCAACTGCTGAGGAGGGAATATTGAAGACTCTAACTATAATTGTGGTTTGTTCATTTATCTTTTAGTTTTATTAGTTTGTGTGTTAATGTTTTGAAGTTCCTTTATTGTTAGAACATTTAGAATGGTTGTGATTGTTTAGTACATTAACCCTTTTACTGTTATATAATATCACATTTATTTTCTGGTTATATTCCTTTCTCTAAAGCCTACTTATCTTTTTGATTGACACAATCCAGAATATTTCTGGAGTACAGCGTGATAATTCAATACATGTGTAAAATGTGTAACTTATCAAATCAAGAATACTAACATTCCCATCTCCTTAAACATTTATTATTTTCAAAGTCCTCTCTGCTAGTTCTTCATAAAATATATGTTGATGTTGTAAATTACAATCACCCTATTGTGTCCTCCTCTCTAACTCTATTTTTGTACCTGTGATTCAACTTCCTTCAATCCTCTGTCTACCCTACCTTTCCTATCCTTTAGTAACCACTAATCTACTCTCTTCTTTGAGTTTAACATTTTCATCTTCTACATATGAAAATATGCAATATTTGTCTTTCTATAACTGGCTTATTTCAGTTAATATAATGACCCAAGTTCCATTCATTTTGCCACATATAACAAAGTTTCATTCTTTTTGTAGTTGAATTTATGAATATACACATTTTTAGTTCATTATCTGCCTGCCAATGGATTGATTTCAATGTCTTGGCTAATTTCAGTGGTGCTGCAATAAGCATGGGAATGAAGATATCTTTTTGATAAGCTGATTTCATTTCGTTTGATACCCACCTAGCAGTGGAATAGCTGGATTATACGGTAATAGTATTTGGAGAACTTCTAATTATTGTTCTTTATTAATGGCTCTACTGATTTATGTTCCTACAAATCACAAATTCTTTTTCTCCTCATCTTCACCAATAATTTTTTTCTTGATAATAGCCATTCTTACAGGGGTGAAATGACACCTCATTGTAGTTTTGATTTGCATTTCTCTGATGGTTAGTGATGTAGAACATTTTTTGTGTACTTGTTGGTTATTTGCACATCTCTTTTATGTAACGTGTATTCAGATAATTTTCCCACTTTAAATCAGAATAGTTGTTCTTTTCCTGTTGCGTTTTTTTAGTTTTTAATATATATGGATATTAATAGCAAATATTTTCTTCCATTCTTTGGGTGTCTCTCTACTCTTCATGGTTTGATATGATCCAATTTATCTAAATTTTTTCTTTCATTGCCTGAAATTTTGAGATCATGCAAACAATTGTTTGTCTATATCATTGTCTTGAAGTGTTTTCCATATGTTATCTCCTAGTAGTTTTACAGTTTCAGGTCTTACATTTAGGTCTTTGATTCTTTTGAGTTGATTTTTGTATATGGCTAGAGATAAAGTTATAGTTTCATTGTCCTTTGTATGGATATCCATTTTTCCCAGCACACGTTATGGAAAATGCCATCTTTTCTCTAATGTATATTTTTGGAATTTTTCTTAAAAATCAACTGACATTTTACCTCCAATTCATAAACATAGGAAGGTCTTTCAGTTTGATTTTGTTGTTGGTTCTTCAATTTCTTTGTTTTGTAATTTTCATTGTAGAGGTTATTTGTTTTCTTGGTTAAATTTATTCTTGGGTTTTTTGTTTGTTTCTGCAGTCATTATAAATAGTATCGCTTTCTTGGCATCTTTCTCTGCAAATGTATTATTGGTGTATAAAAATGCCATGGATTTTGGGGTGTTGATTTTTTATCTTGTTACTAATTGCATTTACTGATTCTAGTAAAGAAGTCTTCAGGTTTTTCTGCATATAAAATCATGACATCTGCAAAAAGGGATAATTTTATTCCCTCCTTTCCAATTTAAATGCCTTTTATTTCTTTGTTTTGCCTAATAGCTCTGTCAGACTCCCATGCTCTGCTGAATAAAAGTGGTGAAAATGGACATCCTTATCTTCCAGATGTTACAGGAAACACTCAGTTTTTTCCCATTTGAGATAATGTCTTTTCTTTGTCCTACTTAGCCTTTATTATATTGAGGTATGATTATATACTAATTTGTTCAGAATTTTTATCATGAAGTCATGGTGAATGCTATCAAATGCTTTTTGTGTATCTGTTGAGAGGATAAGATGCCTTTACTTCTGTTGATATGATATACTACATTTAATGATTTGTGTTTATTGAACCATCCTTGTATCTCTGGCATAAATCCCACTTGAGCATGATGCACAATCTATTTTATGTGTTGTTGAATTTGGTTTATTAGTATTTTTGTGAGAATATTTGCATCTAGATTTATCAGGGATACTGATCTGCACTTCTATTGTGTCCTTGTCTGCTTTCAGTATCAGGGAAATGCTGTCTTATAGAATGGGTTTGGAATTCAATTTTTTTCAATTTTTTGGAAAGCGTTTGAAAAGAATCAGTGGTCATTCTATACTGTTTGGTACAATTGAACAATGAAGCCATTCAGTCCTAGATTTTTCTTCTTTAGGAAACTTCTTATTAGTCTCTCACTCTTGTTATGCATTATTGGTCTGTTCTGATTTTCTATGTTTTAATGATTCCAATTAGATAGGTTATATGTGGCTTTCCAGTTTCCCTAGGCTTTCCAATTTGTTGGGGTATAGTTTGTCAGAATATTTCCTAATAAACCTTTTTATTTATATGATATTAGTTATAATGTCTTCTTTGTAGCTCTGATTTTACTTTTGGGAGATTTTCTCTTTTAATCTTATTTAAACCACCTAAAGTTTTACCAATTTTTAAAATCTTTTCAGAAGGTTGTTTATCTCATAGATCTTTCATATATTTTTAGTCTTCATCTCATTTATTTTAGACTTTTATCATCTCTTTCTTCTACTAATCATAGATTTGGTTTGGTAATCTTTCTAGTTCCTTGAGTTGCAATGTTGGATTGTTTATTTAAAATTTTTCTTTTTTGAGTATAGGTGCTTATCGCTTTGTACTTCCTACTTAGTACTGCTTTTTCCATATCCCATACATTTTTCTATGTTGTTTCCATTTTCTTTTGTTTTAAGAAATTTTTAAATTTCCCTTTTAATTTTTTCATTGACCCATTTTTCACATATGAGCACGTTGTTTAGTTTCATAGTTCGATACAATCCGATTTCTCTAATTTTGCTTTCATTTCCTGAGATTTTAGGGTCTTGGATAAGTGTTTTCAAATTGGCTCTGTGAATCCTCTTCGTGGACCACTGTAGGGATGGGAAAGAATAAGAGTGAGTGAGGTTCTGGGGGCTGTTAGAGCTACTCTGCTTTCATCAGTTTTATTGAGGCTGGTAATTATTTTCACTTGCACAAAGGACTTTGAAAAGCACAGATATCTCTCTTCCTTTTAGTAACAAAAATCCTATGATTGCAGCCTAATTATCATTTTATTCATGAAGAGTTAGATGAGAGAAGTGAAATTTTCTTGGGGTCACACCACTAGTAAGAGGACATGTAGGTCCAATAAATTTCACAAATGTTATTTTTTTTAATTTAAAGATTATAAAATTGGTTTATTGTAAAAGCAATTCAAGAATAACTGGTTAAAATCTTATCCCCATGCTACCCAATACAAACAAGAAGCATTAAAACACTTTTACATTAGGAAAAAGGACATAAAGCAAGAAAGACCACATTAAGGCTGTGATTCAAACTCAAAAGGAGAAAGGACTCTTAGATCTCCTTCAGATCAGTACAAAAGGTTCGATAAGATACAAAGCACTGTGTCAGGTACACAGTGCTGCTACAACACTGAGGTATATTTGAGCAAGTTAAAGTCCAGGGGAAATGGAGACTATATATTCTTGTTTTGTGGGTGTATTTAAGTGATTGAAATTTTAGGAACAACTGCCTTTAATCATAGCAAGATGCAAGACAAGTCTTTACTAAAGAGAAAACGTTTATAAAGTTTTCTATCAAGGTCTCACTGACTCTGCACAACCCACACCCACCTTCCCACCTTCCCGCTAAGCTAAAGCTGCTCTGCTGATATATATATATATATATATATATATATATATATATATATATATATAATCTTCACTTGTATCTTACTGGCAAATCGTAGGCACTCCTTCTAAGTAGCTTTGATCTTCTGCATATTAACAACCATCACAACATCCTGCATCATCCATATGCTCAAAGTTGTATTCTAGGTAGAATTTCATTATTGTTCTAAAACTCAATACATTTGCACAGTGGCCAAATCCCCCCAGACTTAATTCAAGATTGAATCTTTTTGCTGTTTTTTAAACAAATTCTGTAGAGTCAATTATGATGAATGACCAACCTATGAATCATTATATACAGTACAATGATTGCATTATTTTTGAGTACTGAAAGTATTTAAATTAAAACTTCTTACTTCCACTTTTGCATTCCTCCAAATTGATGGGTGTTATTTTCTTAAATCACTGTGTCCTAGCACTTTTTTGTTAAAGGCAAAATTTCTCCTTTACCTAATATGAAGACTTCTTCAGACAACATAGTGGTCCCAGGGGCCAAGTGGAAAGCATTTTTAAAAGACCAATCTTAAGTTAAGCTTTATCAATGTGCTCTTTCTTTTTCTTTCTTTCTTTCTTTCTTTCTTTCTTTCTTTCTTTCTTTCTTTCTTTCTTTCTTTCTTTCTTTCCCTTTCTTTCTTTCTTTCTCTTTCTCTCTCTATTTCTTTCTCTCTTTCTTTCTTCTTTCTTTTTTTTTTTTTTTTGTACCGGGGATCGAACTTAGGACCTTGTGCAACAGATGGCAGAACCACTGAGCTAAATCTCCAGCCCTATCAGTGTACTCTTGATCTGTGTCAACTGAATGAATTTGTTTTTTGGCAACTTTTAAAGGGTATGTGTGTTGACTACTCAAGCTGCTCAAGAATCTTTATAAATATTTGTGGGCAAATTCAGACTATAGGAAGTTTTTCTAAATCGTTACAAAGTTAGAAGAAACTAGTGTTTTGCCTGGGAACATGCTTACTTCATTTAATTGTTTTGCCCTTTGACTTTATAATGCGAGACCATTCAGCAGTTAACTTAGTGTAGGCAACAAGAAATGTAACCTTTTTACTAGGTAAAAACATATACTATCATACAACTAATTATGAAATTGAATGAAATTCTATGTATTTCTACAATTTCTGAAGTTTCTTTATTCATTTCTACTTTTTTTCCATTTTGGTCAGAGAAAACAATATGACATGATTTTGATTATTTTGAATTTGTTAAAACTTGTTTTGTGCAAGACATGTTTATTCTGGCAAATGCTACATGTGCTGATGAGAAGAATGTGTATTCTGCAGCTAATGGAGGAAACGTTCAGTAAATGTGTAATAAATACATTGGGTCTATAGCATAATTTATGTTGATTTTTTGAATTTTCTCTACTTGGTTGAAAATGGAGGGTTGAAGTCTTTACTATTGTGTTGAAGTCTATCATTTCCTTTAATCTAATATTTGCTTTATATAATTGGATACTCTGGTATTGGGCACTTATATATTTACAATTATAATACTGTACTGTTGAACTGATCCATTAATCACTATACTGTAGCCTTCTTTGTCTCTTTGTAGGTTTCTTAAACTTAACTTATGGCTATTTTATCTGATAAAAGTATAGGTACTCCTGTTGACATTTGTTTTCCATTTGTGTGGAATCTTTTCCCATTCCTCTAGTTTACATTGGTCCCAGTTGAAAAATCCAGGATAATCTCATCTAAAATTTTTAAATAGATCACATCTGCAAAGTTTCTTTTGTCATGTAAGTTAATCTGTACAGATTTTGGAAGCTAGGATATGGATATTTTGGGGAACCATTATTTTGTCTATGACATCTTCTAATTTCTAACGGTTTCCTGTAACTTTCTTATAGTTTCCATCTCTGCTAAAATTCTCTGTGCAAATGCCTGCAATTTCTGTTAATCCTTTAACATGTTAATCATGTATATATTTAAAGACTGCCAATAATTCCAATAATTGGGTCATCTTTGATTCTCATTCTTTTGTCTTCTGATCATGGATTTTGTTTTGGATTTTGTGTGTGTGTACCATAGAGGTTTTCTTTGCTTTTATTTTTTTAAATTTTTAATTAATTTTATTGGTACATTTTAGGTATACAATATAATGACATTCATCATTGGAAATTTGCACCTTTACATAATCTCTCTTAGTTCTTTTTTTTTTTCCCCATTTCCCTGCCCTTCCTTCAACCCCTCTATCCCTCCTTATTTACAAAGACTTTGTTTCCATTTTTTTCATTTTCTCATATTAATTCCATTCCCTTCTTTTCTTTCCCCTACCCCTCCCATTTCCTCTTCCCCTTTGCCCCTTTTCTTCCTATTTCACATTACCTATTATACCTTTTAGTCTTTATTTTTACTTTCAGTTTCTCACACCAGAGAAACTATTCGGTATTTATACATGTGTGTCCTATTTATTTCACTTAAGAGTATGATCTCAATAAGCATCCATTTAGCTGTAAATGTCTCTAGTTTTTTATTTTTTTATGCCTGAGTAGTACTCCATTTTATAAAAAAAAACACATTTTCTTTAGCCAGTCTCCAGTTGATAGGTAATTGGGCTGTTTCCAAACTTTAGCTATTACAAACTGTGCCGCCATGAACATGGGTGCACATATATCACTGTGGTATGATTCTTTTAATTCTTTGGGGAAGATACCCAGGAGGGGAATAGCTGGTTAAATGGGACCTCTAGTCCTAGTTCTTGGAGGAATCTCCATACTGATTTCCACAGTGGTTGCAGCAGTCTACCCTTCCACCAGTAGTTTTTGATTGAATGCCAGACATTTCCTGTAACATAAAGAATACTGAATAACATTTATATTTGGAAATAAATACATTTCTTTTCATGCATTAAGTGTGGGGGATTGAATTAATCTTCTCAGGAGTTTTATTCATTTTGGATTTGTTTTTTACCATAGATTTCTTCAACATTCTACAGGTTTTTAATTACCAATAGTGTTTTGAGCATAAGCTGAGGTTAAGGTTGCCAGCGGACTTTTTGGTTTATTTTTCAATTTTTTGGTTCCCCTCTAAGGTTCCTACCTTCTGTGGATGCCAGTGGCCCAGAGGAAGCTCTGCATGCTCTTGTGGCAGATTCTGCTGCTTTAGGCTGGTGGATAAGGTCAGGATGTGTTCTGTGATCCTATTATTGCCTCAGTCAGGAAAACTCACGTGTGCCTTGGCCTTAGGAATGAGGATTCTCAACACTCCTGTACTTCTTCATTGCCAGTAGCCAAACTCTACTTTGTATCTGCAGAATGAAAGCATTATACTCTTCATCCAGTGGCAGGAGACCTATAGTGTCATTACTTAGAGATCATGCATTCAGAAATCCTTTTTGGTCCCTTCTTCTTGGGTGGAATGTTATTTCTCATTTATTCCCAATACTGTAGACTCTTTATCCTTTAGGAGTTGTGAAGTGGGTTGCTTCTTTCAGATCCTTAAGTAAAGAACCGATTTGGAGGTCAGGGCTTATTTTTCTAACTGTCAGAGAGGCTTTCTGTGTCATGTGATTGGAAATTTTTTTTAAATAACTGATGAAACTCCATAAAATAATTTTCAAGTATGTCCAATTCTCTTTTTGTTGATGGCTCCCAGCGTTTACATTGTCACATTAATCCACATTTGAATTTTAACAATTCACTGACAATTTTTAAAATGTTTTCATTAGTACACATCTGCAGTACACAATGATTACATTACCATGAGGAGTTGGTACATGTACATAACACATAATAATTCTTTATTTTAATCCTTTCCCCTCTCCTCCTTCCCTGCTCCTTCTAACTTGGTTTCCTTCCCACTTGAGAAAGCTCTATTTTTATTTTATTTTCTTGAATTCTTATTTTTTCTATACTCTTTGTCTTCCCTCCTTTCCCTTCCATCTGTCTCTTGTTCCCCCAACCATTTGAAAAAAAAAATTTCTACTTCCTACTTTTCTTTTATTTTGATTTTTATGTGTATGTACATATTTTTAGTTTCTCATGTTAAAGAAACCATGTGATATTTAAGTGTGTATGTCTGACTTGTTTCACGTAATATTACAGTCTCAAGGTGCATCCACATATCTACAGATGCCTCAAGCTTATGTTCTTTATGGCAGAGTAGTACTCCACTATAAATAAATACCACATTTTATTTCTTTTCTTCCATCAATGGGCTAATAGGCCTTTTTCCAGATTTAGCTATTATAAACTGTGCTGCTATAAACATTGGTGTGTATATATCCTTATGATATGATGACTTTAACTCTTTAGGGAAGATACCTAAAAGGGGAATAGCTGGGTCAAATGGAATTTCTATTTTTAGATTTTAGAGAAATTGCTACACTGATTTCTATAGTAGTTGTATTAGTTTACATTCCCCCTTTTTCCTCAAATCCCCAACATTTGTTATTATTTGATTTCTTAATGACAGTTATTCTTTCTAGAATAAGATGTTATTTCAGTATCGCTTTACATTGCATTTCTCTAATGGCCAGCCATATTAAGCATTTCTTCATGTCTTTACTGGCCATCTGTACTTTTTGTACTTTTTCTTTTGAGAAATTTCTATTCGTTTCAGTTGCCTATTTTTGATTGGGTCTTTTATTTTGGAAGTTCTAATTTTTTTGTTTTTACTTCTTTTTGTACTCTAGATACTAGTCTACTGTCCAAGGAATAGCTGGCAACGAATTTTTTCTATTCTGTATGTTGTCTCTTAATTCTGTTGGTTGTTTCCATTGCTGTGCAGAAGATTTTTGTTTGATATATCATTTATTTGATATATTATTTGATATATAGATATATATTTATTTGATATATTTATTTGATATATTATTTGATATATATTTATTTGATATATTATATTGATTTATTTGATATATCCCATTTGTTGGTTCTCAGTATTATTTTTTGTGCCATTGGGGTTCTGCTCAGAAAGTGCTTGTTTAGGCCTGCATCTTCAAGAAGATCATCTTCCAGTAGACCAGAGATTTCTGTTTTAACATTTAGATCTTTGATCCATTTTTATTTTAGTTTAGTATACGATAAGATATATGGATGTAAACTCAGTCTTCTGCATGTGGATATCCAACTTCCCAGCACCTTTTTTTAAAAAGGCTATTATTCCTCCAATGTATGTTTTTGGCACCTTTGTCCAAAGATCAAATAGTGGAATATGCCTTGAGGTTGTTTTTCCTTTCTCTATTCTGTTCCATTGATCCACCTGCCTATTTTTATGCCAGTATCATACTACTTTTTTTGGAACCAGGGATCGAACTCAGGAACTTGTGCTTGCAAGGCAGGTGGTGGAACCACTGAGCTAAATCCCTGGCCCCATGCTATTTTTAATTACAGTAGCTTTGTAATATGACTGCAAAACTGAGAATGTGATTCTTCCTGCTTTACTTTTGTTGCCCAGAATTGCTTTTGGTATTCTGGGCCTCTTCTGGTTACATATGAATTTTAGGATTGTTTTCTCTGGGTCTTTAAGAAATGCTTTTCATATTTTTATTGAGATTGCATTAAATCTATGTTTCAGTTTTGGAAGTACAGCCGTTTTGATTCTAGTAATTCCTCCTATTCAGGAATAGGGGATCTCTCCATTTTCTGATGTGCTCCTTGATCTCTTTTTTCACAGTGATGTCATTTTCACTGTACAGGTCTTTCACTTCCTTAGTTAGGTTAATTCCTAAGTATTTAACTTTTTTGATGTTATTGTGAATGGTATTGTTTTCTTAATTTCCCAGTGAGCTCATGATTAGTGTATAGGAATGCTATTTACTTTAGTGGTTATTTTATATCCTGCTACATTTGCTTATTAATTCTAGGAGTCTTTTGGTGGAGTTTTTTGCATCTTGTAAGTAGAGGTTCATGTCATCTGAAAATGATACTTTGACTTTGTCCTTTCCTATACATATTTTTATTTCTTTCTTTTGCCTGGTTGCTCTAGCTAATGTTTCAAAGACTATATTGACAGGAGTTGAGATAGTGGATATCCTTGTCTTGTTCCTGATTTTATAAGGAAAGCTTTCAGTTTTTCCCTATTTAATATGGTGTTGGTAGTATGTTTGTTATAAATGGACTTTATCAGTTTGAGAAAAGGTCCTTCTACGCCTATTTTCTTTAGGCTTTTTATCAGGAATGGATGTTGGATTTTGTCAAAGGCTTTTTCTGTATCTTTTGAAATGATCCTATGATTTTTGTCCTTGTTTCTGTTTGTGTGATGAATTACATTTATTGATATGTGTATGCTGAACCATCCTTGCATCTCTGGGATGAAGCCTACATGGTCATCATGTATGAACTTTTTGATAATTTGTTGCATTCTGATTGCAAGTATCTTGTTAACATTTTTGCATTTATGTTCATTACAGAGATTAACCTATAATTTTGTTTTCTAGTTGTCTAATTTTGGAATAAGGATAATGCTAGCTTCCAAGAATGTCTTTTGTAGTACTCCCTCCCTTTTAATTTCATTAAAGATTTTGAGGAGTATTGACATTAGATATTTAATGAAGTTCTTGTAGAATTTGGTAGTGAGTCATCAGGTCCTGGGCTTTTCTTCATTGGTAGGTTTTTTATTATGATTTCAATTTCATTGTCAGTTATTTGATTATTCAGGATTTTTAAGTTTTTTTCATTCCATTTTGGTAATTCATATCTTTCCTTTTCTTCTGAATTCTCCAATTTTTTGGAATACATGTTTGTGAAGTAGTTTTTAGTAAACTTGTGGATTTTGGTGATGTCTATTTTGATTTCACCTTTTTTATTTCTAATTGCATTGATTTATGTCTTTTCTTTCCTTTTTTTTGTAAGATTGGCTATGGGTTTTTCTATCTTTTATTCTTTCAAAGAACCAGCTCTTCAATTCATTGGTTCTTTATATTGTTTTTGTAGTCTCCATTTCAGTTATTTCTGCTGTGTTCTTTACAATTTCCTTTTTTGTACTAGCTCAGAATTTGTATTGTTCTTTATTTTTCCTAGGACTTTGAGGTGCAACATTAGATTATTTATTTGGGCTCAGTCTGTTTTTCTGATTTGGACTGTCATATCTTTAATCTTCTCTGTTAAGACTGCGTTCACTGTGTTTAAGTTCTGGTTTGTTGTATTGGCATTAGCATTTAGCTCTAGGAACTATCTTATTTCTACCATAATTTCTATGACCCATTGACTATTCAAAAGTGGGTTGTTTAATTCCCATATGTTTGCATAATTTCTGTGGCTTCTTTCGCCATTGATTTCTAACCTTATTGGTCTGTAGTCTGACAGTGTGCCAGGTAAAATTTTGATATTTTTGCATTTATTTAAGCATATTTTATTAGCTAGTATGTGGTCTATTTTGGAGAAAGTTCCATGTGTTGCTGAAAATAATGTATATTGTGTTGTTGTTGGGTAGAACATTCTGCATATATCTGTTAAATCCATTTGTTTGAAGGCTTTTTCAACTTAGATATTTCTTTTTTGTGTGTGTGTAGTTGATCTATTTTTGATAGTAGGATATTGAGGTTTCCCACAATAATTGCATTGATCTTTATGTGATCTTTTATGTCCAGTAGTGTTTTTTTAATAAACTTGAGTGCACCATAGTTTGGTGCATGTATGTTTGTAATTATCTCTTCTTGTGTAGTAGTTCCATTAACCAATATGTAATATTCTTATTTGCCTCTTTTGATCAGTTTTGTCTTAAAGTCCATTTTTTGTGATATAGGATAGCTAATCCTGTTTGGTTTTGGGTTCCTGTTGCATGGAATATTGTTTTCCATCCTTTGATTTTTACTCTACAAATATTTTGGGGGAGTAAATGAGTTTCTTATATATAGAATGTCATTAGATTTTGTTTTTTGATCCATTCTGCTAATTTTTGTCTCTTGATTGGAAAATTGACACCATTTACATTGATAGTTATAACTGATAGGTATTAAATTTTCCTGCTAATGTATTATTTTCATGCTTCTGTTTTCCTTTTTTCCCTTTTAATTTACAGCTTGCTGTACCTGGTACATTCATACTAATGGATCTTTTGGTATTTTTAGCTTCATCATCTCCTTATAGGATCTTTGAGAATTTTCTGGAGTGTTCGTTTGGTGGTCATGAATTTTTTTACGTGGTCTCTATCATAGAAATACCTTATTTCTCCATGAATTTTGAAAGATAATTTTGCAGGACATATAAGTTTGGGTTGCAAGTTGTTTACTTTTAGCACTTGAGCACTTCATTTTAAACTGTTCTTGCCTCTAAGCTTTGTGTTGCAAAGTCTGCTGTAATTCTGATGGGTTTACCTTTATATATGATTCATCATTTTTCCCTAACAGCTTTAAAGATTTTGTGCTTGAGTGGAGTTTTTGGTATTTTCATTATAATATAATGCGGAATGTTTTCTTTTTTCCTTATCATGGCTGTCTGTGGTTCTATATGTCTCACTTATCTGTATGTTGATTCTTTTTCCATGTTTGGAAAATTTTCTGCTATCATATCTTGTAAACAACTTTTTATGCCCTTTGTGCTGTCTTCTGATTTTTCACTAATTCCAATTATTCTTTTTTTTTTTGGTACTGGGGATTGACCTCGGGACCTTGTGCTTGTGAGACAGGTGGTGGAACCACTGAGCTAAATCACCAGCCCAGGTTCTTCTTAAATTAATCTTCTTTATGTCATCTAGAGCCCATTGGATCAGGTTTTCATTTTTTAAATTGTTTTTAAGGTATCTCTGATTAATTGGTCAACAACCACACACCTGTCTTATAGATCCGGCACCACATTGTTTGCTTCTATTGCCTACACTTTCAGTCATACTGTTAATCTCCTGAACTTCTGTTTGGAACTTACTACACACTCAAATTCTTTTCCTATGCTGAGTATTCATGTTTTTCATTCCTTTCTTTAGCTCTACTAGATCTTTATGAGTGTCTTCTGTAGACTCACTGATAATTTGTTTCATTAGGATCATTATCTATTTAATTATATCTTCCTTGACTTGGCCAAGCACATGATTGATGTGTTTTATTACCTCCACTGATAGTCTTTCAAATATTTCTTTTGTATGGCCTTTGATTCCCTTGCCCTCCATGTCCCGTGGATCTGTTTTGGGAAAGTTGGGAGGTTTTGGAGGTGTTTTATTGCTTTATCTTCTCATATTTCTGTTTTATTTGTCTATTGGTTTTCTGTGTTGAGGTTTTCTGGTTAATTTAATTTGGTAGCTTTGTTGCTAGTATGGAAATCTCTTTAATGTCTCCTTTTCAGAGATATCTTCTGGATGTGGCTAACTATTGGCCTTTGCTTCTATTCCAGGATCTAGGTACCTCTGTTTATTGGGAGAGGAGGTTGCAGCTTATTTGGTTCATACCCAGTTCTTCAAAAATGGGCTGCAGTATTGTTTACGACACCAAAACAATCCAGATATTAGCATAAAGAGAAAACCAATTGACAGCAACTGCTATGTTACTTTGACTATAGTACAATAATATAGTCAGCAACAACAATAGAGTTATATACTGGTACTGACAAACCGTAAGAACCAATCCTGTGCCATCCTTAGCCAAAGCATAAAGATCCGTTATAAGCACTAAGGTAAACTGGACATTGACCTATGATAAATCAGACCACTGGTCTCCACTGGATATAGGGAGCAGTGCAAGAGTTCAAGGAGACCACAGGACTCAATACCATCACCTTCCGATCCAGATTTCTCTGAAGATTACACCCACTGAAACTGGCCTCCCAGCACAGAATGCAGGCCCTGTGTCCTTGGCCTGAGGGAATCTCAAGGTATCTATGTCTAGCCATCACCCGTTCTGTGTCTGTCTCCCATGTCACCCAGTCTCTCTAACATTTCGGTCTCAGAGTGAAACTTTCCTCCAGGGTGTTGGTTTTGTCCTCAATCAGGTCTGTCTGGTCATCATTTGGTTGCCACTGCCATCCTGTGCTCAGGGCAACCAAGGTGCAGAGCCAGCTAGGAGTTTATAGTTTGACCCTTGTGGCTAGTTGGGCAGGTGGACTCCACCTCCTCCTTGTGTGGCACAATGTGGTGATGGTGTAGTGAGTGTGCTTCTACTCACGTGGCATCATGGCGTGGCAGGGTCTTATTGCAAAATTAATTGTTACCTTTCTCCCTCATCATATGGTGTCCTGTATTTTTCTTGTATCCAGTCACAGATAATATAGTCATGTTCCACTCCTCTTTGTGGTTATAGGATTCCTCCCTGAATTTTGGGCTACTGGTTCTTGTGACAGCTCACCTCTTTGGGATGTAACAATAACAAAAGTTGTAATTTTCTAGTTTACTCAGCTTCCACCACAATTGTTCATGTGTGAGTGAGATTCTTTCCAAATTTCTATAATCTTCAGTAGAAGCAGAACTAGCTAGAAAAGTGCTCACAAAACTATTGAGACTGTCCTTTCCAAAAAGGAGAAACGTTTTGGTTACCCGTGCAATCTCATTCTTTTCTATTAACACTACTCTTCAGTAATTAAAATGATAATAATATTGTGGTTGACCTTTCACTAAATACTATGTTCCATTCAGACATATGTACTTTATATGCATGATGTACATTTCAATAGTTTCAACCAACCTGGAAGGCAGGTACCATTATTGTTGTCTCCAGGGAAAACATGGAAAGAGATATTTAAAACTTTTCCAAGTTAATGAATGTAAGACAAGGTATTTAAACTAGGTAAAACAGGTACAAAGACTCTACCTTCCAACTTAATCACTGATTTTCTTTATTTTTACCTAAATGTTACCTTACTGAAATGACTTTTTTCATTTCTTATATTTATTATCATCAAAATTTTATTTCCTTACTAGACTTCTAGATATAGAACTAGATTTGGAATTCTGTCTGATTTTGTCTGATTTACCCTTACGGCTCCCAAGTGCTTAGTACAGGGCCTTGGAACCTACACAGGTTTTTCACATGAGTTGGCCAGTTAATCACCTCCAACTCATCTGCACAGATTTGGAGAATGGATATCTCACTTTATGTTATTCGATTTAAGAGAACAGAAGACAATATCTGAAATCGTCATAAATATGTCCTTTCTGGACATATTCAGCAGCTGCTGCTGAGTTTGAGGGAGCTATAGAGTACCCAGGAATTATTGTATCATCTCCTACTACCTGACTCTCCAGTACATTCCTCATCTTAAATGTGTGATTCATTATCTAATGTTTCTTGTCAAAGTTAAAAGCACCAACAGCTACCTTGTAATTCAGATAGAAACCATAACACAATCTGTTTCTTATTTCTGACCTCCACTCACTTTATCTAGTGTAGCACCAAGAACGGTGGATTCCAGTTCCTCGGTAATTCTTGAAGTACTTTCTTCATATCTTCTACTATCACTCTAGTGTAGGACATACTTATCTTGTTTGAATCTGTACAATATCCCTTCAACTATTCTTTCCACTTGTAGCGTTTATCTTGATTAATGTTTCTCGCATGTCAGAGATAGAATGATCTTTCTAATACATCAATTGGTTATGGCTTAAAACCCTTGAGTAGCTCAGAAAAGAGAAATAAACTCTGTAAGTTTTCTAATTACCACTAGTGAATAGTCAGTCCATTCCATGTTAGGATTTTAGCCCAGAAATAGTGAAGTCAGCTTGTCTCTGTTCTACAGTGATGAACGTCTCATCTGGGAAAATTTAAAAACTGCAATCACTCAATCTGTAGAAGGTGGTATCAACTAGGGGAAAATTTACTTATATATCTGATGACTAGTATTAGCTATTATCCGGACATCAGCCAGTGATTAGGTAAGCTACCTATATGTGACTTTTTCCAGTTTTCTTTTTGTAAGGGTTAGTTTAGGAATCCCTGACTATAAGATGGCAGAGTCTAAAAATCTAATGTCCTCTGGGAGTAAAACATAAGTACATGATGTTTTGTTATCTAAGTTCAGAAATCAGAATATTCACCCAGGTTCGGGGGGGGAGGGCATGGACTCCACAATTTGGTAGGAGAAACCTAGGGTGGTCACATTTTGGAAGAGTACGTGGAATGGAAGATACAGTTATAGTCATCTTCCCAGAATTTGCTTAAGGTCTTTCATGATTTGAGCTTTGCTTGCATCTCTCTCACATTCCTCCCGTCTACCTTGAAGCATGCTCACCATGGCACCCCTGAAGCTTGAATGAGCTGGCCTGTGGCAGGTGCTCAAAATAATTGTTGAAATAATAAAATACTGTGTTTTCTTGGCAATCAATAGAAATTTGTTTGGAGTATTCATGGGGCTGGCCAAAGCTCTTTGAAGATGGCTCCATGCTGGACTAGTGCAATTTGAACTGTCATTAAGAGAATTCTTCAGAACCCAGCCATTAATCTATTGTTTCAGCATCCCAAGGTTTCTTGCAAGCTAATTCTCTGCACCTCTCACTCAAATCAACATTCTCTGCTCAAAGTAAAGAAGCTAAATTGGTTATATAAGAACTTGCCAAGCAAAGAGCATCCAAAAATTGCTGCCAGAAACTCCGCTAGGAATTGAAAAGAAGAAATTGTGTGAGTTTTCCTCCCTCAAACTGGGCAGCAGGGATATGTGGGCTTTTCAGTCTTTCTATAAACATTGCTATGGTAACCGACAAGTAATTAGCTGTTTATCACACACACTCAGAAGCATACACAGAGTTTCAAGCTGGAGTTCTCTTGCTGTAACAGCCTGTTAAAATGAGGAAAAGAAATCTATTTGTAGACTGTTCTTAAAATTATGGGTTTTTTTGTTTTGTTTTTTAAAATCTTCCCATTGTGCATTTTCTGAGAATACAAAAATACTTGTGGCATAGACAAATATTAAACCAACCATATTCTCAACCCTTCCTTAAATATTGCTTCTTTTATAACTCTATTAAAAATAAAATTTGGGATTAATAAGTATCCATTTTGAAGTTTGAAGTGAGGAGCTGAGAGAAGAAATTATAAAGCAGAGAGGCAGCAATAACAATAGTAGAACTAAGAGTGAACTCACCTATTAAGGAAATATGTAAATAAGCCAAATTTCATTTCAACCAGCGATTATAATGCCTATTATTTTCTTCCTATTCTATGATATACTGCACAGTGCTATAGATAAGACAGATACTAAAAAGAGAAATTGCTTATTTTAATCCCAATCTGAATTATTTTTTGAGACTACCCAAGCCTATTGTGCATTTTACTCACATAATTCCTCAAATAACCTTCCACCCATATGTAATTGTATCCTATTTATGCATAATCAGAAGAGGCACTTAGAGGAAAAACAAGTTCATAATAAAATCTGCAATAAAGATTAAGAAGAGCCTAATTAATATTTTTGAGGGGAATGAACTCTTAATGCCCACTTTATAATTATGCCATTTAAATTCCTTGAAGCACAAGTTTGTTTTGAAAGTTAAAAAAAAACTTTGAAAAAATTACTAACGTACCTATTTTATCTTGCTTAAAGAAACATGGAAGCATATGTTTCTGTGGCATGTAGACAGAATCTAAGCTAGCCTAATATTTATTAAATGATAGCAACATATTATAGATCAATGTTTAAAGAACATATTTTAGAAAGTGTGCTAATGTGTTTCTCAGCAAGGAGCTCGTACCCCTTTATCACTTCTCTTCAGGAGGCCATCTGGTACCATACATTAGCAAGGAGTAAGGTTGAAGAAGACGAGTCATCAAGACAGGCAGGAAGCTGACATTGCAAACTCTTGAAAGAAATCATGATTGGAAATCTGAATGTGAAATGTGCCTCTTAATAAACTGTAACATCCTGGGCTATTACAGTTTATTCACAGGCAAACTTAACAAAAAACTGGCAGTATGGCTTCAGACTTTTGAAAGTAACATTTGGGAGTTTTCTTGGTTGTTAGAGCAAGAAGCCAGCACCACTAACCTCCCTTCCATTGTCAACAGTATTTCCTAGTCCCAGCCATTGCCTCAAACATCCTTGAAAGGGGAAAATGGTCTTCAGCAGTGACTCTGGTAGTTTACAGGTGTGTAGGAAGAGGACATACACTTATCCACATGCCTAGGATGCTGAGGATAAGTACTGCTTAATTCGGTCACAATACAACTTTCACTGGAAAGAAGAGATGTAATGCAACCCAGTATTGCTTAATTGAGGCCCTACTATGGATTAAATTGGGTCTTCCAGGATTTGTATGTTGAAGCCTTATCCCTGCCATGTGAATATATTTAGAGATTGGACCTATGAGAAGATAATTAAAGTTAAGTGAGGCCTAGAGGTCAAGCTGTCATGATGGGATTAAAAGACATATCAGAAGAGACTGTAGGCTCAGAGCCTGCTCCCTCTTGTCCCCACCACTACGTAAGTAGGGACACAAGAAGGTAGCCATCTGCAAGCCAGCAACCAGGCCTCCCTCTGCAGAAATCAAATCAATGGGCACCTGATCTTGGCATTGCAGCCTCTAAAACTGTGGGAGAAAAATTTCTGTTGTCAGTCTGTAGCATTTTGCTATGGCAGCCTGAGCTGCTCAGGATAGCCCCCAGAGGCTCTGATGGAGATACAGCTGGTAATGACACAGTCCACATGAGAGATTGTGCTGCATATGAAAACCCCAGTTTTTCCATATTACTACCCTTTTGCCTGTAAGTTTCCATCATTTAGTAGTTCTGATTTAGGGAATGTCTATAAAGCACTCTATGTTCTTTAGCATCAACTCAATCACTCTCTTCATTGCAGTAGGCCTGGGACACATGGGGAGAGAAAGAGCAAAGTGAATGAGCAGAGTCCCTGAGGAATGTCTCTGCCTCAAGTTTTCTTCTTTCTAGGAAGTCCCATTTTGTTACACTGCCATTCTCTTAGGGAAAGTTCACCACTATTCACCTTGGTAGGTAAAACAAGCATCTTTTCTTATCTTTCTTATAATCCTCACATTGTGTGGTGTTATTAACCTCATCCTTCCACACGAGCCATCTGAGGAGTTCGGTCACTTACCCAGAATCACAGGTCTAGATTCTGAGTTTGAGTCGAGGTGAGGCTAACCTCAAAGCCCAAGCACATGACTGTCATGAATATAAGAAATTCTTCCAAAGCGTTCTGTGAAATGGATGAACCTTTATAGAATGTGGAATTAATCTAATAAATGAATCCAGACTCATGGATTCGCTACTGGCTTAATAAGATACTTTTCCTAGGCAACATACTTTACTCTTAATAACTACCATTTAGCTGTACAAAGAATCTCAAATTGAGAAGTAAATTTTTTACCTTTGTAATTCAAAGCATACATTTTTTTCTATTGGAGAAATGAGTAAAAGGCCTCTTGTCAGGTTTATGATTTATTCAAAGCAAAGATCAAGAAGGCAAACTTCCACTTTCAAAAAGTTAGTGTGTTAAAATGAAAAATACTGGTTGTGGATCAAGGTGTTGATTATAAGTGTCTTCCTTTATTTTTTTTTCATGATTTCTATAATGTTATTAAATTGATTTCATGATGAAAAAATTATGACAATGTTTATAGAAAACTTACTGTTAAGTTCTAAATGTTTAGGGAACTACTAGATCATTTCATCCTTACACTAATCATGTGAGTTAATTATTATCATTATTTTCATTTTAGAGATGAGGAAACTGAGGCTCTGAGAGGTTTAATAGTAAAAAATGGAAAAGGCAAGATTTAAAGCCAGACATTCTTTTTTCCAGAGCCCATGCACTGAACTCCTATAATATACTGCTTCTTAAATGGATGAATCTAGCGAAAAAGAGAGGTCAAGGGCATTAAAATTTGGAGTTCTAGGACAGAAGTGAAGGGGTGGGAGGGAGGTCAGGCAACTAAGGAGCTGGGCACAGACTGCGAGCACCTGAAGTGAAATTTCTGCTGGTCCAGAAGAGATGGTAGAAAGAGCTTTGCTTTGTGGCAGTTCCCTTTCCAAAGTTAACATATCACGCCAAATTAACTACTCATCCTAAAATAAATGAGTGTTTAATAGCCTTAAATTCTCAGCCACAATAATCATATTTCATGCTTTATTTCACTTGGAGTCTCTCATCATGCATTACAAGGTAAATTCCTTTAATGTGTTAGCCTCATAATTAGTAACCTTACATAGTAAATTATTTTTTAGGTACTCTTATCTACAAAGGGCAACAACTATAATGCCATAGTGGTTTGTAAATAACAGAAACAAAATATGTTGTCTATAAACTAAAGCACTGATCAAGCAAAATAAGTTGGATATATATATATTAACCTATCAGCCCTCAAAAATAAAAATAAAAGTGACATTAGTTCTACCCAATGTGTAACAATTGCAGTAATACAAGTTAATTTGAAAGAGTAAATATCCACCTATTGTGTGTTCTATGAATTTCACCTCATCTGAGGAAAACCTTTTGGAAACAGTAGCAAAATTAACCAGTTGGAATAGCTACAAAGGACAAGGAAGCAATTTTTTTATCCAGTAGTTTATCTATCTTTCCATTTTATCCATCCATCCATCCACCCATCCATCTATTCATCTACCTACCTATCCTGCCACGCCCACCTGGCTGCCTATATCTAATGAATATTTGCTGAGCACAAACTGCCCATAGTTTAGGCAGGAGCTACCCATTTACTGCTGTATATTTTATTTAGGCACTTTGTGCTCATTTGTTTCTTATCTGTTATTTGTTTCTAAGTGTGGTCTGTGGACCAGCTGTCTCATAATCTCCTAGCAGTCTTATTAATTGCTGGCAAGAATCTTCAAATTTTAAAGTTGCAAAAAGAAAATATATCTACTATATTGTTAAAATGAATACTCCAACCAACTGTACTTCATAAAAATTCTTCCAAATAAGATTTAGGGAGGATAGATAAATAACTGCAGTTATTCAGAGGCATGTATTAGTCCCTAGATACAAAGTACCAATGACCTAGAGGATATGTGGAAAGATGCTGTAGAACTTGAAGGGGTATTTTCAGGAGCTGAGTTTTGTTAGGCTAGACTCCAGAGGTAAGATCCCAGATTGAGAGGGAGTGAAATCAAAGATCCCTGGGATCTTGGATCTCTGAAAAATTCTCAGACAATCCTGGCTTTCCATTCATTAATATCTTATTACCTTCTTTTATGGCCTCTTACCACTTACCATACATTTTAAAGCCCTGCATACTTGACTCTTTTTGAATTGGGATCAGAATCTAAGATTACAAATATGATCACTGACGAGGTATCTAGCTTCTCTGATTTTTAGTTTCCTTATCCGCAAAACGGGAAGGATTATACCAACTCTCAGACTATCTTGAATAAAATACTGCCTATTACATTCCTTTTAAGTTTTTAGATTTGCTTACCAACAGGTTATTCTGTAGATGGCTTTTAGCTACCTGCAAGGTCCCTAGCCACGTGGGACCTATTTATTGTTTACTCCTTCCTTCCATTTTATTTCCAAGTAAAGCAAAACATCTGCTCTAAAATGAAGGACCCTAGTTAGCAAGACAGACTCCATATTGCTGCTTGACCCACCTGCCTGCCCTTTAGATGAACTCAGAAGGAGGAAGCTTAAAAACCTCCTCCCCTTAGAAAGTCTCTTTAGAAATGATAATTAATCAACTATTGTCTTACAAATGTTCTAACAGCAGGACGTTCCGCTTCTGTACCTTTTGCTTGCTTTGCTAGTTCTATCCCATACGGGGGCCTAGGGACTGCTGGCTTCAAAGGTGTATAAAACATGTTTGTCTCCTCCCAGTCGGGGCTCGAGTCCGATGCTCCACTCAGGTCCCAGCCGGTAATAAACTCCTGTGTGGATTTAATATCTGTCTCTGGTTGGTTCTTTCTCACTGGGTGCAACATAAAATAAATCAAATCTCTCCTTTATATTACACTTGATTGTATCTAAAATGAAACACTAGTTGTACCCAACAAGTTGTTTTCAATAATTCAGAATATTTTTCCCACACATGTGCATAAGACAATAAAGTAATAAGCAATGCAGAATTTCATAGTAGATGGCATTATAAAAGATGAGTGGGAACCTATACTAAATATAAGTGGTAAACTCCAGATATGCTTCCTATATAAATTTCATTAGAAAAATGATTCAGTCATTGAATCACTTCTTCATTCACTTATACATTATTTATTTGATTAATTGATTAATTTTATATGTGATAGTATGCCAGGATCTGCAGTTTCAGCAATAAATAAAAGCGCTGATAAACCTGCTCTCACAGAACTTACAGTCTTGTGAGGAAATAGAATCATGCTATTTTATACAGGTCAAAAGAATCAAGGAACAGGATCTTAGAAATGAAGTTCAGTAATATTTTAGTAAGTCAGTTTCATCTGTAGGTGGAGATTAAACTTGAGTCACTGTGTAGATCTATAGGGAATGGAAAAAAGATTGCACTGGAGAGAAGGGAAAAAGGATTAAACTGGGGAAAAAGTAACTGCAAAGAGAAGTTTATATTTTCATAAAAGTAAAGGGGATTGCTTTTAGGACCGATCCTGTCTCTTCTCTGGCTTTACAATGACTCTTTTATGTTAGCATAGCACTCTTCATGTTGTATCCAAAACTCATCCTGCTCAGATATAGTCAGTGAAAATGGTAGGTGACCCTCAAAAGATGAGTTGTTGGATGTGTGTTTGTTTGTGTGAGGATGTGTACATGTGTGTTACTGGGGTCTGGAGTGCTGAGGACTCCTAGAGAGTCTTTCTAGGTTCTTCTTGTTCTGAACAAAGATTGGACAAAACAAGAACAAAACATAGGAAAGTATTAAATTTACTAAAGGTAGGAAAGGAAACATGCTCTAGAGAGTGAGTGTGGGCCAACTGAAAGTAGAAAAAGAAGGGCTCTGCAAGGTGAGAGCAGACCACGGTGAAAGAGAACACAGTGGTCAAGAGTCTAATGGCAGCCATCTTTGCTATCCCCCAGTCCTCAGGCAGATGCCATGCCTAGGCCGTCTTATCAAAAACCTGGTTGACTTCTCAGGAAAAGAATTAAAAGTAGCAGTTTCTGACAGATTCCAGGTGCAGGGCTTGGGTGCATGTCTCCTGGATCTCTGTGATTGACAGGTCACACCCACTTGCTCAGCCTTTATACCACCCCTTAATCTCCTGCTACACATGCCTATGCACGTATAGTATATGTGCGTGCACTGGGTGGGTGTGGTTGGTGAACTAGGGTTGAACTTTCTATTCTGAAACTACAGTGTCTAGTAGTCCATTATGAAGGTTAGGGAAGTTGATAAAAGGAAAGAACAGTCATAAATAGGCCCTAGTCTAGTTCCGAATAAAAAATGGTCCCAGGAAGCACAGGGGAGCACAAGGTGACAACTGTTACCTTGAACCTCAGCAGATTGTCATGACTAGAACAGCAGTAAGCTTTATTCCAGGTCACATAGTGAGTTAGGAAGAGAGCCAAGGTGAGAGCAAAGGAGCTCTGACTTTTAGTCTGGTGTTCTTTCTACCACACCCTATTGCCATTGTCTGAAGCTGCATATTGGTACTGAGAGGGGACTCCTCCAGAAACCGGGTCAGGCAACTCATTTTTCACTGCATACATAACATACAAGTGAGAGACCCTTGTAACTTGCCTCAGTGCCCTTAATAATTAGTGTATCACTGTTCCCCTCCAGTGGTGCGGATCCACTGCCTGCAGTGAGAGACTGAATGTTGAGCTGCAGGTCACATTAAAAAAGGCTTAAGAAAGGCTCTATTTAAAAAGTTTTGTCCCATAGTACTAACATTTATTAGTGTTTGATGTTAGTGTCAAAGTCATTGGCATCATTCACACAACTAACATTAAAGTATTACATTTATTATGCCTTTTTAAGCAGCATATATAGTGTATATATGTGTGTATATATTTATGTGTGTGTGTGTATATATATATATATATAAATATATATATATTTTAACCCTTCATGATTATCCCTTCTACACGCATCCCCCTAAAAGTATATATGGAGTGAAGGAGTGAAATAGAGACAGAAGAGGAAAAGATAGGGAAAGATATATATATATATACACACACACACACACATATATATATATATATATACACACATATATATGTATGTGTATATATGTATGTTAAAATAAGCTAGTAATTTTTCTCACTCCTTCCCAAACAACTTTGTCACTTGGCAGGAACAAAGACAAATTCCAGCCCTTAGATTCTTCAGGTAAAACTTTTGGCAAACCAGACATTATGTGGTATGAGGGAGAATTATTAGCATTGAGCATTGACTTCTTGCCAAATACTCTATGAAAAGCTCCATAAACACTGCCACATTTTATTTCTCCAACAACCTAACAATCCAACTGATTGCTTACATAACACAGTTCTGAAATTATGAGAAACAGAAAAGGTTTCTCTGATAATACCAGCTTTCATTTATACTTGGGTTTATATTTTCTGAACCATATCCCTACCCATACTCTTATGGAACTCAGTTATGTTACAAATGAGGAAATAGCAGGAATATGGTGAATTCTCTCCTTTTTGTGTGTTCTTGGCAGGGATGTCAGGCATGGTACTCATTAGCTGCTGCTGCTCTACCCTCTAGCCTGACCACACACAGGATTGAACATGGTTCTCAAATGATCACATTTCCTGGATTCCTTGAGCTTTGATATGATGGCTGTTGAGAGATGGAGAGATCCTTCGGATTTTTGGGCGGTGAGTGGTAAGGTAAAATGCGTGGGTCTTCAAATGGTCATATTTGCTGCCACGTGGAATCAGTATGAGAAGAATATCTAATTTAAAATGTGTTAGAGTTTAGATTAGATCAAAAGAAGGAGAGTTGAGAGATGAAGAAAAGATAGAGTTTTCTGTGATTGAAAAATCTCAGGATCCAGTAATACCCAAAACCTTCACTTCCTTTTAGCCTCAAGTATATAAAACAATGATTTTCTTTTTTTTTTTTCCTTCTTTTTTTCTTAAAATACTTTGACTTGGGTGTCTATAACTTCCAACCAGGTAAATCATGGCAAATACACCAGCAGAAGAGGAGTCAGAGCCTGAATCTTGATCTTTTCTAGTTTCTAGTTCAGTGCCATTTCTCCTAAACTGTGACGCACAACAAATTGGGTGCCTGAGAAATCACCAAGAACAGGCACGCTTAGATGGGGAGCAGAATTAGCAATATTCCGCTGCTAGAAGAAAGAGGAACAACAACACTGTGGAATTGATTTTCCAGGTAAAAAGGACAAAATGGAAAGAGAAATAAGTGAGGACAATGAATATAAGTATACTTCTTTCTTAATTTTGCAAGTAGTTATCCCTAAAAATTATACTCGTCTGCCACCCACTACTGACTCCAAGGCAACAGCCTTGTCAAGAAATTTATAGCTTCATTACTTAGGCATGGTAACTAAAATGGGAGTGCTTTCACCTTTTTTTCCATCTTTATCACTGTTTTCTACAACCCAGGACTTCTGACCTGCTTAGAATATGTTAATTTACAGAACATAGTCATTTCCCTTATCAGCCCCTCCAGGCAGTTGGCAAGAAGTATTTTCAGCTACAGACCTTGCAATCAACCAGTCAGACCTGCTGACTTCCTGTGCCCTGACAGATAGAACTAATTAGCACTCAGGAGCTTTTATGTATTATCTCTGACTCCAGAACATTCCCATAAATGAGGGGCAGGTTTGTCTCCATCCCCATGGGACAAGAAGAAAACCTCAGAGATTTAGAGGTTAAATAACTTTCTAAAACTTGCTCTATCTCAATTCCACTTTTCCTTTAATGGCCAGATCATGTCTTATGTTTTCTGAGCAGTGTTAGATTATATCAGTACTTTTGTGATGTTTTCATTGTCATGTAGACTTTTATATCATGTTTTGAATGCACAACCACTATATACAATGCAATAACTCCTGTCATAGACCTCATCCACCAATCCATCAATCCATCCATCCACCTGGGTTAATTACAGGTAGGGCTTCTCAGAATTATTGAGAAAAGAGCTTAGTTCTGCACAAGTTGGGAAAGATAGAGAATAAATGAGAAGACAAATTGGCATGGTATTTATGAATTTCAATGTGAGTTAAGGAGCTTGTAAAATCAAATAATGGTATACAGAGTGAGGGAAGGATTGAATGTAAGAAAAATCCTCTCTGAGGTAATGTGTGATACAGGGATGGACAGTCTGATACAGGGGTGGAAGTCTGCAGGAATGAGGAAGCATGAAACAAAAAGGCCTTACTGTGGAAATGAGCTCCATGCATTTGAGAAAAGGAAAGAAGGTCCATGTGGCTGGAACAGGAGATTCACCCCTTTGATATTTTTACTAACTGTAGTGGAAGGTCACTGAAAGGGTTTTATACCCTCATGTGACAGGAATTGATTTAAGTTTCCAAAAGTCACTCTGGGCACTAAGAGGGGAATGAGGATGGGGGCAGGAGGCAAGTGTAGAAACTGCCATTTTCGTCTCCTTCCAGTGCTTACTGTCACCTGGCTGGGTCTGAGAGGTTCCTGAAACTGAAATGATGAGCTCAAACCACTCTTTTGTAGAGTAAGTTTGCAGGTCTGCTGACTCCTGTAGCAGAAAACGAATTTTCAGGGGACACCAATGAGAGGAACAGGAAGGGCTTAGTAGGCAGAGCTTTTAGGACAGACTCAAGGGTGGAGTACAGGCGCTCACAGAAATGAGACACATTATACTTGGGAACTGGGAATCTTTTAGTGTTCTCAGTGGTAGAAATCCGTGGAATGTGTTAGTCTGTAGTCTTTAGTCTAGTAGGTGGGAGAGACTGGCCCACCCATGGTGAGATAATGGTCTAGTCAGGGTAATCCTAATTTATGGATGGAAAAGGTGGCCTATTGACAGGTGAAAGAGGAAATTTACAAGTAAAAAAGGGAATAGCTGGACCGATTTATAGGTGAAAAGGAATTGTCCAGGATTACTACCTTTTGGGAGAAAGAAAGAAGAAAAGTAAATAAATAATAAATGAACAAACTGGGCTTGTATTCTGAAGCTGCAATTTTTATTGTAAAAAAATATTATTTTCCTTGTCTCTTATCTCCCTAGTACCACATGCCTGACAAATCACCCTCTAGGTTGAAGATGCATTGGTTTTATTTGTATTTACTAAATAAAGAACCAGTTGGAAATTTGCCTAAAATTCTATGAAGTGACTGAGCTGAGATTTGAATGTACATTCAAACAACTCCAAAGTCTTTTTGCTTCCTTTCTTATTGCTTCATTCTCTCCATGAACATTAACTCTACAGATTTTTTTTCTAACAACCAAATATATTCTAAGACATTCTTACATCCCATGATATATTAATTTTAATTTTGTGGAAATACCCAGTTTTGTGCACTGTAAAGCAGGGAGCAGGGAGAGGCCCTTCCTTGATACACGATTCTTTAGTCAAGATGTGCTGTACCTCTTGTGGAATGTCTCTCTAAAGGCTAAGAGTAAAAACATGGTCTTCCAGGGAGCTGTGATTTAGAAGCAATTTTTTTTCCTACTATGTAGAACCAAAAATGTGAAGGAAACTTCACTTGTATAAACATTACTTTAAAAAAAAAAGTTTTTTTGCTATGGAAATATTTACAAATTGGAGACTTCTGAATATCTGTAGATACTTTTCTCAAAATGTCAAGTATATCTACAAACAAAGGTTTGGGAATGCCTATGCATAGGCCCCTGCAGTGAGACTGCTAGTCTTTTTCTATGCATCTCACTTTTACATAATTTACCCATGAAAGCCTAAAATTGATTATGAAATTCAATAGCCAAGAACTCCATGATGAGAATAAATTAAGCAATGAAAACCTTGGTAATTACCTGCAAATTTGCTATGAAGATCTTGGAAGCATTAAAGTAGGGGGGAGATTTTCATTTTAAAGGTAAAAGTGGCAAGTTACAATAAATTTGCCACCCTCTTTAAAGATCATTGGGTTGAAAAGAATCTTTTTCCTGATTTTTCAAAAGAAATAGCGGAATTTTAGTCTTTAGCCTGGTGAATCCCTGGAGTTAGATGTGATTGTCAAAAAAATTCACACAGTCTTCAGCACCAATGGCTAAATCCTCCCTAAATTGGAGTATGTATGACTGCAGTGTGCATTTTATTTATTTATTTATTTATTTATTTATTTATTATGTATTTTCTGGTACTGGGGAATGAACTCAGGACCTTGAGCTTGCAAGGCTGGCTTGGTGCCACTGAGCTAAATCCCAGGCCTACTAGCTCTTTGTTTTATGCCAAACTCTTGTTGGGCTCCATCGCTAATGGATATAAGACTGTGGGTTCTTCAGCCTTTGAACTTGGACTAGAACCTGTGGCTCTCCAGGGGGCTTTCAGGCTTTCTGTCTCAGACTGGGGCTGCATCATTTGCCTCCCTAATGTTGAGGCTTCTAGCTTCTTGGAGTGATCAGCTACTAGCTACCCTGGCTCTCCAGCCCACAGACATTGTGGGAATATTCAGCCTCTGAGCCAATCTAATACTTGTTGGTTATAATTTTATATATTCTGCTGGTTCTTTTTCTCAGGAGAATCCTAAGATGTGAAATCAACTGAAATATCCACTGACACATGAATGAATAAATAAAATGTGTTACACACGCATACACACAATGAAATACAGTACAGTTTTTGAAAGGAAGGAAATTCTATCTCATATCATGAAAGAACCTCAAGAATATCATTTTAAGTGAAATTAATTATGAAAAGACAAATACTGTATGATTTCACTTATATGAGGTATCTAAACCAATCAGATTCATAGAAATAGAAAGAGTGGTGTGGTCGGGCTGGAGTGGCAGTGTGGGAGTGGGAGGAGTAAGAGGAGCTATTGTTTAATATGTGTAGAATTTCAGTTCTGAAAATATGGAGATTTGTCACAGAAATATCCATACAGTTAAAAAAGTTAAGACTGTAAAATTTATGATGTGTGGTTTTGACCACCATAAAACAAATCCTTGCCTCATGGACTCTATTTATTCTAGTGAGAGTAGGGATGCAGTAGGACTAACTGACTTTATAGAACAAATGATAAAAATTATTATAAAATATTAGAAGATGGGAAATTCTACAGAAAGAGTAAATGGTAGAATCCATTAGAAAGAATTCAAAGGGTCACTTGCAGAGGGAAGGTCAATATTAAATAAGTAGCCATATAAAACTTTATTAAAAGTCTTACCTGAGCAAAGACTTAAAGGTTAGGGGGTGAATTACATGGGAAAGGCAAGCTTTCAGACAGTGGGAGCATACAAAGTAGAGCTAATGGTAAGAACATGTCTGTTGTGTTAGAAAAATAACAAAAAATCAATAAATTTGCCTTTGCAAATTACTCCCTATAGCTGGGTGTGCTCGGGTATATAATTTCATGGAAAAGGTGGTTGGAGTTTTAGTGCAAGGTCTGTCAGTGTGTTGTTGCATCCTTTCCTATGCATAAAGTGCCCAGTATTGTGCTAGTGGTTAAAGTGGTAAGAAAGACAGACACATTCTTGCCAGCAATAGGGGAGAGAGCAATTACAGTAACTGCAGTTAGGGTGTGACAAGGATGTGAAGTCTAGAACATTGTCTGGAAGGTCAGAGAAGGACTCTCTGGAGGTGCAAAAGGTGTTCTAGGCAAGATGGCAGAGGTTAAGTTATCCACAAAACAAATGAGCAAAACCATATTCTGGGTAGTGGAGGAGCATCCTGACAGGCTGGAGAAAGACAACAGAGTATGTGAAGATGACAACAAGCACACTGTGACAAGAGTACAAGGGAAGAAGACATGATGAGGGTAATGAGGGAGTAGATGAAGGGAGATATCATGGGGGCCTAGAAAGCTCTTTTAGGGAGTTTTGTTAATGAAGCAAAATGAGGAATCATGAAGTTTTAAAGTGGATTGGTAGAACCAAATTTTACTTCCTTTTTTTGGATCCTGTAAAATTTGATCTTTGCCCCTCCAAAATATTTGGCCTATTCCACAGTCTCACCATTGATTAATGCATTGTCCTCTCTTACTGATTAGTTACTTTTATAACATGGTTACCCCTTTGGACTCTCCACCCATTTTGAAAATAATGATTTGATGATAGTAGCCTTCATTTGTTTATTTGATTTTCCGCAACCATCTTATCTTATTGCCTGGTCCTTTTCAACTCAAGGTAATCAGTACTCTAAATTCTGAGTTTATCTTTTTCTTTTCTTTTTAAATATTTTTATAATTACATATATTGTTTTAAAATTTTTTATATTGTGGTAAAAACAAAATTTCCTTCTTAATCATTTAAGTATGTTGTTCAGTAATGTTAAATATAGCCATGTTATTGTGAAATAGACATTCAGAATTTTATCATCTTGCAAAACTGAAACCCTGCATCTATTTAATATATCTTTTTCTGGCCCTAGCAACATCACTCCACTTTCAGTTACTATGAGTTTGACTGCTTTGGATACCTTGTATAAATGGAATCATACAGTACTTGCCCTTCTGTGACTAGAGTAATTCATTTAGCATAATGTGATCATCTCATCTGTATTGTGGCATGTTACATGATTTCTTTTCTAATGCTGAGTAATTTTCTATTGCATGGATATAGCACATCATCTCCTAAATTATTAAAAGATTTGCTTTCATTTTTGTTGGAGTACTCTAGCTGCTATTGATGAAGTTGAGAGAGAGATGAAATATCCACAGAAGGGCTTTAATATTCAAATTCCAGTAGAAAGATTGTTCCTTGGATCCAGTGCATTCCCTTGTAAAATACCAGTTAACCAGAGTTCTCTTCTCCAGAGTACCATAAACATCTAGTATCATGCCTGGTGCCAGGGAATTTTTATGTTTGTGGTGGCTCTGCCATAACAAATGGGAATCCACTTTTATCTCTCTGTGTGAGATTAGGTCATCCACTTTACCTGAGGTCTGCAGAATTCTAAAGGCTAACTGTAGGTAGGAAGGCTCTTAATACTTCCTCAAAGCCAAAGGACTTTCTTCCATTTTTTTTCCTAAACCAAAAACTCTTTAAATTGAATGCTAGACACAGAAATAAGAGCTTTTAATAGCATCTTCCTTTCCTTCTCACTAATTTAAATCTGGGCCCTTTGAAAATATTTGTGAATAAACAGGAATTTAATGGAGTCAGAAGAGGATGAAGATGGAGCTATTACAGACTAAAGTATTGGAGGAAAGGGGGTTGGAAAGGAAAGAGGCAGAGAATCCCGTCAGCCAGTGAGATACAGAGGACATATCCTTTTCTGATATTCAGGGGAGAATATTTACCATGGCTTAGAGCATTGCAAAAACCACAAAAACAAGCAGAAGAGTTACAAGAAGGGGAGAGAGGGCAGCAAAAGGGGCAGTGACCAAAGGCAAGAATTGTCCCAGTGCAATTGTGCCAGCTCCCAGGGAGATTGCTGAGGGGTTCCAACCTGCAGATCCATCTGTCTCCTCCAATTCTAGGGCAAAGCTCATTAGTGTGAGGAGGCACCCCATGGCTCAGTCCCTCCCTCTGGGACCTCAGATCCCCATCTGGCAGCTAAAAGAAGTAGTGTGCTTGCTCTGCCATGGGGGTTAGGTTTTCCCACTCATGCTTTTTCTGAGAAGAAAATGAACTTTTCCAACTATTTACTGGTTTTGATTTAGTGTTCTACATGATTCTAGCCTACGGAGTCATACTAACTTATCTTAAGTTGATTGCTGAAGAAGGTTAACAACTTGACTCTTTGTGTAATTAAATTCTGAAAGCAAATCCTCTCTCTGCATCCTCTAACCTGGCAGGAGGTTAGAGACATCCACCAGGCTTCCAGATCATGGTTACTTGGATGCAGGCCCGATGCTGCAGGACTGGCTTTGCTTTAAAGGCTAATAGGTCAGTGCTTAGTGAGATGTTTTATTTCTTCCTGGAAGGAAAGAGGAGAAATATGGAAGACTACTGGAAATATTGAAGTTTATCCTTCCATGAAAATAGAGTATAAAGAACTGTGAGGAACAGTCTGAAAAATATAACTGAAATTTACTCAAGAAGCATCCATGCATACAATAAGGGCTAATTTGAGGACTGTTAGGAAGATCTTTCTTGTAGATGTGCCTTCCTTTGCCAATGCAACAAATTTATTCTTATCAGGGATTGGAGGGTATGTTGTTTTCTTTGCATCTACGTAACATTTATTCAACAAATACATATCAAGTTCTTACCTAGTGCTGGCATTGTGATAGCTCCTGGAACTACAGTTATATAAAGTCAGGTTTTGTTTTTCTTGCCATCATGGACCTTGCATTTCGAAAGGAGAAATTGTCACATACTCTTTCAGAAGACATAAATTACACTCTCTTCTTTGAGATAGTTAGGGGCATCAGATTTCCCCCTGTGCTTTGGCTTCTTGAGAATAGAGCAAGAGAAAGAATGTGGGATGGGAGCCACAATACCTGTGTTGTACTCCTAGCTCCTCTACTTATTTGTAGTATGACTTGGGCATGTTATGTAGCCTTTTGGAGCCTTTATTTGCCTCATCTATAAAGTCCAACCTGCCAGATTTACTGACCTCCCAAACTTCTGAGAAGATGAAATAAAATCAAATACAGAGAACTTTCAACTGTAAAGTTTTACAGAATTCTTTCCTTGAGTTTTGGTTTCAGGACACAGGGAGGTCATATCTCCACTCTGCCAGATTTGGATGCGTGGCTTGGGATGTTTTTATAAGACTCTCTGAGGTTCAGTTTCTTCATCTATAACATGATTATTATAGCAGTTAATACTATTGCAAAGATTATAAGAAGATAGCAGTGTAAAGTCTTACTCTGCTAGGCTGCAAAGTGGACCCTTGATAAAGGTTAATTCACTGTCTCTTACTCACTGTTCTGCCAGCTTTTCTTCTACTCTTTCACTTGACCTCTAAAAATGAGAGTGGAAAACAAGCCCACTTTGCTGTGGGTGAAAGGGAAACCATGTAAGTGTTGAGCTTTCCTCCTCAAAAACAGATCTTAAACATTTAGCATTTTCCTAGACATATTTACAGTAGCTAATGACAACTAGATCTATAGATAATTATAATTAGAGCTAATTTATGGATTATAGTCTAAGTATTCATAGGACTATCTCATTTAATCTTACTGTGTTTGTATTAAGTATTGTTATCACTTGCGCTTTGTAAATGAGGAGAATGAGGCACAGCTGTCACCTTAACCAAGGTCATAATGATGGGGTCAGAAGCTGAGTCCAGGAAGTCAATAACTTTAACAACCTGTATTCTGGGATTCTAGACTCTGTATTTTAAAGAGCCTGATTTGATCAAAGAAAATGACATTGTTGTTTTTGACTTTATTATCCAAGTTCAGCAGGTAAGGTATTTCTTAAAAATTAAAAATAGATGTTGAATCAAAAGATGGATGGAGCCAGGTCTGGTGGAACACACTTGTATCTCAGCGCTCTGGGAGGCTGAGACAGGAGAATTGCAAATTTGATCCCAGTTGAAGCAACTTAGTGAGACACTGTCTCAAAAGAAATTTAAAAGTGGCTGGGAATATAGATCAGTATGAAGGTCCTGGATTCAGTCCCCAGTAACATATGCACAAGAAAGAAAGAAAGAGAGAGAGAGAGAGAGGGAGGGAGGGAGGGAGGGAGGAAGGAAGGAAGGAGGGAAGGAAGGAAGGAAGGGAGAAAAAGAAAGACTGAAAAGAAAAAAAGGAAAGGAGGATGGATGAGTGGGTGGACAAATGGATAGCTAGTACTTAAAACCTTCAAAGAATGTTTGATTTTAGTCCTTGAATAATTTTCAGCTTTTAAAGTAAAGTGGGTCATATTCCAGCATACCTTTTGCCCTCATTTTTTTAGTTTTAAAAATATATGCTGTAAGTGAAGTTTTCAGTTTATAGCAAACGAGAGAAAGGTACTGAGATTTCCCATAGTTCCCCAGCCTCTCGCAGAGAGTCTATCAATTACAAATGATGAACCTACAGATGGAAGGAAGGGTGCATATGTTATAAATGATAAACTCACAATGATGCAGCATAATTAATTAAAGCACTTGGACAGATCTATGACATGTATCCACAAGTAGAGTACAATGTAGAGTACTTTTACTGATCTAAAAATTTTCTGTGCTCTGCTTATTCATCCTTTACCACATCCTCTCACAACCACTGTCTTTTTTATGGTGTTCATAATTTTGTCTTTTCCAGAAGTTATATAGTTACAATCATACAGTACACTTTGATTTTCAAATTGATTTCTTTTGCTTAATAATATAAATTTAATCCTTTTATGTATTGGCATGGTTTGATGACCCAGTTCTCTTTGGCACCGAATAGTATTCTACTGTTTGGATGTACCATAGTTTATGCATTCACCTACTGAAGGACATCTTGGTTGCTTCCAACTTTTGTCAATTATTATTATTTTTTTCCCATTAAGTTTATTGGTACATTTTAGGTATACAATACAGTTACATTCATCACTGGGATCTTGTACCTTTAATTTGTCAATTATTAATACAGCTGCTATAGCATCCATGTGCAGGTTTTTGTATAGACATACGTCTTCAACTTCTTTGGATAAACTAAGAAGCATGATTATCAGCTAATGTGGTAAGAGTATGTTTAGTTTTTAAGGATTTCACTAAACTGTTTTCTGAAGTAGCCGTACCACTTTGCCTTCTCACCAGCAGTGATTGCAAGCTGCTGTTGCTCCACATCCTCACTAGTAGTTGATATTGTCAGTTTCCTGGAGTATGGGCATTCTAATTAGGGATGTAGTGGTATGACACTGTTGTTTTAATTTGTGTTTTCCTGATGACTCACAATATGGAGCATCTTTTTGTATGCTTATTTGCCATGTGTACATCTTTTTTGGTGTGGTATCTTTTGTGGTTTTTGGTCCAGTTTTTATTTGGTTTGCTTTTTAATTGTTGAGTTGAAAAGCTGTTTGGATATTTTGGTTGTTTAACAGATGTGTCTCTGGGAAATGTTTTTCTCACTGTGTGGCTTGCCTTCTTATTCTTTTGACATTGTCTTATGCCATACACTTTTTTATTTTCTCTCTTTTTTGCTTCAAAGATGAACTCCTACATTCGACATACTTTCTCCTTATAGAAAAGTCACACTGCTGCTGCCACTTCAGCCTTAGCTGTTCATCCTAGGTATTTTATACAACTCCTTGGGCCCTTAAGGATCTTAAAGTTTGCTTAGTGTTTGCTTGAAGTTCTGTATTCACAGTCACTTTCTTGTATGACACGAATTTCTTGGTTAGGAATAGCAGAGATTTAGCAGATAATTTGTTACTAACAAAGTTGAGCATATAATTATTGGAGAGTTTTTTTGAAGTTAGCTATTGTGATTGTTTTTTTTTTATCTTTTATTCCGATTTCTTTTGCCTACTGCTCCTGCCAGGTGTTATTCAGCTATTGTGCAGATGAGGACATTAAGTTCCAAGTCCGCGGCTGCAGTCAATATGTAGTCCCAACAGGTGCCATGTCCAGGCCTGTGTTCTTTTTTTTACTGAGAAGTGTCTTACCGTCTTTTAACTTTCTGATTAGTAAAGTGTTAAATGCATCATTGTCTTCTTTTTGGAGCTCAATATTATTCTTTTGAATTGGTGCAAATTGCTTTTCGTATGTTTCCATTCTTAAAATTATCCTTTTTTTCTCTTATTAAAAAAGTTTCCTCTTGAGTTGAATATCTTTCTGAGGCCATGGACACTTAAGAGATTGGTCTCATTCTCACATTTTTATTCACATCACTTTTACTCCTGTGTAATGGCTAGATACTTATTTTTGTGTAGGAATGAAAAAAGCATAACATTTTTTTATTTGCCATGAATGATGTGTTGTGACAAGAACTATAAATAGCTTGAATTTACAATTTATTCCAAATGCCAGGTCTACTCTGGCAAATACCTGGTGTGAATTTTCTTAGTAATGTTTGAATACTGATAGCACCTCTCTACTGGATAGGGAAGAACAAAACAGAAGATGTGGACTGTCCTTTGGTAATGACACCATGAGACAGTTTGTGCTTCAATACCATTGTCTTTTGCTTCTTCAGGAAGGGACGTGTGCATCTTATGGGCAAAATACCCTTTCTCCAAGTCATTAGGCAGAAGTGATGCCTCATTCTCTGTCCTCTGCCTGCTTCAGACAAGTCAAAAGTTTATCTGGAGAGCTATTTAGAAAAGGAGATAGGGTTCCAGATTTAGAATGAGAATTGTGTTAGTTGGATCCTCTGGGAAATAGATGCTTATGTGGAGTTTAGAGTATAAAGAGATATATTGAATGTAAAAGATAAAAGTGAAGGAACTAGTACTGGACAGAAAAGGTTTCCAACCACAGTGTAGATAGGAAAATGTCTTGGCAGACCCAATGGGGGACCTCCAGAATAAATATTTCCCATTAAAGTAGCTCTCTGGTGGACAGGAATATCCAAGCCCTGGTGTGCTTACCTTGCTCAGCCTTTGGGTAGAGCTTCTCAGGAAGAGCATGGCTTCAGCTTAAAAGCTGAAGAAGCAGCCTCTGAAGGTGTTAACAGCTAGAGGCTGTCAGCTTACTGCTCTCCTTGCAAATGAATGGCAAGTTCTTTCACGCAGGGAGAGTTAAGCATCAGCTTTCACTGGCTGCCACAGTAGTCCATTAGTAGTCTTAGCATTCTCACATGTCATTGGTCAGTCCTCAAATCTCTTAAAGTATTTTTTAGCATCCTGCAGTCTCTTCAAATACTTGTTACACTTTGCTGAATTTTTTTAAAAAGTTACTGTCTTAAGTAAAACAATATATAGCTTTAATATTTTCCAATCCACTCAGATATGTTGTAACTTTTAAACAGAAAATTTGCAAAAATATACATCTATAAACATCAAAAATTTTGTTATACTTGTTATAAGTATGTGTGAAAAATTTAATGAGATAATTTTTCATAAATTTTGTTCTTATAAGTTTTATAATCTATAAAAATTTTGAGAAAAGATATAAAGAATAAAATAATCTTTTGCATTTATCCAAATATTAACAATGTCAGTGTTTTCTAGTATTGTTTGAGGATCTGAGTTTCCACCCATTTCTTTCCAGTCTATGGAACTTAGGCAGTCAGTAGAACTTCCTTTGCTGGTAAATATTTCTCTTGATTTCCTTTGTCTGAACCTTTCTTTATTTTGAAGGGCATTATTTATGTCTGGATTTAGAATCTGATGTAACAATCTTTTTCTATTTTCTCTGGTACTTCAAAAATGCTTTTTTCCTCTCTTTTGGTCTCTGTGATTTCTGATAGGAAATCACCTATTAATCATTTCTCTCCTGTAAGTCTGGTGTCATATTTTCCCTTTCAGCTTTCCAGATTTGCTTTTCATCTTTGGTTTTACAATTTGACAATGAGATAAGAGGCACAGGGGCCTCTTCATGTTCTTCTTTGTGCTTATTAGCCCTCTTATATCTGCAAATTTAAGCAAATACGCAGAAATGTTTTGGCCATAATTTTTCAAATATTTTTGCTGTAACACTTTTTTTCTTTTTTCTCATTTTGGGATCTAATTACATATATAGTAGATCATTTGATATTATTCAAGAGGCCCCTGAGGCTGTGACCAATTTAATTTTTCTTTGTTTAATTTTTTTACATTAAATAATTTCTTCCAGTCAGCCTTCAAGTTAACTTCCGCTTACTTGTGTCATCTCCTTTTATTTTGTCTTTAGCCGAGAGGCTCTAAGTCTGATCAGATATCGTCCACTCACAGAGAAGTGAGTAGAAACAATTTGGAGATCTTCTTTCTCATCTCTGAAAATCCCCCCTTCTCATCAGCAGCCAGAAAAAAACTAAAACAAAACCAAAAATAAATGCACCCTCGCCACTTTCAGTGAGCCATAACCACTTCCCTTGAGCCCTACCAACTGCACTTAACCCTGGGCTGATAGCTGTGAAAACAGAATGCATTTTGCTCAGCTTCCTGCTCCTGCTCCTATGTGTGCTCCCACCAAAGCTGGCCTTCTTCTCAGCCTCCCATGTCTCAGGTAGCCACTCTTTTTATTATGTCCAGGTTTTATGTAGAGTAGTCAGCAGTTAGGGTCTCAGTCTGTCATGACTAGCTGCTGCTAAGCAAAGGGTTTATAACACATCTCAGCTATACTTCAACTACATATGACTTCCTAACTTTGTTAATTTTGCTCTCTGAATACTTTCCAAATCTGGTCACTTCTTTGTAGCTCAGCTGCCAACCCATATGTATCACTGTCCTGTTTAACTGGTTTCTTTGAATCTACTCTTGTGTGAAAACCTCCAATTTAAAATAATTTTGTTTACATTTGTCAGAGAGATCTCACTCCAGTATGAATCCAGGTAGGGCACTGTCTGATTAAAAATTATTAAATGCATCCTCAGTACTTATATCTGAAAAGTCCAACTTCTCAGATAAACAAGACTGCCACAACCCACACAGGGTTGGGTTCTAAGCCAGGAAAAGTGGTGAGAGATGAAGAAAAGATGACAAAGAGACCAAGATTATTCCTGAAAGTTTGGGACCAAGTGGAACCAGAGCTTGTTGGGAGCTAATGGCCTCCTGGAGCACCACGTGTTCTTTATAGTGGACGGCAAACAGGAAGAGAAGGTGGGCAAATAGTGCTGCATGGCCTACTTGGCCTAGATAGAACATAGCGTGATTGTTTCGTGATTGGGGCATGAACAGGAAGAAAACAGGGAAGGATACGTAATGTAACTGCCTCCTGAGGCTGTGCCATCCAGGGTCTACAATACTGACTGTCTAATCTATGGAGGAGAAAGGGAGTAGGGAGGAGGCGAAGGACCATCTTCAGATTCCGCCTGTGGCACAAGACCATGTATTTGGCTCCTAATTTCTTGGCTCAAGTCTTCTTTCTTTGTGAGCTCCAGCCACATGCCCTTCTTTCTTTCTTTTCAGTGTCACAGACTTCCCTGTTGTTGCCTAGACATAGGGAACTTTTTTTCTGTTTCTACTTTTGAGCAGAAACACTTTGCTGTTCTTTGTTGAATAACTCATTCCTTCTTGAGTTCTTGGCACAAATATCAGCTTCTTCAGGTAAGGTCTTCTTGGGTGTCCCATTAGGAGATGATCCCTGTAATAAGCTCCGAGTCCTTGATATTTTCATCATCATTAGGGTGATTTGTATTATCATTTTCTTTCTGAAACAGTATCTTCCAACGGTAAATATTTTAGTTCTATATTTAGGATTTCAAGACAAAGTTACTGTGTTTAATAATAGACTCTGGGCCCCTTATAGTTTCTGTAGACTGAGAATTTCATAGCCTGCAGTCTTACTGAAAAATTGAGAAAATCACACATTCTATAATTAGAAAATTCAGCATTTTTCAGCACTTAGAACACAATAATTGTATTCATTCTCAGTGTTGTGTTCTTGGAAATTTAGACCCTCTTTTTGCATATTCACTCTTGGTAGCTGTCAAGTATGATAATAAGTTGAGTTTTGACTATCCTGAATGCTTTTGTGGGATGCAGACCCAAGGCAATATTATTTTTATTTTATATTCTGATTTTGAAAAAGAAATTAGTTGGATGTTGTTGCTCACACCTGCACTGCAAGCATTTTGGGAGGCTAAGGCAAGAAGATTCCAAGTTCAAGGCCAGACTGGGCAACTTAATGAGACCCTGTCTCAAAATAAAAAAAATTAAAGAGGGCTGGGGATTTAGCTTGGTGCAATGACCCAGTAATGCAAGATGCAAAAATACATACATACATACAAACATCTTGGAATTCATAAAATTTTAATTTAAAAAGAGGTTATGTTTTTAAATCAGAGCTGTGGATTCAGAATCACGCACAATGAAGCCTGTGGAAGATGTTGGTAAGATGGGAGAAGTGGATTTGTTGGAAAACACCTTTTATCTCTTTCCTTCACAGTTAAAGAAGACATAATTTTTACATGTCAAGAGAACAGTCAGATAATTCATTTTGTCACCCCAAATATGTCCTTGATTTCAGGTTTTGTATTCTTTGGAGGACTGATGGACTTCTGTTTTTCTGGATACATTTATTTATTTGGAATTACTTGATAAATGGCAGTTGGGTTGTATAGTCAAGTGGCTGTGTGGTTTTTTTCTTCTTTGTGTTTGTTTTTTAGGAACTAAATGAAAGAAAAAACAGTAGGACATGTGTACTGCAGCCATGTCTGCACTGTACAGTGCATTGCCATTGTTTTATTGAAGTAAAATACACAACATAAAGTTAACTATATTAGAGAGTAAAATTCCATGAACTTTAGTACATTTACAATGTCATGCAACCATCACCTATATCTACTTTCAAGCAATTTCATCACCACAAAAGCACAACCCTACTCATTAAGCAGTCACTGCCATTCATTTTCTCCACTCTCCAACCACAACCAACCACCAACTGGCTTTCTGCCTCTTTGGGTTTACCTATTTGGAGTGTTTCATATAAATGGAATCAAGCGACATGTGATCTTTTGTTGTCTGCCTTCTTGCACACTGTGGCATAATCAGTAGTACTTCATCGATGTTTATTGATGAATAACACACCATTGTTGTGTATAGACCACAGTTTGCTTAGACATTCATCTGTTTCCAATTTTGTCTATTGTGAATTTACTATTATGAACAACTATTTATGTACAAGTTTTTATTTGAGTACTTATTTTCATTTCTTTTAGATATATAACTACAGGTAGAATTTCTGGTCTTATGATAATTCTATTTTTAGCATTTTGACAATCAACTAAATTACTTTTCACAGTGGCTGAACCATTTTACATTCCCAGAACTGTGTATGAAGCTTCCAGTTTTTCCATATCCTCATCAAAATTTGTTATTTTCTTTGCTGTTCCTGTGAAACAAGTTATTAAGACATTTTAAAATTATAGTTGAGTGTGCAGCTGTATCTTGTGGTTTTATCTGCTTTTTCCTCATAACTAATGAAATTGAGCATCATTTCACATCCTTACGGGTTATTGGTATATATTCTTTGGAAGATACCAATTTAATTACTTTACCCATTTTCATAAAGACTGGGCATTTTGTCTTTTGTCGTTAAATTCTAAGAATTTTAAAAATATATTTTGGATATTAGACCTTCATCAGATACATGAAATGCAAATATTTTCTCACATTTTGAATTTTTTTTCACTTTATTGATATTATTCTTTGACGCAGAAATATTTATAATGTTGAAGAAGTATAAAATTTTTCTTTTGTTGCTCATGCTTTCAATGTCATTTAAATTCCCATTTTCAAAATCAAATTCATGCAAATTTATCTCTATGTTTTCTTTTGAGGATTTTATGTCTTTAGCTCTTACATTTACATATTTAACTCACAGTGAGTTAATATTTATATACAGAATACATTTGGGTCCAGGGTTATCCATTTGCACGTGGTTTCCATTTGCCAAAGGATCAATTCTTAAAGAAATTATTCCTTCCACATTTAATGTCTTTGGCAACTTTGCCAATGACCACAGATATATGGTCAATGTTTTACCACTTAAAAAGATTACTTGGGTAATAGAAACTGGATGTATTTTTTTCTTTAATTTGCATACTTTGTTTTCACAAATCAGCTCAATCTCTACATTTTATGTATTAAATACTGACTCACTCTATAATACACTGCACTGTTCTTTTGTTCTTCTGTACGTTTATTGTGAAATTGTGGCTTTTGCCTTAGAGACCAAAGTTATTTATGGATTTAGTGCTGTACTTGCTATCTTGATTCTTAAATTTTATTAAATGTCAAAAGAAATATTTACAACATCCATCATGTATTCTAGCCTGTTACAAAGCAGTTAAGATAGCTCTAGGAAAAAACCATTAATGGTAAACATTTTGAACATGTAGAGTCTAGTATTTTCTTTATTATCAGCTTTTTAAACTTTGCGCTAAAATTGATGTCTTTTGATTATACTGTATCTACCACATTATTTCTATTCAGTTCCATTATATTAAGATGAAATGAGTAAGTTTCAACATAAGGACCTATAATAAGTACACATAAGTAATTTATATTTAACTTAATTTATATTTTATGAAATTTATTCAATAGGCTCTTCAACTTCAATTCTACTGAAGAAATTGTTCTTAAAGAAGAATGAAATCTAAAACTGGCTTAAAAATTTAGGAAGATTAATAGAAGCTCTAAATATTTCTAACTACAAGTTTTGCTGCCTTTCCCGAACATTTGTTAATATGGTTAGCTAGATATCTATCATAGGCTGCTTCTTTGTGTTCTTTGTGTGTGTACTTACATATATGCTAGTAAAGATTCCCAAAGAAGAACAGTTTGTTGAGAAAATGTCTCAGTAGCTAGCAAACTGTAGCCTGTGAGATGAATCTGGGGCACTGGCCATTTCAGGCAGTACCTGTACTAAGAATGATTTTACGCTTTTAAAAGGTTGGCGGGAAGAATCACACAAAAATTAAACTAAACTCAAATTTTAATCTCTGTAAATTGAAAGCTTATTTGAAATGCAGCCAGCTCATTTGTTTACTTACTATTCATGGCTGCTTCTTCAATATGCTGGCAGGGTGGAGGGATCGTTACAGAGACCCTGTAAGTCATAATCAATTCCTAAAATATTTACTTTCTAACTACATAAAATGTTGGCTGACCTATGTGTGCATTTACAATCCAGAGTGGTAGGCAGAACACTGATAGTTTTTGACCTAAGGATCTTTTGAAGATGGTGAATTTGAGCTTCTGTTCTAGGTCTTTCTGTGAAAGACTAAAAAAAGGAAGTCCAAATAGGAAATTCTCACTGTATAAATCTGGAGCATGTAAGGCAATAATTTTAGTATAAGTTATGAATCAGAAATAAACATGTCCCCCAGATCCTAGAGACTATGATGAGTGTTGTCTTAGTTCTGAGCAGAGTATGGGAATCCTTGAAACATTTAATATGAAGCCTTCCTTGAAGGGGGTTTAAAGAACAAATTAATATTATTTTGATAGGCTAAAAAGCTTCAACTTGTGAATTTATTTTAAATTTGTTCCTACCTAATTCTAGGTTTCTGGTAAAAGCAAATATATTTATATAGTATATTTATAATTATATATTATATAATTAATAGGTAATACATTTATATATAATGTAATATATTTATATTTTTTCCTAATTTGATCTTGTTGCTCTATAAATTCTAGTCTTGCAATAATGAGACTCCGAAGGATTTCCCTACAGATGCTTAAAGTGCCTTTCACAGGGTCTTTCTTTATCCTACTTTATGGCTGAGTGCCTAAGTTTCTGATCCATGACCAGGGGCCCCTTCCACAAAACATTTGTTTATACTGTCAGATGCCCTTGTGGCTCCTGTCTGATCTGTGTGCAGTCTTTCCCTCTCCAAATAGTCTCTCTCCAGGAAAGCTCCATGCAGGACGGCGGGTCAGCTGGGTTCAGGTGCCTGAGTCATGCAAGCTCGGTGTACAGGAGTCCTGTGAAGTCTAATTTTAGCACAGAAAGACTCAGTTAAATCCATGCAGGATTTGAATTCTGTAAGGCAGATGATGCATTGGTCACACTGAGGAACTGAGGAAGATGCGGGACTAGAATCTGTGTCAAAGGTGACTAAAGTCTGCTTCTGCACTGGATCTTAGCCAAAAGGCCGAGATGCGATTAAAGTCTGCTTCTGGATTGAGAAAGACCAGTTTATAGTCAAAGTGGATGGTGTGAAGACATAAAATTATAGAAATTCAATAGATATCTTCTACTTACTTAATTCTTTATTTTCATGAATAGATAAAAATAATTTAGAAATTGGCTTGTTCTCTGCTAATTTTATATTGGTGTGTATTGTCTATTTTAATTTATATTGTTATATTTTAGTTTCCCTTTCTTCTAGTTACCTTGAATTTAATTTGCTTTTTTCCACGTCACAAGATTGACATTCTGATCATTGATTTCAAATGCTTCTTAACACTTAAGTTTATAAATTACTATTTGCTATAAATCCACATGAACATTTTGCATTTTTATACTCTACTTTGAACTGTTAGACTTAAAGAAAAAAAATTAAAAATCAGAGTACAGAGTTCATTGATATCCTTCCTTTTTCCAGTTTTACTTTCTTACTTAACTCTAGGATAAAACCAGTTTAGTTAATACTGGCACAATATTGTTAACCATGGAATGTATGAGAATTTCAATAGTTTTTCAATTTTTTTTCCATTGTTTTACTTTTTTTCTACTTTGAATTTGATAGGTCCTGAGTCTTTCTTGCCTTTATGACCCTAACATTTTTAAAGAATACATGTCAGTTATTATTATTATTATTATTATTATTATTATTGGTTTGGTTTTCTTGAGACAGTCTTTCTATGCAGTTCAGACAGGCCTTGGATGTACTATGTATCCCAGGCTGGCCTTGAGCTCAGGCCTTCTGCCTCAGCCTCCTGAGTGCTAGGATCACAGGTATACACCACCATTCCCGACAATATTTAACTGTTGTGTAAAATGTCTTTCAATTAAAGTTTGCCTGGTATTTTCTCACAATTAGATGATTATGTGTATTTTGCAAGAATATCACCAATGATATGTACTTTTCAGTGAAACATAGCAAAGGATTTACATCATTATGTTTAATTATGTTTATTTAGTCTTGATTACTTTGTCCAATGTTCTATAGATTCTTTATCTTTCAGGTGGTAAGAATTTCTAGTATTTCTTTATCACTGTTTCTTTAAGCTATTGATTATTTAGAAATGTGCTTTGTTTTTCATTTCCAAATATTTGAGATTTCTTTGTTTTTTAAAAATTCTCTTATTGGTACATTGTAGGTATACAACACAATTACATTTCTCATTGGGAATTGTACCTTTACATAATGCATCTTGGTTCTTATTTATT
>NW_004624733.1:28296206-28342487 GCF_000247695.1 Heterocephalus glaber | reverse complement strand
TTTCCCTTTGGGGTTGATGTAGGTGATCTGGAAGTCTGGTTTTGAGACTTATTTATGTGTTTTCTCATTTCGACTGGGGTGGGGGGCTGTTAGCACCTGCACAGATTACCTCCTCTGAGCTGGGAGAGGTGGGAGAGGGGCCAGGAGCAGCGGTAGGGATGGTGACCCAAAAGCCCTTTCCTGTGGGCTGGGAGCAGTCAGAGGGATGGTGGCCGGGAAGCCCCTTCCTCTGAACCAGGAGCAGTGGGATGGCGGCTCAGAAGCCCCTACCTCTGGGCCGGGAGTGGTGGGAGGGATGGTGGCCCAGAAGCCCCTTCCTCTTGGCCAGGAGCAGCGGGACAGAAGGTCACCCAAAAGCCCTTTCCTCTGGGCTGGGAGCAGCGGAAGGGATGGTGACCATGAAGCCCCTTCCTCTGTACCAGGAGCAGTGGGACAGCGGCTCAGAAGCTCCTACCTCTGGGCTGGGAGCAGCGGGACTCAGTACCTTTGTCTGGTGGTCTTGTGTCCTCTGCGTGTTTGTCGTGTGGAACCAGGTGGCTGCCTGTCTGCAGCGGGGTGATTCAGTGTGTTCAGTGGGACTGGGGACCTCGGCAGGGCGTGCACGGACCTGCCTGTCTGCAGCAGGGTGATTCAGCATCTTCCTCACGACCAATCTTTGAGATTTCTAAAAATCTTTCTATTGGTTTTTAAGTTAGTTCCATTTGGTCAGAGAATACATTTTTTAAGATTTGATTTTTTAAAAAAGTCTTACAGCTTATTTTTAGCATAGCATATGTATTATCTTGGGGATCATTCTTTGTGCACTTGAAAAAAATATGCATCCTTTAGTTGCGTGAAGTCTACAAATATGAATTGGCTCAGGGTGTTAAAATTTTTAACTGTGATTGGAGATTTTTTCTGCCTACAGTCTTATAAATATTTTGTTTATATATTTTAATGTATTTATATTAGGTTCATACACATTCATGGTCTCTGATAATGCTTTTTGTCTCTAAGATCATTATTTTTGGATATTAATAGAGCTTTGAAGCTTTCTAGGCCTACTGTCTACACACTTGTTTTTCCATCCTATTAGTTTTAATCTAGCTATGTTGTTACAATGAGAGTAGATTTCCCACATATACTATATAATGAGGTCTTTTATTAAATCTAATCCAACCATCCTTGCCTTTTAATCGGTCCATTAAAATGTAACTGCTCTGCATTTTTATTTTGTTTATTTTCTCCTTTATTAGGATTTTTACATTTTTTGATTTAATATCTCTTAGCTTTTTAGCTAAACCTATTAGCATTATTTTAGGCTGTTCTGGGATTATAATATTCATCCTTAATTTATCACAGTGTTTCTATGTTAATTTGCATTGCATCTTAATAAAATAGAATAATGTGGCAGCAGTATAGTTTCAAGCACTCTCTGCTCTTTGTGTTATTATAACTTTATACATTATATAGGTATAAGAAGCCAGTGAATATGTTGCAGTTTTTCTTTGAACAGTCATTAAACAAACTAGGGAAAGAAAAAATAATTTATTATTGATTATTTTCACTGTTCTTTCTTTGTGTAGGTACAGGTTTCCATGAGGTATATCCTTGGTTTCATTCCAAGGTGTAGGGCTGTCTTTAGTAGTTTTCGTGAGGTGTGTCAGTTGGTGATAAGTTATTTAAATTTTTGCCTTATGATCCTTTCATATGCCGGTTTGCTGTCTAGCCCATCCAGCATATGCATTGTTTCAAATATTATACTTTGTAGTTATACATTTTTTACTTGGTTCTTACCATTTCCACCTCTCTGCTAGGTTTTCATTTCTTTTCTCTCCTCATTATGGGCACATTTTTCCCTGAGGATCCTGAAAGTATTTGGTATAGGACTCAAAATTCAAACTGTTTTCCTTATGGTGGGCAGCAGCTGAAGCTGGCCAGGACTTTCAGTCTTATGGTGCTTTCACTTTGAGGATGTTGGCATTTCCCTGATTTGTAAGCAGTTCAAAGGATCAACAACAAATTTAAGCAAAATGTATTCCTAGCTACTGGGGATGGGGACTGTTGCTTTTTTCCCAAAAAATTATCACCTCAATTTTCCTGGCTGTATGTCTGTACTGAATTTCATTGTCTGCCTCCTTTCTCTTGAGGTCAGCTGTTCTATTCAGACCTGGAGTATGTGGTTATTTGAAGTAAGATGTTCCCATATACTTCTTTTTTAAATCTCAAGGTAATTTGATTTGGTTTTTCATCTGTTTCACCTAAAGAAGGCCTGATGACTCTAAAAGCTGTTACTAATTAGTAGACCCTTAAGCAGAAATGAGCTTTGTTCACTTGGGGAGTCATGGGGGTCAAACTGTAGTCCATGCTAAATTCAAATTAGGTAGAGGACTGGGGATTTAGCTCAGTGGTGCCTGCCTCATAAGCACAAGGTTGTGAGTTTGATCCCCGGTCCCTGGTACCAAAAAAAAAAAAATCAAATTAGGTAGAAACTGAGCTTCATCGGTGCTTTATTTGGATATAGTCAAAATTGTAAATGATTATTTTTTCATTTCTATTTTTCTTGCTAGACTGAAATCCTTGAGATCAGAGGCAATATCATTTTTGCCACCATATTTGCTGTGCATAGCAAAGGATAACCAATAATTATTTGTTGAATGAATGGATTTTTGCATTTGAGTTTGGCAACTGAATTTCAAATTATTATCTAACCAAGCAGTTATTGTCAGGGATTTGTCAGTCAACCAAGTTTCTACACGAAAGTGAAAATTATTGAAGAATCAGTCAGTCATGCCACAGGCTATTTAATATCATCCAGTGTTTTCCTAGTGCACTCAAGATAAAATGTAAGTTCATTTCCAGAGTTTAGAAAGTGCTCCATGTCCTGAGCCCTTTTCCCTCTCTAATCTCCTTTTATTCTATGCTTTTTTATTCTAGTCCACCTCATTGGCCTTCTTTCTGTTTCAAGAACTTACTCTCTCCAAGTTGATTCCTGACCTAGAACTTTTTCACTTGCAGTTCACTCTGCCTACAATGATCTTCCCGCAACTTTTCGCATGGCTAGTTTCTCATTATTTAGACTCAAAAGCTCACTTTTTCAGAGAGCTGTTCCTGATCTCCCTATTTCCTATGGTACATATATATGAGCACCTTCCTACCACACAGACACTTTCTTTAGTGCATAACTTTACTTTTGTTATTATAGCATTATTACTTTATGAAGTAATCTTGATTAGTTGTTTTTTCCCTTATGGTTCAGCTCACATCATAAAATGTAAATTTCATGGGAACCATCATTAATTTATTCATTTTGTTCATCTCTGTATTTTTATTTATTTTTATTTATTTTTTTTGTGGTACCGGGGATCGAACTTGGGACCTTGTGCTTGCAAGGCAGGCAGCGGGACCGCTGAGCTACCTCCCTGGACCTCATCTCTGTATTTCTAATATCCATAGCAGTACTTGGTGAATTACTGGATGAATTTAATCATAACAATCAAACAAAGGATTATTGTAAATACTCCAGTTTTTTAAATAGTTGATTTGCTGAAAAAATAAGTCAAATCAGTTATTTGGAACCTACTTGTGATTAGCATGGAATTAGGTTGGGTTTCAGAAATACAACGTCTATATAACAAAAGTAGCAAAGGTCTGGCTCATATTCTTGTATTGTTCTTTTGATCTTTGGGAAGTAGAATTTATAAATAAAAATGAGAACCATTAAATTTAATGCTCTCCCATACCTTGAGCACATTGATTTTTCTCCACAATTGATCTTAATCATTTTGAATATTTACTATTTACTCAATATTCATTTAGGGGCAAGTATTGACCTCTCTTTTCATAGTGAATATTTTTGTTCTTCATTCTTTTGTATTACTGCTCCAACCACATCCCCATGAAAGCATTTGGTAACTTTTACTATAGGACCTACTGTTTCTTCCAGTAAGGATCTCTTCTCAACATACTTACTTATAAACAGAATAGCCAGTATGTAGCACTGGCTGACCATTTATGCTACCTACTGTGCAACTGTGTATGGAGATGGTACAGAGACCAAGGATTCAGTAGTGTTAAGCAGGAATCAAGGCCAGCACAGTGACTGGCTCTTTCTTCTACATGTTTTGTAGGTCTTCCAGCCTTTGGAGGGCTATCATCCTGCCCCCAGACTCACACCACAGAGGTGACATGGGTAAACAAGTCTAGCTAGTTATCACAAAAGAGCAGTATCTTTTCTCCTGTGGCTCTGGCTCCCTTCTAAGGATGTCATAGCTCTGCATCTTCCAATCTTCTAGGTAGCACAGTGGTTTCTGTGTGATTCACTGCTGGACTCCCCTGTGCACTACCTCATACAGTGGGTATCCTGTGTCACTCTTGGTGGGTAACAGTGCCACTAGTCACTGGAGTATCCAAGTTGCCAAGGGAAAACTATTTCAGGAAGTCAAGAACTGAATCTCCCTCTTTCTGTAGGTCGCTCTCTCACATGGCCTTTAACAGAAGTTAGTGCTTCCTGCTGAGTGCATTACTTTGAATCATGGATCCCGGTATTCTCCTCTATGAAGCTTTTTCCATGGACTCATATTGAGGTATACATGTAAGAAACAATTCTGCAGTAATTGCATTCCCCATCTGATGATTAATCACACATCTTCCTGATTCCATGGGAGCTACTGACATGTCTCAAGCTCCAGCCCGATTCCAGCTCAGGGGCAGTAGTCAGGCAAAAGAAATTTTCTCTTTCAGGGAAGAGTCAGCCTTTTTGTTCTATTCAGGCCTAGCTTATGGGGAATGGCAATCTGTTTTACTCAGTCTATCAATTTAAAGGTAAAACATATCCGAAAGCATCTTCACAAAAAATATCTTGGTAACCTAAACAGTATGTTTGACCAAATAACTGGACATTCAGTGGCCCAGTCAAACTGACACAAAATTAACTATTACAGGTAGATATTGTTATTCTTCCTGAGATGGTGCAAGTTTTATCTGTTTTATTTCCTATTATTTCTCGAGCATTCAGAGCAGAGTCAAGAACAGAGTATGTGCTCAGACTAATGAATCTCCATCTCATACACAGGACAACTAAAATACAGCAAGATAAAGCAACTTCTTGAAGGATTTTTGCAGTGCTAGAATTTGAATCTAGGCCCATTTAACCTCTGTGTGTTCACCCAGTACCTCCTGATAGCTACTTGTTCTCTCAGGTAGAGATTTCTCTCATCCTCATGTGCCATAGTCAACCATGTTTAAATCCTGGAATGAAGTATGGGTCAGTGTTCTACACAATTCTATAAGGAAAACTTAAGACATAGATATGAGATCAAATATTTTTAGCCAAAAGAAAAAATTAAAATTTAATAGGAGATGGAAGGAGGGGGAGAGAGAGGGGAATGGGGGAAAAGCAGTAATTAAGGTGTTATATACATCTACCAACTCCCCACAATGAATGTAATCATTATGAACTGCAAATTTAATAACAACTTAGCGGGGGAAAATCACTTTGATAACCTCTAATCTACACTTCTCCTCTGCCAGTGTAAGTTCCTATACTGTGGCCTTAGTTCAAATCCATCATTGCTTCTATTACTGCCTCACCTGACAGGTTCTTGATCAGCTCAAAAAAAGATTCTGCCAGTACAGTCTTGATGAATGTGGCAAAAATGAGCTCCATCTCCTAACTGACAACTAGTTACAGCAAAGCTGCTGAATAAATGGAAGCTGTTTATGTTGACCAGCACAAACAAAGTAGAATTTATTGTTTCACTTGTTTGTCAGTTGAATGCTACTGTGAATATCATTCATACACACATCTTCTGTCTTCTGCTAGGTGGAGAACCCTGAGGACAGAGTCTGTGCTTCTTATCCCTTCCCTCTGCACACAAGAGGGAGACCATTATTGGGCACTAACTTTCTGCACATGATGAGAATTAATTAGCAGATACAGTGATTACAAGTGGTCAGGGTCTTGGCAAAGAATTCTGATGTCTTTGGTGTCACTGTGCTTACTTTACACTCAATTGTGTTGAACTCTTAAGATCTACCTCAGACCTAGAATATAGGATTTGTAATTAGGGAGTCTTGCACAGAAATTGTTTTACTCCCTTGAGGTTTTGATTTTTTGATGAAAACTTCAGTTATTCCATTGTTTTAACAGTGCAAAAGTGACTATTTAGGCTTCTTTGACTAGAGAAAATATGGAGGCAGAGCTTTTGTCGAGAAATTTCACAGTGACCATTTTCTTTCTCCGATGAGGATTTGGCCTTTTTCAGCTGGGCACAACTCAAACCCTAGAAAAGTCTAGACTACATCAATATTCCCTTAAATGGAAGTAAATAGCTAACTTAAGCTCTTTCTGAATGGTGACATATCACCACAAATTGGGTATTCTCAAGTACAATATAATCTTACCCTACAGGAAGTACTAGGGAAAGGGACATATCCAGGAAAAGCTCAGGTGAGAAATACTTAACACATAAATCCCACTGTGTTTCTGTATCTTTAATTGGTCTAAACACAAATTGGAGTATTTGTATGTCCCAAAGACCTTCCCAATAAATTGAGATCATATCTGACATGCTCGGGTCTAAGTCTGAAAAGAAATTATCTGTTAACTTTGGCATCAATTTTCATCCTTTAAATTAACCTACTCTCTCTTGCATGCTTTTCATATGAGTATGGAGTTATTTGGTCATAGATTATTTAGGTAATTCCCCTACTTCTCTAAATTGTTTTCTGTTTTGAGTACTGTGAAAAATGAGAAAAAGATATCTGCCCAAATTTCTGTTGGATATGACCTTTTCTAGTGCTTTGTATATATTAAGACTTAGGGTTTTTGTTTTTTTTTTCAGTGATGAAGATTAAAGCCAGGGCCTTGTGCATGCTAGGCAAGGATTCAAACGCTGAACTACATCCCTAGTCCCTTAAAAAACTTTTTTTTCTTGAGACAGGGTTTTGCTGAGTTGCCAAGGTTGCCTGAAACTTGTGATCCTCTCGCGTCAGTCTGTTGAATAGCTGGGGTTACAGGAGTACACCACCATGTCCAGCTCTATGAAGTTACAATTCTTGGCTATTGGCAGACTTTACTTTCAAATTGTAACATCTCAAAACGTCCTAAAAGCTGCCATCTCATCATTGATGGCTCTGAACTCATAGACTTAGAAAGACAAAATTATGTTATCTCAAGAAGATCAGGTTCCACAGGACCCAAGAGAGGAAATCTAGTAGAAAAAGCACCCCTCCTAGCTTCCACAGGACACTGGAGAGTTAGGTTTGTGAGCATCCATTTCATGGCCATCTCACAGAATAAAATACATAGATCTTATAACCTGCTGTAATTAACGTTTGCTAACGTGTACCACATATAAATATCTTTTGCCTATGCTATTTAATTGGACCTTTGCAACCAACGTGAAGTTGCCAGGACTATACCTGTGTTAAAATGTGAATTGAAATATGAAAGCTGAGAGCAGTATTGAGAAGGCTTGAATTCGTGCTATCAGAAAACTCCTAGCTATTAAGTCAGATCAAATGCCCTAATCTCATTTAACTCTAGCTTCCTTAACTACTAAGTGAGGAAGAATCCTACATACCTCAGTTTTGTGAGGAATAAATGATGGAAGGTATGTAAAGTGCTTACATCACACAATACCTGGTATACATATGTGACCTGTTACTGGCTTTTTCAAGGTTACACAGCTACAAAATCACCAAGCCAAGCCTGAGATATCAATTCTTATTAACAAGCAAATACTCTAACTACTGAACTAAGTGTAAAATTATCTGTCTCTTTACTTTTGACAACTTCTTAAAATTGCTCTCAGTGACTCCCAGTACTCGGACAATACTACAGCTGGGATCTTGCATTTCCATTGAATTTAGTATTTTTTAAGGCTTCTTAGGGATGATGCTATTTTTTCCTCACCATAATCCTTTGTAATCAGGATAGATTGTATCTCTACTTTCTAGTCAGGTCAGGAAATTAAAATCTATATCTATCCAGATCTCTGCTCATGGCATCTGTGGCTCTGTGATGGGACTGGATAATAATCTCTTCAAATTAGAGCCTGGGGTTGAATGGATTCATTTGCCCTTATCCTTTCCTTACCCACATGTAAATCTCACAAATTCATTGAAAGGAATTTCAAGTTTTCCCAATTCTCCCCATCTAGGTCAGAAACTTGTACCAAAGGTTGGACCAACCATGGACTAAGCCATGGTTCTACCCTGAAATCCCCAAACACTCACCTAAACAGACTCTTGTTTCCCTCCAGTTCATTGCCAGGTAGCAGCCAAACTGATCAACTTTAAAGTTTTATTATACGATATCTACATTTTCTAATGGCTTCCCATACCCTTAGGAAAGAGTCACAAACCCTTGCTGTGACCTCAAAAGCCCCATGTGACCTGGTGCTTAAATACCTATCTCCTTGTGTTGAGCCACCTGCTTACCAAGAATGAGCCACACTGGCTGACTTTGGCTTTCTTAAGCTCAGTAAGTGCTTTTTCATCTTAGGGTCTTTACAAACACCATTGCCTCTAAAATTCCTGTTCTCCCAGCAGCACCTGAACATCCATGTCAATGTGTCTGGTTTTTCCCAATTTTTAAACCTTGGTACAAATATTTTCTTCACAGAGTGTGTTATCCTTAACTCCTGGACTAAAGCAAGCTTTGTGTGGTTATTCTCTCACATTTATCTTAACATTTACCAAAGACTATGTCTTCTCATGGATGTCTGTTATTTACTGTCATGACTCCTCTAGTACACTGAAAATTCCTTGAGAACAAGAACCAGACTTAATTTGTTTATTGCTGCATCTCCAGAGACTAGATGAATACCTTTTACGGTGGATCATCAAAACATATTTATTGCATGAATGAATGAATCCATACACATAGTTGTTTGTAGGGCCACCCATTCTCACAGTCCACATAGGGCCTAGGAAACACTTTCTGGTTTTCAGGGTGCTCTTAGGAGTCCTTGGTTCTGTGTCTATGTCTGAAGCAGGGTGGACTTCTAACTGCAGTGACATAAGTTGGCTTCAGGTGTATTCAAATCATCACTCCCTCAGCACGGGAATAGCCTTAGAGAGGCAGCTAAATGCCCAAGCCATTTATTTCCGAACTGTTCTATCAGCAGCCTGTCCATTTGCCTTGGTGAACCACACAAATAGAATCAACTCATTATGTTTGCCTGGAAGCAAAATGGCTGCCTTAAGGTTGGCTTTGGCTGAAGCTGAGGGAAGATAGGTGAGGAGAATGATTTGGGCCTGAGATAGTCCTCCTTTCACTTTCAGTCTCTTGTCCACCCTACCTTTAACCAGAGGGTCAGACCATCCAACCTATCACTTTACAAACTGGGTAAATCTCACACCTTAGATTGTTGTTTTTCATACAAAGAACTCTATTCTTTAAAAGATGATTGAAAAAATATTATTTAAAAGATCCAATTTTTCTAATAAAAAAATTGAGGCAAGCATTCCTCTGTTCTTTAGTTCCTCCCAAAAAGACATTATAAAGTAATGATTCTTAACTTACAAAGCTTCATAATATATCTGCTGGGAGACTTTAAAAGAATTCTAATTCTCAGGCTCTGCCACAGATCAATTAAATCAGAATCTTTGGAAGTGATACCCAGACATGATGATATGATTAAAAGTAACAAACACTGGTCAAGTGTACTGGGTCAACATGTATCCTGACTGAGGAAGGAAGGAGAGAAGAAAACCTCTGGGAGGAGAGAAGCAGAAAGCATTATGGCTCTTTCTTATCATTTAGTTCTCTGCTTAAATGTCCCCCTCCTCATAAAAGCATTACATGACACACCAATCGAAAGAAACAGCCTCTCCATCACTCTAGATATAACAGTCCCCTGTTTTGACCCCTTTGTATCATGAATGAAAATGTGGAATGATTTTCTTCTTGTTTATATATTTCACTGCTTGTCTCTTTCCTGCAATGATAACCGTGCAGGCAATGACCTCGTTTTCCTTGGTTAGTATACCTTTGGAGCCTAAAACAGTGCCTGGCATAGAGAAACATTCAATTGTCCAATGGACTCTTGAAGAGGACAAGAGACTTTTTATTTTTTTATTTTTTATTTATAAATCAATCCATTTATTAAATGTATCTTTGTTCATGTAGTACAATTCTGCCTGATATCTTAGGGATAATTAAAATATCAAGAGGTAAATTTCTCTAGATTTAATTTCTTTCCTTAAATTATATCCCCCATTTTTATCCCCTACCTCAGTGAAAGACAATCCCCAGGGTATTTAAACATCTAGAATATTTAACTCAAGTTCCTAACGATTTCAAGCATCTCTTGTCTTTCATTTTCCTCCCTAAATCTTACAGTCAGGAAGAAACATAGCTTAATCTCCAATACTGGGCAACGAATAGTGTTTAGAGGAGAAAAGGAAATCCTTTACCTCAGTTGAAATTTTACAAAGGTAAAATTGCTAGGTACCTTTCTTTGAGCTTTACAATGATTAAATACTCTATGAGAAGAATTAGCTGTAGTGTATTAGACTAGTTTAATAACCATCTAAGCTAAGTGTATTTTTGACATTTATCATGTATAGGAATCTTTCCCCAATAGAATACAAAACGAATAAACACAAAAGACATATTTTCCGGCCAGTTGCTGAAAACCTCAATGTGTATCCTGACTGAGCACCAAGCAGAGTTATGAACAACACAGTGTTAAATGCATAACAAATATACAGCATATAAAAGGGGCTGGGAAATTTACAGGTATAAGAGCTCATGTTGGGTGGGAGGGTTGCCTGCCTGTGTTTGTGCAACTAATTTTTGCATCTAACCAATGATTATGTTCTAGTTCCTGGAATGGCAGCACAAAATTGGTGTCATTAGTAAACTAGACTAAAAAGTAAAATAATATATAATTAAAAATATGATAATTGCTATGAAAGGAAGAAACATATCTTAGGAGACCTAAATAAGTGGGCAACAAAGATAAAAGTAGCCTTGAAAGACCTCTGGGGGGTAGAACTTAGGGTTAGACCTAAAGAAAGGGAATGACATAGTCCATAAGTGGACAGAGCATGTAGGCAGAAATAAAACGAGTGAAGAACCTAATAAAGGAATCGACTTGGTATATTAGAAGAAATGAAAGAAAGTCACATACATGGTGGCAGTAAAGAGAATACAATGGCCTGAGATGAGTTTGCAGAAGTGAGGTGATCATACAAAGCTAGGAGGACATTGCAAATAATTTGCTTAGTTGGAAAAGAATGAAAATTAAACAATATCCCACATTCTCATTTATTTAGCTATCAGTTGCTAATTAGTGAGTGGGCACGGTGCTAGGCACTACTTCACATCAGCTGAATGCTGCTACAATGAACCATTGCTCTCTGTCGATAAGGGTGCCTGGCTGAGATGTGATGTTTCCCTCTCCAGATCAGTGCTTACCCTTGGTTGCATTAAAAGCACTCAGATATAAATAGCCTCATCTATTCCCTGCTCATTATTAGTAAGAGAAAATTACAAAAGGGGAAAAATTCTTCATCAGAAGAAACTTCTTTAATCTAGTTATAACTAGATTATGTTTTACATCTGCTTCTGAGGCATCCCAAAGGGAGGGCTTTTATTATTAGCATTGCAGGAGTTGTGCAAAGTCTGCTTTCAGCCAAATGCTTTGGAAAAATCCCACTGACAGCCATGGCTGTTGTGATGTTTGAAAATTACAAGTGGTGATAAGATGTCAGGAGTCCCACCTGCTCCAGTGAGTTGGAAGAGGCTAAAATAGTACTTTGGAGGTAATAAGTGTGAAATAGGACTTGAAGCTTTTCTGTGATGCTCTGAGAGTGGGGAGGGGACATTTTAAACATTTCCTTTTTTGGTCTGCAATGTTAGACTTTAAAGGGTTAGGAGAGCAAAACATGATTTAGAGTTTCTCCAACCTGCCAGAATCCTTGCAGAATCCTTGCAGTGTTTCTAACTCTAGAGTGGGTTTATCTGGGGACCTCATTAAGTTCAGATTCTGGCTCCCAAAGTTATGGGTGAGGTCTCACAGTTTGCATTTCTAATAAACTCCCAAGGATGATGGTGGTACTGGTACACTGGCCACAGTTTGCAAGGAGTTATACAATCTGCTTGAGAAGTAGGGTGATGCTGAGCTATGGAGAGATCCTAAAAAGACATCCTTGTTCCTAAATATATTTTCTCACTTAGGAGTCTTGATACATAGAATACCTCTAACGAACAATTTCTTACTGTATTTTGGGTTGTTTTGTTTTACCTCTTATTTTTTTTAGTATGGAATACTTTGTGAGATAAAATACACTGAATTTCAGCAAATTCTGTTGCATCTACTTCCTAATATCTCTATTGCAGCAGCTTAATGCTTCCAGTCCTTTTGTCATGTCTTTATCACATTATTCCTGGACTACTCAAACAGCATCTTAATTGAACATCATGCCTTATATCTTCTTTATGGTTTTCCACGTAAGAAGCAGAGCAAGTTTTTCTGAAATGCACATCTTACAGCATGTCTTATTCTAAAAATCCTTCAGTGACTCCATTATTTTCAGAATAAAATTTAATAGAATCATGGGATGCATTTTTCCTCTTATTCTGAAATTATGGTAGAGCCCAAAGTTGAGGATTAAAAACACTGAGCTTCTTATATCCTCAACTAGAGTCTAGCTCCTACTTCACCTTAAAGAGTCAACAGATCAGCAAATGTGTATATGAGATAAATAATGGCTGGTGTTTCCCTTTCTTCTTTCAAATATCCCTAGAATTATACCTGTAATACACTATAACCAGAGACAAGCCAGAAATTAGTATTCGAAAATATAGTTTAATTAAAGTGACATACTACAAAATGGTCAGAGTTGGACTCATATTTTTAAAAATAGGCCCATAGGACTATATCCCTAAAATTGCTGGAAGCCAGTAAAAGAGAAGTTCTTATTCAGTGGTACTGCAGTTTGTGAAGTTAATTTGTTCTGTGACTTTGGAAAAAATTGCCATGTTTGTGTTTATGTGTGATAAATGGCTGTGGTCATGTTTGTTACCTAATGCAGAGTTTGCAAACAAAAAATTTTGCCAAACACTTTTGTTTGTGAACCAAATTGTTCATGAATGAAAGCATTTGTGAATTGAGTTACCACTATACATATATAGAGGAGTAACGTAAAATATAATAGCAAACTTCCCATCACAAACAATAAAATAATGTGAGTGAAAAGTCATCTTTAAAGAACTGAAAAAAAAAGGGTAGGTTAACATATCTATACCCAACAAAACTATGTTAAAAATGAATGTAAAATAAAAAGAATTGCAAGAGGCACTATAAATGATTGTATGTAAACAAATTAGGTAATTTAGAGAAAATGAACAAATTCTTAGAAAGCCACAAAATATTGGAATGAGTCAAGATTACACATAAAAATCCTCAATAGATCTACAGTGAGATTAAATTAAAAATTAAAAATTTTTCATGAAAAAAAGGTGAGGATTAGATGGCTTTACTGATAAAGTCTATCAAACATTGAAGGAGTAATTAACACTGTACTTCACAAACTCTTCAAAAAAGTAATAGAAGGGGACACTTCTCTCTTCATTTTATGAAGACAATACTACTCTAAAATTAAAAGAAAAAATATATGGTAAGAAAACTACAAATCAGTATCTTTCATTAAGATAGAAACAATGATCCTCAGCAAATTGTAGAAAACAGAATTTATCAAGATAAAAAGCATAACTGGCTAAGTGTAACTGTTATCCAACTTGACTGAATTAAGAAACACCTAGAAGATGAGTAAAACACACTTTTGTACGTATCTGTGCGGGTCATGGAGGTATGACCTTGGGTGTTACATGTGGTCCCTGGCCCTTTCCTTTTGGACACTATTCTCCTGATCTGCTTCCTGATTGCCATAGACTAAGCATCTTTGTTCTGCCATTCCCTTTCATCATGGTGTTCCTGCCTTAGAACCAGCTGACCATACCAGCTATATGAAACTATAAGATAAATTAAACTTTTGTTTAAATTATAAAATTTATAAAAATATTATATTTATGACTCTGCTTTTGCTCCTGACCCTCTTTGTATATCTGACTAAAACCATCTAAGTGTGTTAAAAATTTTATCCAACAGTCAAACAATACACTGTCCTTAGTTTCAGTCTCTTGCAAAGTCTCAGGACATGGACAAAATGTAGACAATATTTTTATCACACCCTAGTAAATTTTACTAGTCCTGTTGCCAATGAAGCCTTTGTTCACCACTAAAACTTCCTGAGCCTGGCCTTTACTGTTCTCATTCCTGTCAGTATTCTCTGTTTTCTGAGCTTTGACCAAAATCAATCATCAGGCTCTGGTTACAGCATTCTAGGGCTTTGCTAGCCCACATCTCCAAAGCTTTCTAAATCTTGCTGCCAGCCAAGTTCCCAAGGCTTCTAAACCACATGAGCAGGTACAGTCACAGAAAACCCAATTTTCTGGTAGTTTTTCTGTATTATCCAGCATTACCATTGCTGAGACACTATTTCCAGAATCCATGATTTGCCCAAAAAGAAGCACATATAATGTGAAGAACAATGAAAGTGTAGCTGTTGAAAAGATTGTTGTCACTAAAAAAATCCAAGTACTTTGCACTGGGATAAGAAGATACCTTGAGGATATTGCAGAAATCAGCAAGTTCCAATAGTACAAATGTGTAAATTTTTCTTTTGAGAAGTAAGTTTCTGGGATGGCTGCTTGAGAAGAATTGGTTCTCTAGGAATCATTTCACTATACTCAGGCACCCAGGCACTAAGTGGCCAATGGGTTTCATGGTCCAGGGAGGCCTGGCTACTACTTCTGCTGAGAGCAGACCATAGTATAATCCAAGTGTAACTGGTTTTACCGAGAAGCAAAATGCAGGAGTCAAGGAGGCTTTAAAATAGATTTCAAAAGGTGGTCTGGGAGGCCAGCTGAGGAGTCCTTGAGAAGGCAGTGCCTGAAGCTGTGGGAATGAAGCCAAAGGTGTAGTGGAGACCCCAGGAAGCTGGAGATGCCACGAACATGTGACATCTGCTGAGGAAAACTGAAGGCTATGACTGGAGCCCACCCAAGAAAGAGAACATATTGGCTGCAACTGGCAAGGCCATGTCCCTGGGGCTGCCAAGCTCTTTGGATCTCACATCTCACTACTGGGTTCCTGGACTCCAGAACAAAGATGCTTAGTTCATGGAAACCAGGAAGCAGAACAGGAGAATAGTGTCTGAGAGGAAGGAGCCAGGGATTGCGTGTGCTATTCAAGGTCACACCTCCAGGACCTACACAGACACACAGAAAAGCATGTATTACTTATCTTCTAAGTGTTTCTTAATCCAATCAAGATCTCGCTAAATGAGCTAGGAATGTAAGTGAACTTCTTCAACCTGATAAAAAGACATCTATGGTGCAAGAATGAAAGTATTCACCCTAAGATTATCTGTATTTACATATGACCTTGTATATATACAATTTGAAAGACTATATATGAAAAAACTATTGTTCCTTAAAAGCATGGTTAGGAAATTTACAGTATGTAAGAGCAATATACAATAATTAATTAATTGTATATGCATCAGCAGCATGCATTTTGAAATTTGAACTATGAAAAATTCAATTTGTAATAAAGTCACAAAAACTAAAATAATCAGTAATAAATTTATCTAAAGACACCTGATATACTACAAAGTAGTATGGAAAGACATTAAACAATAAATTAAAATGGAAAAATATCCAATGTTCATAATTGGAAAGCTTGATACTATTAGGACCAGTACTTTCCAAATTAATCTACTGATTAGATTAAATCTCCATGAAAATCTTAGCTAACATTTTTGTAGAAATTGACAAGGTGTTCTTAAAGTTTACATGGCAATCAAAGGATACATAATCATCAAATATTTTTGAAAAACAAGAGCAAAGACTCTTCCTTTGCTCTTTCACTCTTCTCAAGTTCAAAACTTACTACAGAGATCTGGCAATCAAGATGTTGGGGATATTGGCATAAGGCTAAACACAGATCAGTAATTTTTTAGATATACCATTAAAAGCTAAACAAATAAAAGTAGATAAATTGGGGTTCATCAAAATTAAAAACTTTCTTTTCTTTGAAGCATATTATTACCAAAAGAAAGGAAACTCAAAGAATGGGACAAAATATTAATTATATATCTGATAAAGTTTTAATACCCAATTCAAAAAGACAAAAGATCAATTGGAAGATTTATAAATAATTTAAATAGGCATTAGTGTTAAGAAAACATATACTATATCTTCATTCTTTTTTCCATTTCCTTCCCTTCCCTTCAACTTTTTTCCCCTCCTCATTTACAAAAGCTTTGTTTCCATTTTTCCCTTTCATTCTCTTTATTTTTAAACCCCTTTCCCTTCTTTTTCTTCTCCCTCCCCTTTCCCTTGATTCCCTTTCCATTTGAACAAGATCCTCTTACGTCACAATATCTGTCTTCCATTTTGGTCCTCATTTATTCTTTGGGTTTCTCACACAATGAATGTGATCATTGTCATTATGTATAGCAAACATGTACTAATAAAAAATGAAAGATGCAGGTGTTCAATAAACACTTGAAAAGATGATCAATATTATCTGCCAGTGGAGCAATGCAAGTCCACATCACAACTCCAGTTTAAAAAAATTGGCTGACAATTTCAACAGACATTTTGCTAAAGATATATTGATGTCAAATTAGTACATGAAGCTTCTCAAGATGGTTTCCGTGAGGAAAGCACGTGGGTGCCGGAGCGTCATCCGGGGCACTTCACAAAGGACCCGAATTTGCGTCCACTCCCCAGAAAGACAGCATGAAGCGAGTATTTTCTGGCATTCAGCCTACAGGAATCCTCCACCTGGGAAATTACCTGGGAGCCATTGAGAGCTGAGTGAAGTTACAGAACGGGTATGACATGGTGCTTTACAGCATTGTTGACTTCCACTCTCACTGTCCCCCAAGACCCCACCGCCCTTCGGCAGAGCATCCTTGACATGACTGGTGCTCTCCTTGCCTGCGTCATAAACCCAGAGAAAAGCATCCCTTTTCAACCATCTCAGGTGTACAAACACACACAATTAAACTGGATCCTTACTTGTATGATAAGACTGCCTCAATTACGTTTACACCAATGGAAGGTGAAGGCTGCCCAGCAGAAGCATAATGGAGCGATGGGTCTGCTCCCATACCTGGTACTTCAGGCAGCCGACATTCTGTCCTACAAGTCCACACACGTTCCTGTTGGAGAAGATCAAGTACAACACATTGAACTAGTTGAAGATCTAGCACAAGGCTTCAAGAAGAAGTATGGGCATTTCTTTCCAGTGCTCCAGTCCATTCTAACACCTATGAAGAAGGTGAAATCTCTCCCTGAAACACATCTTCTTGAAGGGGTAAGGGCTGCTGCAGGAACAGTGGAGTAGAAAGCACTGACCTGAGCAAGGTACTGGCAACAAGTTAACAAGACATTCTAGCAAGAACAGATCATTGATTAATGAGAAATTTGTGTTTTCCCACAGATTAATTTTTGCCTGTATAGAAGTTTTGTGTATGAGTTATGTTGCCCTTAGCTGCACTATTGTCTTGCCATCCAAGATGTCACAGCATCGTGGATCATTGAGACCTCTACTGTATCCAGTGGCATGGAGAGTTCTTTCTTTCTCACACACCAACTGCTGGCTCTTCCGACAAGGCACTGTGGGACAATAGGCAGACTCAGACTTTTAATACGAGAAGCCAGTTTATAAATTTGTCTCTTTCTCAGGGTGGTCTCCATCACCATTCTTATATAAAACTCAAAATAAAAATTAATCTATAGTAACAGAAAGGATACCAGCAGTTGCTGGGGGAATGGGAAGACATAGGATTTTGAGGAAAGTTTTGAGAATGTTGTATCTGGCCAATGTACTGACTGTGGTGATAATTTCAAAATCATATAGGTCAAAATTTATATAGGTAAAAATGTATCAAATGTACACATTAAATATGTGCAGCTTACCATATATCAATTATTTACTGATTGAATACATTTAAAATATTTTTTCTTATTGTAATGAAAAAGAAATCATAAAGTATGAAAGGATGAATATCAGAATTGAGTGAAATTGGGTGGATTTTTTTGTTTGATTTGATGTTATTATTTGAAGTACCTAAATTATTCATTAAGACAAATCAGTGATTAAGAAAATAATGTCTGAGTAAACACAAATTCATTTTTATTTAAGAACAGGAATAAGTTTGTACATGGACATGTGTATGGACACAGAGAGTAGTCAACTTTAGGATCAGTATTTTTATAAATATGAGAAAAAATATACTAATAAATTCTTTGACCATTTGCTGTATGTCCTGAGTGATTGTGTAACCAATATATACATACTTATAATTTATGACCCATTTTTGATTATTCCTTTACTTCACTAAGTTCAAGGTGAGGATGCTACATAAATTAAAAGCTTCAGAAAGGCATTGAAGTAAAATTGTCTCCCTCCCAGTCTTGATCCTGACATCCAACATCTCTACACAACAACTATCAATGTTATTGTGAGGTTGTTCACGAACGCTTGAACATATGAGGGTACACATTTTAATGCTTAATATGAGTTATTGACATAAGCAAACATTTTTTTTCACTTGCTTTTCTCACATAACTTGGAGGTTATATATAAATATATGAAAATTTTCCAGTTCTTTTAAGCGATTTTCTTGTTTTGCATTGTATTAATGTGGATTATTTACTTCTCCCAGCACTTCTTAGTGGACATTTGTGGTACTTCTAATCTTTTGTTGCTGCTTTGGTGAAATTGTAACATACATGCCTGTTAGTAAGTCTTCTACATTAACTCCTAGAGGTAGAATCTGTGGCAAAGATGCCCACATATTTAAATTGGAAAATACCATGTAATTGGGCTACATGTAAGTTATTAATTTACCACCTAATAAGTCCAAGAATTCTGTGCCTGTCTACTGTATCCCTCATTAACACAATGAGTTTTTAAAATTCTAATCTCTGTCAATGTGGCCTATGAAGATGACAGCTTCTAGTTATAATTTGTACTTATTCTATGATAAATAAGTTTGAAAAATATTTTCAAATAGCAAAAAATTTTATATTTCTTTTTTGGAAACTGTATTCATGTCACTTACTCATTTATTGACTATGGTTTTTATGTTGATAGAGATATTTTTTATTCTACAAAAAAATGCTTTATTCAAAAATAGGACATTTTCAAAAAAGAGAAATCTCTTATATACAGCTACTTAGTTTAGAAAGTCAAAAATACAATAAAATAAATCCAGATTTAGAAATTAGGATTTATAACATAAACAATATTAGCCCTGAACAACAGTTTAGATGTATGATCCTTTTTGTCCTGTCTCATTTTAATAATTCACATTTGTTAAAACCAGTGGTTGGCACTAAAGAAAGGCCTTAATTCTATCCTCTCAGCTGACACTCTTCCTGGCTATAGCTAGGCAGCGTGCTTCTATTTCTTTGGGTGCATGTGTGTCAAATCTCTATTTTTATTTCCTGTTTTTGTTTTCTTTGAAATTTATTTACATGTGGCTATAGGGCCTGGTAATATTTATCAGCTCCCCCTCTCCCCTTTTTGTGGTACTGGAGATTGAACCCAGGGCTTTTGCAATGAGCTATGTCCCCAACCCTTTTAAAAATTCTGCTATTGCCCAGGCTGGTTCAAACTTGTGGTCCTCCTGTCTCAGCTTCTCAGAGTGCTGGGATAACAAAGCATGTACCACTCACTGTTCCTGGCTGACCAGGCCTTTAAATTATAATTTTAAAAAATGGAAGTTCTCTGAAGACAAGAAGACTGCACTGCTCTGATGGAAGTATAGGATGTGGAGCTTAATGCTCTTAGGTTATCAACACTCAACATACTTTTACTTCCCAAGTCAGCACTCTGAGCAGCACTCAACAAGTCTTTTGTAAACATGGTACTGAAATATTTCAAACCACATTAAAACACCTAATAAGACTTATGATAAAACAGGGTAAGTGGCTTATCAAACTAAAGTGTTCTACTCTAATCAAGAGGCTATCTTGATTACATAATCTGAAGCATTTATACTCTTTTTTTTAAAATCAAGGTCACCGCTTTTCAAACTTGGTAACCCTAGCCATCTTCTTATAGTGTAAATTTTTTCAAATTTGGAAACAATTTTAATTTTTTTCTAACAGTAAAAGTTCTGCATGTATTTACAATCAAAATCAGAATCATTATAAAGATAAAACAAGAGTTCATAGAAGCTGTAAGTTGGCATTTTGGACTACGTCTTCATACCCTGTCTTCTATGAGAAGGATTTCAGAAGTAAGATTGGTGAAGCAATGACCTGGGAGGCTCTGAATTCTTCAAGTGTAGCCAGGCCTTTACTGACAGTGAATATAAACAAAATTCAAAGCCTTGGCTCATTCTCTTGAGTTCCATCTTCAAAAGTAATGTAATTCTCTGCTTAAATATGTAAATCCTGTCTATACTGATCAGGAAGAAGGTCAAAGAACTCTAAACTGATTTTTATTTTACATTAATAGTTAGAGGAATGTTACAGTAAAAGGTTACTGATTTCCAAATAAAAATATACAACACATGACATAAAAAATAGTGGAACTTATGAAGCCAAAAATTTAGATTTTGACCCACTAAATGTAATGGGAACAGTAACTGTGGGTGGTTTTATCCTTCTTTCAAATATATATATTTGATTACATCATCTTTGTTCTTTACTGCCCTCCTGATTGAACAGGTAGGTAAGTATAGGACCTTCATGAGCCATTAATTACATTATTTTCTGGTGGATCCCAGATCTAGTAGGGATTCTTTCTTGATGCCAAAAAGAACCTTTCAGTAATGTCATGGGGATTAAATCCAAATTGCTTGCCAACAATACCTACTTATCAAATAGAAAGTCAGTGGTTAAATCAAGTTGTCATCCAACACATTTAATAATTAAATATAGTTAAATATTATATTGGATTAAAAAATGATCCTAGATAGTTTAAGGACTAATCTCATTAATCCCACAATTTAATGAGACCATCCCAGCCACATGTGATGACCTTAGATGTTTCATGAGGATGCTACACTGCACCTATACACACTTTATCATGAACTTTAAACCGACTGTAGTGTTTTGTGATTTTCCAGTCTCAAATGTTTAATTATCTATTTCCATCTCCTGAAATCACATAGCTCATGTCTGGTGAAAAGTCCACTTGAGAAGGGCCTGCTACCATATGGCCCTTAAAATTTTTTTTTCTTATTCAGTCTGAATCTGTTCTGTGCTCCAAAAATTAAGATTTGGTTATCTATTGATTGGCATGCTAGCCATTTCCCGTTTGGGGACAGAGTCACTGCGGGCATTGAGTGCATACTGGGTTCAGCTATATACTTGAAATCCACAGGGATATCCCATTCCCAAACTCTTAAGCTCTTATCATCAGATGTACTCACAAATCTTCTATTCTCATCAACAAAAACAATGATGTTGACAGCTCCTAAATGTCGATCATATTCCTGCACAATTTCTCCACTTCGAATGACCCATTGCACAATCTTTTTATCAGACATCCCAGCCACAAAAAGATTTTATCTTCATCAGGATTGAATTTGACACAATAGGGTACTTTTTGGTTTGTGAATCTTGATATACACTGTCCTGTCTCAGTCTGTCCCAGAGTTTCAGATATCTGTCATAGGCTGCCCTGAGGAACTGGATTCCTGCAGTATTGAAACAGATCTCCCTAATAGTTTTACTGTGACCAATAAATGTTCATAGACAGCTCTGGTCTCTATAAACCTCCCATAGCTTAATTTTACATTCCATGGAACAAGACAGCAATAAATGGCCAGAGGGAGGAAACAATCTTACTGCACTGACACCCTTTGTGTGTCCAGACCACACATGAATTTGATTTTTGGGAAGATAACACTTTTCAGGTGGTATAGTGGACCCTAGATTAACACCAACATCCTGAGGTATGTGAAGATAGGACCTACCTGCCCTGACAGTCATACATTTCTTTAACATATAAGATTGTCTTCTCCTCCCCAGGTTTCTCTTCTTCCTCTTTGCCTTTTTTCTGACTCTTTGCTGTTATTTCATCCAGTTCTTTTTGCTCTTCCTCTGATGGCTTGGCTACGTCTTTTTCATTCACGTATTTTGCCCATGGTCCCAAGAAACCATCAATATTAGATGCATCATTTTCTTTGAACTTCTTTCTCTTTTCTGTTTTCTTCTGACCAGTTTCAAATACAGTTAAACCTTGATTTTTTTCAGCTTTTTCCACAGAACCAATATATTTAGCAGTTACTTGATGATTATCTAATGAAGGATCCAATGCATAACCATATGTGACAAATGTTCTCCTTTGCTGTTCAAATATGAAATCATTGATATGAGCTTGTTCAACATATCCAGAAAGCATATTTCTAGGAGCACCCATTTGCTGTGTTCTAAAGGGATTTTCTGGTCCAAACTCAGGAGCAAACATGATCTCATAGGTAGGATTATACTGAACTTCCTTAACAGCAGGGTCAAGGTGAACTCCAGTCTCCAAGTCTTCCTGACACCTGGAAGAAAGGTTTCTTTAGCTCACAGTCCGTAGAGGTTTCAGTCCGTAATTGGCTGTCTCCCAGGCAGGGTGGAAGAGCAGCAACAGTTGATGGTGCATAGATGGTAGCAAAGCAACGAGGGACTGATAAAGATATTTTGTACATTAAGAAGAGTAGTTTCTTTACAGTACTTGAGAAAAATAAACATTTTTCTTTAGTTTTTCCAGGGCATCTTGATTTTATTTAGTGCGTGTGTGTGTGTGTGTGTGTGTGTGTGTGTGTGTGTGTGTACATGTGTGTGTTTGAATTTTCCAATCATTTTATCTTTTTGGTTTTGCTTAGCTCTACTTAGGAAACTTTCCTACTCTGGGATTATTAAGAAAAAAAATCTTCTCATAGAGATTTCCTTGGTCTTTAGAATCTTGAATTCTAACCAGCAGTTGAGGGTGATTTATTTCTCACAACAGCAAGGTCTTTTAGATTGGGAAAGCTGACTTGTGATCATGCCACAAATCTTAGTTTTTGACCTACTGGTTTTATTATGATCCCAGAAAATGAACATTTAATACACTAAGCCTTTCTGGATTTATATTTATATAAATAGAACTATCCTGTTCTCCATGTCAGCAGTCCACATTATCATGAGAAAAAGTGAAGAATACTTGAGTAGCATTTCAGTCGTCCATTTGTCATTGTTCTGAGCATCCATATTGCTTCTGAGCTACCCATTTGTCTCTTCAATATAGTCACTGCAAATTTTCCCGAGTGTTTGAAATGTTTCTTGCAACAAATGTAACATTTCCTTGGTTGTGGAGAGGTAGATTTCTGGATTATTCTGTTTTACTGATTTTTCTGTCTGTTTTGGAATTGTTTTGGTATCTGCATTTCGGTATTGGTCTATGCTTCTCTCTATGATAGCTTGATATTATTGTTTTTATTTTCTTCTGTGGTATGGTTGCTTTCCCCTTTTTAGAATTATTTTTCAAGATTCTTCTTCATATGGGAAAATGTTGGTTTGTTTTGTTTTTACCATATAAACTATCTTCATTGTTCAAATACTGAAACTGAAGAACTAAGACATAAAGTAGTTCACCCCAGGCTGGTATACCAAAGAAAGATTTGGAGCTCAGTTTTGTTTCTCATTCCCCCAACTACGGTTGGTTACTGGATCTGAAACTTTCTTGTTGGCAACATAATTCTTTTTGTTTATATTGCATTTTATGGTGTGCATATTTTAACACCTTTACTGAAGTAAATGACATATAATAGTCATGCCGATTTAAATAGTACAATTTGGTTTTTTTCCATACCTAGCATTTAATAAGGTCTTATGCTAAAGGTGCTCTGGATGATTTTCTTTTACAATATTTTTGTGTATGGCTAGGATTTGCACTCTCCTGCTTGCTCTGGGAATCGAGGAAGGGACTACAGCATGCTGGATACTTCTTGGAGTCTCTCTTGCTCAGAGCCCTGAGACTGAGCAGCTGCGTCAGTCCAGTTTTTGGTAAACTCAGTAGCATAGTCTAACTGTTGAGTCTTTCTTTTCACTTTTATTTATACAAACCCTTTTGGTTTGATATAGTCTTACAAATAAGGTTAGAGGGTGGTGCTGAAGAAATTCTTGTGGCCTGGCTGTATTTTCATGTTTATTCTCCATAAGTGGAAGGAAAGAATGAGAACTAAGGTTGAAATAAAGGACATAGAAGGCAGAGAATCAACAGAAAAAAATTCAAATGTTTTTTAAAGATCATTCAAATCTTAAATTTTTAGCCATACTAATCAAGAAAAGTAAAAGGAATAAATGTTACCAACATTAATGATACGAGGCTATATCAATACATTATAATAGTGTAATAAGAAAATACCAAAGATGACTTTTTAAATAAATCTTCTAAGACACACACTACCAAGCATCACCCACAGCAAAAGAAGTTTCTTCGTACTTATCTCTATTAAATAAATTAAAATTGTAGTTAAAAAAATGAAGAAAACTCCAAGCCAACATGGCTTCATTGATGAATTCTTCCAAATATTTAAAGAAGTAATAACAATTTTGTACAAAATCATCTAAAATTTGATGAATATATATATATATCACAGAGCATTTAGAAATACAAACCAGTACAGTATATAGTGACAGATAACATATCAGTTATTGCCTTGGGACAAGGTTGAGGGAAGAAGAGGAATAAAATACTGCAAGGGGGCATGAGAAAATTTTGCAGGTGATGCCATGTTCATTATCTTGATTGTGGTGATATCTTTGTCAAGACATCACCTTGGGAACTTTAAATTTGTGCAGTATATTATATGACAATTATAGCTTCAATAAAGCTCTTTTTTTGTTGAAAAAAGGATCAGTTTCGCCCTTCTAAGTACCACAAATTTTAAATGATTTTAACTCTGCCATTTGATTTTGGAATAAAAATTTAAAATCAACATTAGAATTGGCACACTCAGGAACAGAACAGTTCAGAATGTTCATGACATCTTGATATCTGTTACTTACAGGAGAATCCAATAAGGCAGCTTCCTACAAGTCCAGTTAACCTCCTCTTGGAAGGGTTTTTAAAAAATTATTATTCAGTTAAATGTCTTTCCTTTTTTAACTGAAACAAGGAGTGAAAACTGCTAGGGATTTGAAACATTGTTCAACTTATTTCTGCAAGTCCACTTTCGGTCTTTGTCTTAGTTACTTTTCTCACTGCTCAAACAGCATACCTGCCACCCAGAGTTAAAAGAGGAAAGGTTTATTTAGCTCACAGTGTATAGAGGTTTCAGTTCAGAGTTGGCTGGCTCCAAGGCAGGTGGCATAGCAGAGGAGCATGCAGAGGAGAAATAGTTCAAGGCAGGCAGAAGGCAGCAAAGCTGTGAAGTAGCACTGAAGCAGAAAGTGACAAGCAGTTACCACGGCAGCCCTCTTTCTTTCCCTTATATTCTGTCTACACTACTTGCCCTTATGGCAGGTAGCACTCATATCCAGGGTGGGGTACCCTTAATCCCAGCATCATATCATGAACCAATCCCAGCATCACATCCTTAATCTTATCATCATGTATCCTAGATCTAGCCACCTCTGAAATGCTCCACCTATGACTGCATGAGGCTCTGGGGGGACACGTAGATAGAAACCGTAACAGTCTTCATGTGTATGTGAAGTTTTTACCAAGTTCAATTCAAACTCAAAGCTTTTCTTGATCAAATTTTGCACAATACTTATTATATTCTCATGTGCTATTATTTGAATGATTGGAACATTACAGATAACATTAAAATAATGTAAAAATTATTTCAGCATCACAAGACTTGTACATACATAATGTATTTATATTATATTTATATTATATATAATTTAGGATTTTCATATTACTAAGCCATAATTCAATTATAATATAATAAATAAAGCAACAACAATAAAAATAAGCTGGTATGGTTCTCCTTTTTGGAATGGCACTGGTCGGTCCTCATAGAAATAACCATAATAGTGCCATTAGTCTGTTGTTCTAGTCTTTTAGTTGATCTATATTTATTATTTCCATACCTGGTCAAAATAATTTATTGTACAATCCTACATTTTTATTATCTTGTACATTTTTTTCAGTAAGAAACTTTCCATAATTCCTTACAGTTTTACTAACAATAAAAAGAGGTTACTAGGATGATTTTCTCTGGAGACTATTTAATGCTCATAATACCTGGATAACTTAAGGGCTCTGTGGATTGGATGTTACAGAGAAAATTACTCAGATAAGTTCCCAATTGGGAATTTCATTTTTGAGTGTGACTGCCTTGTTATTTTACAGTAACATTGGCTAATTCATTGAGACTTTGAAACAGAGATTAAAAATGTATTTGAGGGCCAGGGATTTAGCTCAGTGGTTCTGACCCCTGGCTTGCAAGCGCAAGGACCCGAGTTCGATTCCCTGTCCAAAAAAAAAGATATGTTTCATATGTTATATATATATATATATATATAAATATAATATAAGAAACAAAACAAAAGAAGTCCATTTTGGAGCTCTACCCATTTTATATTTAAGGTTTCATCCATTGTATATGCAGTTCTTTTATACAAGTAAAATGAAAAAAAAGTTCTTTGATTGTATAATTTCCATATTATGTATTCATTATTTCATTACCATGTATTTACAAAGCACATTGTGCTAAGTACTGCAGATATAGCAATGAACAAGTGAGATAAAGTCCCTATCAAGACAAGACCAGCATACTGGAGAGTTAGACTGCTCAGGCATTTCTGACTTGCGAGACAATTAAGTATGTTATAGAATAACAGTATCTATTTCTCTATCCACTTACTCATCTTTCTCAGACAGAAATCTCTTCTCAGCTCATATTCTCAAAGGGATGTTATTATTTTCTCCAATAAATAGTGCATTTAATATTTTTTTGTGGGAATTACAACACTAATTCTTCCAATCTGTAGGACAAAAAGCTGCAACAATGCTGAAGAAAGTCAATTCTTGGATAAGCAGAAGTTAATGTGCAGGGAATTTCAGAACATAGGGATAGGACAACACGAACATATCTTTGTTAGGTACATGGCAAAGACCTAGTTAATTTTCAGTAACGTTATGAATGCATGAATTTTGGGCATTTTAGATCCCAGTCCTGGTTTAGGATAACCCACCCGTACTCTTCACTTCTCTCAGCTGTGCCACTCGTCCTGCCACAGTCTTCCCAGAGCTGTGGGGCTATGGGCAATTACTGCACCTTTTAGAGTCTTGGTTTTCTTTCTCTAATTTCATAGTATTTTTGTGAGTGTTGAAGCAAATGATCCAAGGTTCAATACTCAGTAATATTCAATAAATATTTATTGAATGAATGGACATGATTAGGTAGAATAATTACACAAAAATAAATTATAATTATAGAAGATCTGAATGTCAACACATTTGATTCTTTCTCTCGACATAGATATATAGGTAAATAGACTGCATATGTGGACATCTGTATTTATATAGAAACATTACATCTGTATGTGAAAAGTACAAGCACATATGGGATATTTATAAAAATGAACTTTGCAAAATGGAATATAATAAAACATTTTGAAGGATTTAAATCATTTTGATGGCTACAATGAATTTATGCTAGAAGACTAGAATAGATGACTTGAAAAATGTACATAACCGTGCAATTTAGGAAGTGTACTTCCAAATAAATACAAAAAATTAATACAAAACTTGAATAGAATTAGAGTGATTTAAAATGAATGATAATGGCAATATATATCTGAGTATATAGGATGCACCTATAGGAAAATTTGAAGTTTATATTTATATAGGACAAGAGATGAAAGCCTTAAAATTAATAAACTAAGTATCAATCTTGGGAATTTAGAAAATAACATCGGCTTAATCCCAAAGAATCATAAGGACAATTTAAAGACATGAGAAGAAACTCAACAGAAAATAAACCATGCAAAAGAAGGATCAACAAATACAAATATTGGTTCTAAGAAAAGCAATTGAGGGTCCGGGGATTTAGCTCAGTGGTTTTTGCCACCTGCTGCGCAAGTGCAAGGACTGGAGTCCGATCCCCGGTACCAAAAAAAAGAAAAGAAATTGATAAGCCTTTGGGTGAGGCCCACTGAGACATGTATCCACACACACACACATACACATTAAACAGGAACAAAAAAGGAGACTTCACTACAGATCCTATAGACACTAAAAGCACACAAAAACCTCAAAGGAAATATACAGATCTTGAAAATTGAGGTGAAAGGGAAAAGTTTTAGAAAAATCACAAGTTACCAAAAGTAATACAAGAACAAATGGAATGAATAGAGGGAAGATAGGCAGATAAGTTATCTGACAAGTTGTATCCTGATTACTGCTATAATCTTGTTGTTTGACACAGTTTGAAATTGCAAGCAACAATAGAGAGGATGAGATTCTTTTACATATATTTTTGGTGTAAATTGAGAGTACATTTAAAAGACTGGACATGACTGACATATATGTCACAAAGAAAGTCTCTAATGGGCCTATTTGTGGAGCAGACTTAAAAACACTTGGTGATAGACATGCCTTTTCTATTTGAGGTAGCAGGTTTATAAACATGGGTTGGGTAAAATAATTGAATGGGATGATGCTTTGGACTCTACAAGATGTGCCATGTGACAATAAAATAATCTGGTTCTTCAGTAACAATTTCATATTTCTGCTTTATAATTCAGTTCTCAGGAGAACTGAGGCTCAGAGAAGCCAGAAATTTTACACGAGATATACAATTAGTATATGGTGGAGGCAAGATCTCCAAAAGGTTTGTCTATTTCTCAGTATTATTTGTTATTGTAGTTCAAATCTTTTTACCTCACTAATATGCAATTGTAGTTCTGTATTGAGTATAGACCAAGTAATTGAATAAAATTAATTTTAGTTTGTGAAGTTAATCTATCTTTTGCAATTTTGTTTGCATTTTTATTTGCAAATAACATATAGGCTTATAGATGAACACTTTGTAAGGATAATTGAGGATCAGCTCAGGTTCAGCTTTCAGACTTTTTTCAATCTTTAAAGCATGAAAGGAAGTCATGTCTAGGGAAGACAGTTGGAAGCTAGTTCTTTCTAGCTAATAAAGGAATGAAGACAAGTAAAGAGATAACTATTTCATATTTTCAGGCTAAAAGATCCAAAACTATTTCCTTTAACTTTTTTCTGTTTTTAAATTAATATTTTTCTATTTATTCCCATATATGATTCTTAACATCCTTTTTAAATATACAAGGCATTTTACTTGATATCATTCAAAAATCATTTATGAGGAAGACCCAAAATCCCAGCCTAATGATAAGAAGCCTAAGGCAGAATCACTGTATTCAAAATGATATACTAAGGAATGGAATGAGTGCTCTGTGTAGAATAGTGAAAGGCATAAACAGGCAAAAGGCCTGAGCTCTTTTATTGTGAGAAAAGAGAGTGATTTTTCAAAAAGATAAGAGTGACAACCCATCTAGAAATTCAGTGGTGGGTTTACATCAAACTAAACAAACTTGTTTCAGTAAACAACTATTCATCAAGCACTATGTGTTCAGAATTAAGTCAGTCATTGGAAATTCAGTAGGGCACAAAACAGAATAGGGCATGTTTTGAATCTTGTATGTTAGTAATTTTAGTGAGAGAATAAACCAACAAACATTTTTAAAAGTTTATATATCTAAACATGTGACACACAAAAGGTCAAGCGTAAGTAAAAAGAAATAAGGATAAATGAATGGATAAGAATGAAGAAGAATGAAGCAGAGTGGTGAGGGGTAGGAGGTGAATGTAGAACAAAGTCAGTTCATATGGGTTCAGCGATACCAACAGAGCTCTGACATGGAAACAGAGGAGACATGAGTGACATCAGTGAACTGGCCATCTGGATATCAAAGGGAATACTGTGCAAAGAAAATAGGTGGTGCAAAGGCCCCGAGGTGCAATCAGGGAACACTGAGAAGGCCTTCTAAATGCCATTTAAATGAGATTATGTTTTATTAAGCCACGGAACATACATAGTCATCAGTGAGTAAAATGAATGAAAAAAAAAGAAAATCACTGCTATTCTTAACAATATCATAACTTTAAGGCTAAGAAATCCAGTGACCCTTGATTCACCTTATCCCAATACTTTTCAATGAAAGCCTTTTAGGATCACAGATCTTTTGGCAATGCAAATTGAAATGTAAATTAGACTGATTTTTCAATGTTTTACAGTATAATTGCTATTATTAAAGTGATCTTTGTACTTTTAGTGGGAACAAAATTATTTTAGGATTTGACTAATATAATAATACTTCAATTAACTATTCAATTAACTTCAATTAACTTAAAAGACCTGGGTTTAACCCTACCCTTCAATATCTACTAACTACAACCTTGAGCAATTCAGTTATTATATTAGTTACTTAAAATGATCAAATGATACTTTCTGTGATGTTTTTCCACAAAGAGCTGGAAACATTACAGTAGTAGGATAACATAAAGAAAGACTATTAGAAATAAAATGGTTCGTTAAAAATGAGAAAGTAGGGCCAGGGATTCAGCTCAGTGGTTTCGCCGCCTGCTGTGCCAGCGCAAGGACCCAAGTTCGATCCCCGGTACCAAAAAAACCATGAGGAAGTACAATAATAACATAGATAATTTCACTAATATTCATGGAAATTAGTACAAAGTGGAGATCAAAGCCACTTGAGTTCAAACTCAGTTTTGTACTGAGATTAACTTCAGCCAAATTCCTTAACTTTTTCATTGCTTGGTTTTATCAAAAGTAAAATGAGGACGATTATGATACCTATATCTTAGAATTGTAGGATGTCTATTTTTGCTATAAAACATGTTTGAAATAATGTCTATGAAGTGCTTATCAAAGTAGCTGGCACAATTTGAATGTGTAGCAAATTTTAGCTACTAAGGTCTATGTAAATTTTATTTTATTTCATTTTTTAAAAAAATTTATATTATTGGTACATTTTAGGTATACAATATAATGACATTCATCATTGGAAATTTGCACCTTTACATAATCTCTCTTGGTTCTTATTTTCCCCCCTTCCCCTGCCCTCCCTTCAACCCTATCCATCCCTCCCTATTAACAAAGACTTTGTTTCCATTTTTCATTTTCTCATATTAATTCCATTCCCTTCTTGAATTTCCGCTACCCCTCCCAATTCCCCTTCCTCTTTGCCCCTTTTCTTCCTATTTCACATTATCTATTATACCTTTTAGTCCTTATTTACACTTTCAGTTTCTCACACTAGAGAAACTGTTCGGTATTTACACATGTGTCCTATTTATTTCACTTAAGTGTATCACCTCAATGTGCATCCATTTAGCTATAAATGTCTCTAATTTCTCATTTTTTATGGCTGAGAAGTACTCCATTTTATTTTAAAAAAACACATTTTCTTTATCCAGTCTCCAGGTCACAGGCAATTGGGCTGCTTCCAAGTTTTAGTTATTACAAACTGTGCTGCTATGAACATGGGTGCACATATATCACTGTGGTATGATTCTTTTAATGCTTTGAGGAAGATCCCCAGCAGGGCAATAGCTGGGTCAAATGGGACTTCTAGTCCTAGCTCTTTGAGGTATCTCCATACTGATTTCCACAGTGGTTTCACCAGTCTACACTCCCACCAGCAGTGGAAAAGTGTTCCTTTTTCCCCACACCCCTGCCAGCATTTGTTATTGGTTGATTTCATGATAGCAGCCATTCTTTCTGGAGTGAGGTGGAATCTCAGGGTTGTTTTCATTTGCATCTCTCAAATGACCAGTGATGTTCAACATTTTTTCATATGTTTATTTGCTATTTCTGCTTATTTGTCTGAGAAATGCTCATTTCAGAAGCCCATTTTGGATTGGGTCTTTAAATTTGGGAGGTCTTATTTTTTAAAGTTCTTTATAGATTCCACATAGTAGACCTCTGTCTGAGGAACAGCAGGTGAAAATTTTTTCCCAAATTGTAGGTTTTCTTCACACTGTTGCTGGTTTCTCTTGCTGTGCAGAAGCTTTTTAATAAGAAGAGATCCCACTTGTTGATAGTTTGTGCTAGTTCACAGGCAACTGAGGTTTTGTTCATAAAATCTTTTCCTACACCAATGTCTTCAAGAGTGCTACCTAACCTCTGGTCCAGGCGGTTCAACATTTCTATTTTAACATTTAGACCCGGGCCAGGGATTTAGCTCAGTGGTTTCATCGCCTGCTGCGCAAGCGCAAGGACCCGAGTTCGATCTCCAGTACCCAAAAAAACCCATTTAGACCTTTAATCCATTGCAATTTTAGTTTAGTGCATGGTGAGAGATGTAGGTCTAGTTTTAGTCTTTGGCAAGTTGAAACCCAGTTTTTCCAGCACCATTTATTAAAGAGGTTATCTTTCTTCCAGTGAAGGTGTTTGGCTCCTTTGTTGAAGATGAGGTGACTGAGTGTGTCTGGAGTTGTTTCTGCATCTTCTAATCTGTTCCTCTGGTCCTCAGGTCAGTTTCTTTGCCAATACCGTGCTGTTTTTATCACAGTAGCTTTGTAGTATAGTTTCAAGTTAGGAGTTGTGATACTCCCTGCCATGTCTCTGTTGCCTAGAATTGCTTTGGCTATTCTAGGTCTCTTCTTGTTCCAAATGAATTTTTGGATTGTTTTGTCAAGGTCTGTAAAGTATGCTGCTGGAATTTCAATTGGAATTGCATTGAATCTACATAGCAGTTTTGTAAGTATGGCCGTTTTCACTATGTTGATCCTTCCTACCCAGGAGCAAGAGATGTCTTTTCATGTTCTGTTATCATCTTCAATCTTTCTTTTCAGAGTGCTATAGTTTTCAGAGAAGAGATCTTTGATTTCTTTTATTAGGTTGATTCCTAAGTATTTCAGTTTTTGGATGCTATTGTGAAAGGAATTGTTTGCCCTATTTCTGTCTCAGTGAGTCTGTTGTTCATGTAGAGGAAAGATATTGAGTTTTATGTGTTGACCTTGTAACCAGCTACTTGACTGAATTTGGTTGTTAAGTCTAGAAGACTTTTTGTGGCATTCCTGGGATCTTCTATATAGAGTATCATGTCATCTGCAAATAATAACAATTTGACTTCTTCATTTCCTATCTTCCTTTTATTTCTTTCTCTTGTCTAATTGCCATGGCTAGTATTTCCAAAACTATATTGAACAGGAGTGGTGATAGTCGACATCCTTGTCTTGTTCCTGATTTTAGTGTGAATGATTTCAGTTTTTGACCATTTAGTATGGTATTAGCTGTTGGTTTTTCATAGATAGCTTTTATCAGATTGAGGTAGAGACCGCCTATTCTGATTTTTTGTAAGATTTTTATCATAAATGCGTGTTGGATTTTGTCCAGGTTGTTGAGTATCAAAATGTTATATCTTGTTTCTCTTTGGGGTTGCTGTAGGTGATCAGAAAGTCTTGTTTTGAGACTTGTTTATGTGTCTTTTCATTTTGATGGGGGTGGGGTGGGGGTTGGGGTGTGTGCTGTGCGGTTCACCTCCTCTGTGCTGGGCATGGTGGTATGGCGGCCTGGAAGCCTCCTCTGCGATGGGAGCAGTGGTATGGTTGCCTGGAAGCCTCCTCCTCTGCACTGGGAGCTCTGGTACCATGGCCCGGATGCCTCCTATGTGCTAGAAGTGGTGGTGTGGGGGCCTGGAAGTCTCCTCCTCTGCACTTGGAGCGGTGGTCAAAAAATGTGTTTAGAAAAAAAAAATGTGTTTAGTTCATAGAGGCTTCAGTCCATAATCAGCAGGCTGAATGGCAGGTGGCAGAGGGGCAAGAGTTCATAGCAGCAGAAGCAGCAAAAGCAACAAGAGACCTCAACAGCATCTTTCTTCCCCTTTTAGGCAGGGATGGCAAACAGACATCGCAGAGGAGAAACAATATGGCAATCACAAGGTAGCAAAAGTAATAAGGGTTGTATGTTAATTTTACCAATGATGATTACACTATATATGGGCCATAATTGTAAACAAGAGAAAGTGTCTTTGGCTGATCTAAATGGAAACTGTATTGACATAGTATTGGTAGCTCCAATAATCATAGGGAGAAAGTTGGAAAATCAAGTTCTGAGAACAGAGAAAAACAACTGGCATCTAAGTAAGCAATATCATAGACAAAAATCTCACTACAAACCCAAGTGATTTAGGGGAGCACTGAGCCTGCCATGCCATCTGCAGCCATGAGGGGCACACAGCAGAGAACATGGTGACCTTGCTGTTGACATCACTGAAAAACTACCCTCTTGCTCCTCTGACTTTGAGTAGGTTGAGTCATTAATTTACATTCCAAAGTTCCAGGCTATTGTATGAGATGAACAAAGCACATGTTACAGTTTGTGTCTAATTTGTAAGAGGCCTAAAAAAGTCTTTATCCAAATTCATCTCTCCCACAAAAGCACACAAGATTTAAAAACTCTTGCAACATGAGAGTTTGAAATTTTGGGACAAGAAAAAGAGAGAGAAAAGATAAAGGAAAGAAAAAATTGTCCGCCAAGAAGCAATGACAGTGATCTATGCCCGTGACATTTAGCAAAGGCCCTGAATGGCAGCAGAAATGAGCTGCTTGTTTGAACCTTGCTTGCTATTATTCTTGTCACTGCTTGGCTGATGCCTTTTGCCCCCTGCTTCCCCTGGGACTGTGTTGTAAATATTTAGCAGAGTCTTTTAGGTAACTCTGAGAACATTGTGTTATTTCCCTGTGGCAACAGATGGCATGGAAGGAACTCCTGAATATAAATAATTGTTTTTGAAGAGTATAAGTATTTGATAGGAGACATGAGTGTCAGACCAATTAGCACATCCTTATTTTATAGCCCATACTGATGGTAAATGATTGTTAATTATTTATTTATTAAAAAGTTAAAAAGCCAGTATTCACATCAGAACACTTTAGTATAATCTATAAGAATCATTTGGTAAACTTCACAAAATACTTCTCTGGTTGTTGACACATAAGCACTCCTTTTGCAGTTGCCTGCAGTATCCCCAGGGTTCAGTTTCCAAATCCTGCAAATGAATACACAGTAGATAATTCATCCTTTCCCGCAGGAGTAGGCATAGAGTTCTCTTGGATTATTAGTAAACATCAAGAGTAATATTTCACTTAGAAAAAAGTCTGATACTTTACAATATGCATACTATTATATACTATAATGTATCTGGAAAAAGAACCTTTCCAAAAATACATCCTAAAAGAATCCTGCCCAGCCTATATTTATATATATATAGTTTAAGAGATGAGCAGGTTTTTTAGTCCAAGTCCTCTCAGTTGTGGATAGGTCTGGCGAAACCCTCACTTTAGGGAGGGTCGTCAAAAGAATGCAGAGCTATATAGCCATGATGAGTGGGGCATTTTGGAACAGAATAGTCTCAATTCCTGAAATTAGATAGAGGTGAGCCAACATTACTAGTGCCATAAGGCATCCTGGAGTATTAATTCTTATAGAATAAATTTAAGCCTTTCTTAAAGTAAGATAATGTGTTTCTGCAGCGCAGACCACTTGAATATTTTTTTTCCAAACACAACACTTAGTGCCTATTACAAAACAATAAAATAATACTATCAAAGGGACACTAATAATAAAACAGACACACAGATCCTCCAGTTCTGGGAGTCCGGAAATACAGACATTTAAATAAATATGCTACTTATATAAAAAATAAGAAATTTGACTTTTTGGCATAGAACTAGATCCTGTAAAAATAAAAATTCATGAAGTAAAATAAAGTTATATGCAATAAAGAACTCAAATGATGGGTTAAAAGCAGAAGACATGTGACAAAGTGGCAAAGAAATCAGTACGACAAAATAGTTAAAACTAAGTAAGTTAAACAACTAGGCGAAAGCACAGAAAGGTAAAAGGACCAAAATAAAAACTGAAAAGAGGGCCAGGGATTTAGCTCAGTGGTTTTGCACCCTGTTGCTCAAGTGCAAGGACCGAAGTTCGATCCCCAATACCAAAAAAAAAAAAGAAAAAAGAAAAAGAAAAGAGGTAAGAAAGCGTCTTTTATATGTGTGATGAGTGTCCCAGAAAAAGAGGAGAAAGACAAGAGTAACATTGTGACAAAATGGCTAAAAAATTTTCCAAACTGAAAAGCATTCTGCCACAGAACAGGGTGAGGAGTCCCAAACATCCCAAGCAAGATAAATAAAGAGAAACTCAGACCTATGCACAATGCATTACAAACACAGTGAACAAAAGAGAAATTCCTGAGTAGCCAGAAAAACTTTCAGAGTAGCAACCAGAGAAATGACAATTGAGTTCTCAACAGAAACAGCCTAAGTTTAAAGGGAATCGGTGTCAATGACATTGAATAAGTGTCAACCCAGATTCCATATTTGACAAAAAAATCCTCCAAAAGTAAGAGTAAAATTAAGGCAATTTCAGGCATGCAAATGGAGGAATTAAGCATTATCAGGTCTGTAGTAAAGGAAATACAGAAGGGTGTCCCTTGGACAGAAGAACAATGATCCTATGGATAAAGTGGAAAAGAAAATTAAAATAATGTATAATAGGTAAAAAAAAGTAGGCCAAAAAATTAATGTTAATATCATTAATAACATTTTATTGCATTTAAAATACAAGTATAACTATGATACATGAGATGTATCAGAAATCAAGAAAGAGGTACTGGAATTAAGATATTTTTAAGGTCCTAATTATTCAAGAGGCATATGAACATAATGATTAATACTTTAATAATACTTTGATTAGACTTTAATAAATCAAGAATGCATCGAAATTCTTTAGGAACAATGTTTCTTGTATAGTGAAAGACTAGATGTCCTTCAAGCTAAGGAAGGAAAAAAATAAAATGAGGAAAATTCAGTAAAAGTAGCAGAGTGCAACAAAATAGCAGTAAAGGAACATAGGACATGTGGAATATATAGACAGAAAATATTAAGAAATATTTAACTTTGATAAATATATTATTTATTAGTAGACACAATGATCCAGTTAAAAAGAGGTTATCGGAGTTACTAACAAGTCAAACAAAATGTTATCATGGGGCCGGAGATTGAGCTCAGTGGTTTCGCTGCCTGCTGCGCGCATAAGGACCGGAGCTCAATCCCTGGTACCAAAAACAAAGAAACAAACAAAATGTTATCTTTTCATAAGATGTGTTTAAGACCTAAGATTAAGAAAGATTTAAAATAAGCTTTAGAATCTATTGTGTAGTAAGGTGATATAATTAATATTTTATGTTTCAAAATTACTAGAAAAGAGTATTTTTAATATTTCACCCTCCCACAATAATGAAGTTTAAAGTAACTGATATGTTAAATATCCTGATTTTATCATTGCACAATGTATACATATGAGGTGTGAATGAAAACTATGGTAAATATTTAAATTTTTTTCAATTTATTACAGTAAAAGACATTTTGCCGTTAATCTCCCTTTAAATACTCCTTGCTTCAAACACAATTATCCTATCATTCTTGCCATTTTCAGAAGCAGTTCTGGGAGTTTTCTTTCATGAGTGTCTTTTTAAGGTGTGATAAAAATATAGTGAATATAAATTATAATTAGAAATACCTTCTATAATGCTATTGGTAGAATTACCTCACAGGAATATTCTTAATAACCTCAAGTGTCAACACAAAGTCCCATGAATGTATTTTGGATCGAATGAAACTAAATATAGTACACACAATTTGTGAAATATAGTACACATAATTTGTGAGGTATAACAAAAGTCATTCCTAATGGGAAATTATTATTATAATTAATATATTAGTATATGAATATAGAACCCAATGAACAAACTAAGTAAAATAATCAAAAGAAGTAAAATAAAAATGCAGATCTAAACATAAAGTAAGATAAAGGAAAGAAAGTCAAGAAGACAAAAGAAAAGAAACATAAAATAGAGTGGATTACCTAGTAATTTGGGTTTTGAAAAGACTAAAAATATCAGTAAATTCTTCTTGGGAGTAAATGAGAGAAAAAAAGAGAAATTTGTCCATTTCATTTTGGATTTCCACTTTAACCCAGTATTGTTTTAATACATATGCTTTATTTTTGCTCTGATTTCTTTTGTTCTAGGTGAAAAGGCCTTTTGTGATTTATTTTAATTTTAACCTTTGTTATTAATTTCTAACATTTCATTGTGATCATAGAAATGGTTTTGCATTATATTTTTGGGAAAATATATTGCAGTTAATTTTGGCAAAATATACAATAAATTTTCATAAATACTCTACATGCAACTACAAAGGTATGATCTCTATTACCTAAGTTTGTGTTTTTATTTACATCTGTTGTGTCCATTTATTATGTTGTTTAGGTCCATTATGAAGTGAGAGTTTGTGTGACTCCACAATTCATTTGTTGAAATCCTAACCCCAATATGATGGTAGTAAGTCTTGGGGCCTTTGGGGGTTTTTTAAATTAAGAAGCTCTCCTGAAGGTAGAGCCCCTATGATGGGATCAGTGCCCTTAGGAGATGAGAAAGAAACACTAGAGCCTTTTCTCCTCACCTGGCTATGAGTACGCAGTAGGAAAGTGGCTGGCCGTCTGCAAGTCAGAAAGTGGCCCTCATCAGAAAAGAATCTGTCAGTACATTTCTCTTAGGTTTTCCAGGCTCCAGAACTGAGGGAAATAAATATTTAATGTTTAAACCACTCAATGTATAATATATTTTTTATAGTAGCTTAAGCTGATTAAGACAAGAACTTCTATAATTTTAGTTGTAGTTCTTTGAACTGTCTTGGACCGATGGCTCTGTTGAAGTAAACTATTATCAGTCATTTTGTTTACTTGTCTTTACATTGCTTATAATTTTTTTAGGAAATAAGTGGCTGTGTTATTTGGTTCACAGGTATTAATAATGTTTAGTTCTCCTTTGTGGGTTGTGGTCGCCAGTGCTTTAAATTTTCTTCCTTGCTTGATTTTATTTTTGGCCTGATTTTCTCTTGTTTAATATCAAGCTAATGACCCTTCATTTCTTTTTATATAAACTTTCCTAGTATATCTTTCCTATCCTTTTACTTTTATCTTTTGTGATTCCATTTGTTGAAATTGTGCATCGTTTTTATTTTATTAAAAAATGAAACAAAATTTCATAGCAAATCTTCAAAGTAATTGCCCAGAGTACCAGACATAAACCAAAAAGATTCTTACAAAAAGAAACAGATAATAACACAAAACTTTATTATACTCAATACCAAATTGTATTTTTCTTTCTTTGTAAAGTTTTAAATCATTTTATTATGGAAAGGGGAACTCATTAACTATATTGATATGAAATAATCTCAGTTCTTGATTTTGAAGCTTTTTAGTGATTATATTAGTTAGTTTTACCATATCTAGGACACACTACATACAACTACAACTTAAAGCAGAAGAGCTTTAATTTGGCCCATGGTTTCAGGGGATTCAGTCCATGGTTACCTGGCTCCAAGGCAGAAACATCATGGAGGAAGGGTATAACTTCTTAGTTTATGTTATCTGAGAAGCAGAGCAGAGGAACAGCACTAGAGAAAAAGAAGTGAGGGACCAGATACAATATTCAAAGTTGTGCCTCCAAAACCGACCCAGACATACTATAAACTGTGCCTCCCTAATTCCTTTGGTGGTTCCCAAGCCAAGCGAGTGATACAATTAAGCTTAACAAGCACAGTGATTTACTTAAAAATATATGACAGGGCCAGAGATTTAGCTCAGTGGTTTCAACGCCTGCTGCGCAAGCTCAGGGACCCGAGTTCGATCCTCAGTACCAAAAAAAAAAAAAAAAAAAAAAAAAAGTATATATATGTATGACATCTCTCTCTGAGCAATTTTCCATTTTTAAAAAATTATTAATATTTAGAAAAGTTTATATTTTTTTGTCTTCATTCTGTTTTTCTCTAATTTTAATAAATTCTGTAGTTTTTATTTTCATTAGGAACCATATTGAATTTAGTTAATAATTATCACTTTACTCCACAGGCTAAAGATGGGTCAATTTAAACACTAAAAAGAATGACGCATTACATTTTTTTATATCAGTTCAATAATTATCAAGCCACCAAACTCCAAGCCATTGGAAAATCTACAGAACTTACAGCTATCTTGTGCAATAAAAATAAAAAATAAAAAGAAGAAGAAATAGATGATGGAAGAATCTAAAAAATTGATAGTTAAGATGCATATCTGTTGATTAAAGTACCTTTTCCCTACTTAGATCCTAATTCAAACAAAAACATACACACACACACACACACACATATATATATATATATATATATATATATATGGGAATTGAGAATATATGAATATTGACTTGTTATCTGATGGTTTTGAGAAATCATAATTTGTTCATGGTAATGTGATGTGGACATTTTGTTTTTAATGGATTTTTAAATCATATATTATAAATATTGCAGAAAATATATAACTAGAATTTGCTTCTAAATAATATGGTTTAGAATGATTCAGGATGTGAACCTATAGGCAAAATGTATTTGCTCTGAACTGCTCTGAAGATTGTGAATGAATATATCATTCACTATTTATTAGCTTCTTGATAATTGTACATATTTAAATTTTTCAACACTAAATAGTTACAAAACAAGAATAATACCTGCATTTCATTAAAAAACATTAAATAAGTGAGAAAACCACAAATTCATAAGAGATATACTCCTTTCCCCCAAAACTAAAATATAGAAATAAAATAAACATCATGACAACCACTGAAGAATGCTAGGGTACCAATCAATATTTAGAACACTGATCACTAAAATAAATTATACAAGTTTCTTGTTTTGGCCTTATAAACTTGAAATAAGGGGAATTAAAAGAAACTATTGAATGAGAAAAAAATTGATAAGAAATTACAACTAATGCCAAAGTGATGACAGAATTAGGAAAATATCACCATTTTACAAACTAAAATGAAGTAACTGTTTGGGTAAAAGGTCATCAGATAGTGGGTAATCATTGAGTGAAGAATTAAGGAAGTACTTTATAATGAAACAAGCAGGCTACCTTCACCTATAATTACTATTCAGTCTTAATATAACTAAGAGTGAGACATATATCCCCTAATATAATGCAATAGGAAGGATGTAACATCACAACAAATTCTTGAAAATTCAAATGATTCCTGCATCCCAGATTTTGCTGTACATTCTAGTCTACAGAAATCATAGCCATGTTAAATAAGTTCAATTATAACTTGAGGAAGGAATCTGGCAAATTCAGAATATAGAGATTATCTGGACTTTTAAACCAATCACAGAAAAATGGTAGGGGAGAGGGGAAATTGTTCTATGAGAGACTTAACAAAATGTAGAGATAACTTAGGCTGTGGAGTCAGAAACCATACCATTAGTGGACTCCACTTAAATACTAATTTGAACAAAGTGAAACAAAAACATGTTAGATAATTAGAGAAATTTAAATCTAGATTTGGTATTAGACATGAAAGAATTGGTGTTGACTTTATTTTCTGTGATAATATAATTATGGTTATATAAGAAAATATCATTTTTGAAATACATATTAAAAATAGCTCAGGGTTAAATGATACAATATCTGATATTTCCTATATAATATTTCAGGAAAAATTCCAAAGAATTTGATGAAATATAAAAGCAAAAAATATTGAAAACTTTGAAGTTGGGTAATTGGTAGATGGGCATGATTTTCATGTCTTATTTGAGGTTTCTTTAGAAATTTTCACAATAAAGAGCTTTAAAAATAACCAATCTATAAAATCTCATATTACTTAGAAATAAACTACAATAGTAGAAACAGAAATAAAATCAGTCTTTAAGATGTGATAATGAAGCCATTAATTCCTTATGTCCAACCACTGAAACATACACATATACATGAATTCAGGGCTGTGTTATTTTTCAGAGATACTCATTACTAACAATTTTACCTATTCACAGAAATTGAGGACTCAGAAGAATAAATCACAGCCACCCTGTGGCAAGCAGTGTTCAACTTGACCTTTGTTCATAAAACAGAGGCAAGAAATCTAAAAGACTAATATATTTTCCCCAAATCAACTCAGCTCAGGCAAGTAAAATGAAAAAGGAATTATTCAGTGAACTAAAATAAATAAATGAAAACCAGTGCATGTGTGGATTATAAAATGTGTACAACCCAAGTATTGTCATTGTAAGGCAAGGATTCCTGCTCATTGCAATTGACACAAGTCATTTTTTAAAGTAATTGAAGATTTAAAAAAAAATTCTCCTTCAAATTGAATCTCATGAGACAAAAAATGTAGAGATAACTCAGGCTATGGAGTCAGAAATCAAGTTTGATTCAATTCTCTGCCTCATAGCTGGGTGCACCCTAAATACTTAATCTATAAAATGGGTATAATAATAGCTTTTTAATCATTGGGTATAATATAGCAGCTTCATTGTTTTGTGATGACTAAATAATAAGTCTAAAATATATTTAATACAAAACCATGTTCATCATAAACCTTCAGTGACAAGACTCTTAAATAGATCATGTCTGTGTAAGATTTAAGAAAATATCTTTTGATTTTGCTTGCCTAGAATAAATCATTTCTTCTTCTGGCCACAACATTTTTATTTTCCCTTTGAAATATTTGCTTTCTGTACTTTTAATCTTTAGACACCCTTTTCCCATTCCAGGCATAAGCAAGAGTTCCAGGAATGACTAATTTTCCATTACATTGGTTATAGTCAATTTTCTCAAACTTGATGCTCTTGAATTTGGATCTGGATACTTCTTTGTTGACTGATCAGTGTATTATGGAATGTTGAGCTGCCTACCTATCCTCTAGATGCCAGTAGCACACCTAATTTGTGACCGTCAAAGTTATCCTCTGCTATTGCTAATTGTGTAAAACGCCCCAGCTAAAATCTACTGGCCAATAGTGATTGTGGCAAGGATAGGTGGTGTAATGCATGTTGGTCCAGTCAAAGTCAAATATTGGGATTATTGGGTAGGAGATGCACAGTTCCTACTGGCTTTGCTCAGCTAGTGTGTTGCAAGATTGGAATTACAGTGGATTTCTTGTCACTATGTAGCCGTGCCTTTCCAGAACTTAAAAAATATTTACTGGAGAGATGGAAAAAGAGAAATTAAAAACATAAGGGGTTGTTCTTGGTGATATCGTATAAGAGCTTGCCTCTACCTGTATCCAATTCAAGATCTACCTGGACTTTTTTAATACCAAGAAACAGTGTGCTTCCTTTAACTCCTAAGTCAACTTAAACAGGATGTGAGTCACTTATAAACTCAAGTCTATCAGTTTCAGAATTGCAGGGCTGGAATGGAAAACCACATTCAGTATTCTGTGAGGCATGTTAAGACCAGGATTTCTAAACATTTTTATGACAAAAATTCTTATTAGAATTTGAGAAATCCAGGAGTGGCAGCTTAGGCCTGCATTTTCAGTTATGTGGAAGTTGGAGCCAGAGAATTGAAAGCGTGAAGTCAGCCTGGGAAACTTATTGAGATCCTGTCTCAAAATAAAATGGGCCAGAATGTAGTTTAGCACTAGCTGGATTCAGTTCTCAGTAACACACGCACACACACAGAGAACATTTTTGGAGTCTTTCTCTTAAAACATGCAAATAAAACATAATTTTTATACTTCATTTCAGAGGATTTGGGGACAGCTCTCTGAAGCCCTAAAGATTCTAAATTTCAGATATTCAAGCCTCACATTCTAAAACAAGTTCTAATGCCAGCACAGGGCCTAATAGGTTCAGACAAATTTAATTATATCTCTAATATTTCTTCCCTAAAAATTTAGAGTGAGAATGCAAGTATATTTCTCACAGTACCTAGACTCTCCATTTCTGTGTCAAAGCCAGAAGATGATCAGGGTGAGACAGATCATTTGTTTCCCTTGTATAAATTAAAAAGAGATAGTCTTATGCCAGCCAATGATGCTTATTCCTTGCCATGTTGAAACACCTGACACAATAGATGGGAGCTTTGCTGAGCATTCTTGGGGTATTTGGCAGAGAGACCCTACAGCATGACTGTGTGCTGCTGGGAAAAGCTCATACTAGAGTAAATGCAGCTGCTTGTAAGCAGCACATGATTCTGCTTTTGTATTTCAGGTCACCTTGAGCAAAGACAACCTCTGGGAGATTTTTTTTTTTTTCTGCCTACCTAAGAATTAGAGCATCAAATACGAAGCCTTCTCAGCTTTCTACTTTGAGAAGAGCCCAAGGATTTACTAGGCAGCTGAAAGTAACCTGCTTCACCTTTGTAAGATTCTTCTCCCCATGGCCTCCTGGCTCCTGCAAACATTCCAGCCCTTTGGGTTTTGTAAAAATAATTGTCAGTTGTTTCAGGCATGGGCTTTTACTCTGCGCTTCTGAATTTCTTAGTGCTACTACACATACTTCTGTTATGTAGCTCAGGTGACCTCTGTGATTAGATCATCTTATTTAATCACTACCATTAAAAACAATTTTATTAGTATTGTACATGTTTGCAGTACATAATGGTCACATTCCCTGTGGGGAGTTAGTGTGTGTACATAACACATCTTAATACCGTTTTTATCCTCTTCTCCTTCCTCCCTCCCCCTTCCCTTTATCTTTTCAGCCCCTTTCCATTTGAGAAAGATCTACCTCCCTATATCCTACTTCTTTTATTTTCCTCTTTATTTATTTTTTGGGGTTTTCACATAAGAGAAACCATCCTCGTGCGTCTGATTTATTTCACTTAACATTATGGTCTCAAGGTACATGCATTTTTCTAAAAATGATTCAAGTTTAGCCTTCTTTATTTCACAGTAGTACTCTATTCTGTATAAATACATTTTTATCTGTTGATGGACATATAGGCTGCTTCCAAGATTTAGCTATTAGAAATTGTGCTGCTATAAACGTGGGTATGGATACATGACTATAATATGATGTCTTTAACAATTTGAGAAGATACCTAGAAGGTGAAGTTGGATCGAATGGAATTTCTAGTCTAACTTTTTTGAGGAATCTCCATATTGAGTTCCATAGTGGTTATACTAGTTTATATTCCTCCCCACAATATAGAAGGCTACCTTTTAAATTTTCTGTGTTCCTTCTGTGTTTCACTTTTCCCCTCTACAATAGGAGCTGATTGATGAGATAACCTCTCCGAGTCTTCAGTTACCATAGTGCTCAGGGCAGAATGAGACTGGGCCAATGAGTTCTTACTATGCCTGTAACTCATGCATGTTCTTTATGCGTGATCTCAGTTGGTCTTACTACAATTCAAGATGATAGGCAATGTGTTATTCCACTTAGGTTCTACTGCATTCAGCACCACTGAGTGAAGAGAAATTTTCTTGGGCTCTTAGGCCCCATATAAAATATATAATACAGTTAATGTATATGAGTGACAAAGCTGTTCTTTTATATTTGTCATTATAACTGTAAAGAAAAGACAGCAGCTGGCTTGCAGGCCACAGGTTGGACATGTCTGTGAGGAAACTGAGGCACAGAGATGGGCTATGAGTTGCTTGCACATGCAAAATGCTCTGAGGGGGAGCTGGGCTTCTAGACAGGCCTCAGACTACACTCTTTGTTCTTGGTATATTGTTTGCATGGCTCTAGATCAGCACCCTGGGCAGTCACAGATTTCTGTGTTCCTGACCACTGCCTTCAAGATTTGATGTAAAAATCAGTCAGGCTTTAGGTGCCATCTTTAGCTAAAGATCTCAAAGTGGTGTTCTTTGTCTGGTGTATCTGAAACCCTAATGTCAGGCATCTGGAGGCCCAAGGCACTTTAGCCTGATGAGATTATCTTGATCCTTGATGTAAGTTTTTCATGGCCGTGATGAAATACCTGAGGCAGACTGCTTATGAGGAAGAGATTTATTTAACTCACAGTTTTGGAGGTTCAAGGTCATGGTGCCTGAGTGAGGTCAGTTCTTTTTTTTTTCCCAATTAACTTTATTGGTACATTTTAGGTATAAATACAGTTATATACATCATTGGGATCTTGTACCATTACATGAATCTCTTGGTTCTTATTTTTTTCCCCTTCCCCTGCCCTCCCTTCACCCCTTCCTCCCTTCCCTATTTGCAAAGACTTTGTTTCCATTTTTTTCCTTTTCTCATATTTTTTCTTTTTCCCTTCTTGCTTTTCAACTACCCTTCCCACTTCCCCTGCTCCTTTAGACCTTTACTTCCTATTATACAGTATCAATTATACATTTTAAAAGTTACAATATCAAGATCTAGGAGACATTACCACAGATTTGATAGAATTTAAAAGGATATAGAAAGCATATTACAAAAATCT
>NW_004624733.1:28280715-28293625 GCF_000247695.1 Heterocephalus glaber | reverse complement strand
ATTTTTCCCAGATCCTCTTTTGTTGCCAGTTCAGAGAGTCCAGGTAGTTGAGTATCAGATTGTTCCATCTCATTTCCCTTTGGGGTTGCTGTAGGTGATGCAGAAGTCTGTTTTTGAGGCTTTTTTTTGTGTGTCTTCTCATTTCCACAGCGTGGGCGGGGTGCTTCTGGCACCTACGCAGCTCACCTTCTCTGCCCTAAGAGCTTGGGATGGCAGTGGGGGAGCTTCCTTCTGGGTGCTGAGACCGGCTCCCCTTCTCTGCCCTAGGAGCTTGGGATGGTGGTGGGGGAGCTTCCTTCCGGGTGCTGGGACGGGCTCACCTTCTCTAGGAATGCACTTTCTCAAGTGGAGTAGCCAGGAATGTATTCTGACCTTTTCTTTTTAAAATCTGAAAAACTAAAAAACAGAGCTGAGACCTACAGATTGGGTTGCAAAGGAAGGGAGAAACTGGGCTGAAATGAGAGGGGTTTTGGTCTAGGTAACTGGCATGAGGACCTTCTGTTTTTGCCCAGGCAAGAAAGGAAGCAAAGTGCACAGACTCTCTGATTTGGCATTTGTTTCTCTAACTTGTCTTAGAAAAGCTGGCAGGTGACCACAAAACAGTGCTTCAAATTGTGTTGAAATTAAAATCATTATTGGTTAAATTACTGGGAGAAGTGCTCTCTCTATCCCCAAATACTTTGTTTTCCTGGCTAATCCTCCTTATTTTTATTCACAAAGATTTTTTTATGTGTTGAGGGAGGAGGGTGGTAGCCACTAAAGTCAATTGAGGACACAATGGTTTGCAGTAAAAGAGGTGTGAGATACAAGTCCCACAAAATAAGCCCCAATGTCATGTGGATGCAAAAAGCATAACTGTAGAATGTAAGTAAGGCTGGCTGTTTCATCTGATTTATTATGTGGTTGTATAAGACGGGGTCCAATGCTGTGCTTTAAGATTGTAAGTTGATAGAGGCATCATTGGCTTCAGTAGAATGAAGGCCACTACTCCGAGAAGAGAGTTATTTTGAAATGTCTCCCTGCAGTAAGTTTGATGGGGGTAGAAGTAATTATTGTGCCTTCTAATGTGGACATGTCCCTGTGCAGTTCTGTTAGCCCCACTGGGCAGCAGTTCATGCTGGTGGTAACTGCAGTGCAATTACCAGTTGTGGAGGTTGCTGCGTGTGAGGCACGGTGCACACTGCCTCATAGACAGTTCCTGAAGGCCTCTCAACCACCCTAGGATGAGCATCCTTTTTATTTTTAAATTAAATTAAAATTGTAATATAATTAGGTGGGGCATGGTGGCACATGCCTGTAATCCCAGCACTCAGGAGGCTGAGGCAGGAGGATCACCAAGAGTTCAAGGCCAGCCTGGGCTACATAGTGAGTTCAGGGCCAGCCTGAACTACAAAGGGAAAGAGACCCTGCCTCAAAAAAAAAAAAAAAAAAATTGCAACATAATTTTAAAAACAGATCATAGATCTGAGAAAGTAAACTTTTTAAAAATAATTTGCATGTTCAGATAGATTTAACAAAAAGTAAGGCAAATTTTGTCAATGAAGAAATTCCTCAAAAGTGTAATTCTAACTTTATCCATTTTGGCAATAAACGTATACAATTACGTATTTGGCAATAAACATAATTTATATATAACACTCATATTACCTTTAACCATTTATAGATGGCTCTGTGTGTGTGTGTGTGTGTGTGTATGTGTGTGTGTGTTGTGCATTTGCATCTGTATGTATGCTTTCCCTAGATGAGAAAAAATACAAAGTAAAGACTTAAGGAAGCTGTGTTATAATCTCACCTTTGCCTTTGGTTTAGTGGTACAGCTAGAGAATCACTTAACTTTCATTTTTCCATTTGTCTCAGCTACAAAGTTAAAATTAGAATATACATGATCTTGTTTTAAGAATGTGTGAATGTAAAGTACTGGTGTATATGATCAACCTTGTCATTTTTACCCCCACCTAAAGTGCCGATCATCTGCAAAGCATGGGAAATTTGCTATTTAGATGGTTTTTCTAAAGTGTTTTATTTTGTCCCTATCCCTGCCTTAGACCTTTAGAAACCATTATTTGATCAGAGAAATGTATTTCCTTTATTAATGGAAATTTCTGTAGCATAAAATCATACAAATATGATGGAAACAAATGGAGCATTTAAATCAATAACAACAAATCATTAGAGCAGCTGGTAATTAACCTTTCATCCTGGGACGGGATTATTTAGACAGCAAGGCGTGGAAGCATGTTGTACACAAGTGTGGTATTAGTGGAAAACCTGCTGGTCCAAACACTGTTTTAATCGTGAGTTAGGAGTAGGAAATGGAGCATAATTTAATTGTAAAACTGATGTTTTTCAGATGCAAAACTTCCAAAGGTGGCTGGAGATAACAGGGTTTTCCATTTACATAGCACTGCTCTTCTTTATATTACATATATTTTTATAAACACAATTTATTTAGGCTCTGCATGACTGGGATGAGAAATAGATTTTGAGAAATGAGAAATATATAAAGAGACAAAAATACTCTTTTAAGCAAGGAATAGGGGAGACAATCACCTTTTCTTCAAATTAAATGATCACCAAACCATTAAATAATTCTTGATGCTTCAGGGTAATTTACCTGTCACCTTTACAGAGATCTCAAAAGAGTTCAAGGTTAATTTAAATAAGCTAGATTTTAAAAAAGCAATAGGTCTGATATATAGGGTAGCTTCAATAAGGTAAAGAAATTGAGACCCCCTTTAAGGGAAATGGTAGGACCCAGCTCATTCTTTTGTTATTTATTCACATGACAAAATTATTGAAGACTTACTATGTACATATTTAGCACTTTATAAGATACTGGAAGAACACAATGACAAGTTAACCTATTCTTTCAACTTAAGGAACATAAAGGCTAATAACTGAAACAAGTAAATCACACCTGCTGTAATAATCACCGGAAACAATCAGAGCTCATAAAAAGAGCAAGAAATTCACTGTTAGAGACTCAGGTAAAGACACCTGTAAGAAACCTGATCACTGAAAAAAAGTTGGCCATGGGAAGAAGGAAGAAATGAGTTTGTGCTTAAAGAAATATCAAATGCAATAAAATTGACAAAAATAACTTTTCTCTCAAGTATACCCAAGTGGCCTTACTTCTAGTGTTTTCCTTTCTTCACCTATTTTGACTATCATAGTTATATTAAGTTGATCAAGTATTAGCTAAGTCAAAAATATGTCAGTCTCACCAAAAACTCAGTCCCAAGGGTCACTGCAAATCATTCATAAAAGCAAACCAAGAAGAGGCATTCTTATGATGTAAGCCAAAAGAAAGCACCCCCTAAAGAAAGCAATTGGTTCACTAGCAAGTGATCTCCCACTGAGCTACCCCCTCAGTCCCACCACTTCTAACTTGCTTTCTTTCCTTTGGATAAGATGTACAATTTGACCTTTCCAGTTTCTGATCTCAAGGAAATTTAAATGCTTGATATTTTTTCAAAATGACAAACCCAGTTTAGCTCTTCAGATCAACCTATGTAAACTCTTGGAATAATTAGTCAACAACAATCTTATAATATCATGTTTTTAATGCAAATTAGAGATTTCAAAGGCTGCCAATGAAACTGGCTTACAAATCAGAAAAGGATTCCCTTGTCAGTTATTTTCTGCTAGGCCAGAATTCTGCACCCTGATGGTTAGCTTAGAATAAACAGGCCCTATGTTCCATCTGCAGCACCATGGAAAAAGAAAAATGGAAGCGGAGGAGGTTCTGGAAGGATTGTGAAGCAAGATGGCTACTGAGAGCCTCTGGTAATTGTTTTCCCGTAGACACACCAAGCTGAATAGCTATTTACTGAACAAACCACCTACACAAGAGCTAATGAAACCAGGTGAGAGACCACAATGCAAGCTATTAGTATAACAAAACAAAAACACTCATTGAAGAAGACAGCAAGGAAAGATTGCCTTTGTTACTCCACCCTAAACTCTAAGCAGCCAAGCCTGGAGGGAGGCTTAGATTCAATTCCATGATCCTTCAGTTCAATCACAGCAGTGTATCCACCATCAGTCTCTTGTCTTTGTTGTGACTCATAGCATTCGATGCAGTTTAAACTCAGCTGCCTGATGTGCACTAGTTTCTGTGTAGCCAGGTATGACTGGACAAAACACAGGCACAATAATGAGCTTTTAGGAAAGTCACCAGCAACAAGCACAGGTAGGCTTTCCACTCATTCAGGCAAAACCACTGCATTTCTCTTTTCAGTAGTTCTCAAATGTGTTCCCTAGATGCACAGCATCACCTAGGGACTTGGAAGAAATGCACATTCTCAAGCCCCGGCTCAGATCTCCTGAATCAGAGGCTCTGGGGATGGGGTGGGGTGCTTTAGCTGGCCCTCCAGGTGAGTCTGATGCACAAACTCAAATTTAAATCATTATCTAGCTCATTTCCTTTTCCTTGCTTTTCAATTACTCTTTTATACTCTCTTCTTTCCCTGCAAACATTCAATACTTCCTCACCCCACCTCACATTCAGCTAGCTTCCATGTACAGTAAGAACACAGAACAAATCGGAAGACTTTCCACAAGCTCCCACACTGCACCTATGCCTAATGTTTCTACACCTGTGCCCCTTCACTCTCCCTACCTTCTTGGTATTAAGGATGCAGGATGGCATGTGAGTAAGCTTCTCTGGTGACCTCACCCCACAGACACACAAAGTAGCACAACTATTCATACACTAAGCTACCTTCATAAGTGCTACATAAATCAAAGAGAGCATGGTGTATACCTTTAGTATAGCAAAATGTAAAGATGCACGAAGAAGGTAGAGAGGCTACGTCACTCCTTCCCCTACTCCAATCAGCACAGCCTTGGAGAGGGATGCCTCATGTTTTCTGGAGAGAAAAAGAACTAAGTTTAACCCTTACACTTGAGACCCAGTACTAGGCCTTCTATAGTGAAAACAAGTGTTGGAAAAATCCCCAAGACTTCTATCTCCAGGCCAACACCCATGGACTGAGCACACAAATCTATATTACAAAAGGCTATTCACTGCAACCTTCATGCCTCCCCTCAAACTCAGCAGAGCAGAGAGCAGGTCTCCACCTGTTGGAAGGCTGGGCACAAAAGGAAGTACAGAGCTTTTCCTCAGATGCAAGTGCTAGGCTCACTGTGGACAGACTCAGGACCCAGTAGAAACTGAAGGCCCTATACGAAAGCCAGAGCTCAGAGAAAGAGCCTCTAAAATGACCCCTGCATCAAGTGTAGACCTGTTCACTGATGGGACATGCTCAAGTTTTGGCCTCCATCATTTTGAATCTTGGAGTGGACCTGGACCCTCTGTCCGAAACTTCAGGCCTCCAAGTTAGACACAGATAAGATCCAGGTTTCTGGAAGGTATCTACTTCCTACTCCTCAATTGTGTTGCAGCACAGCTATAAGGAGACCAGTGTTTGCAGATAGTCTCTAGAGACCTGTGATTCAGTGGGACAGACTCATTTATTGGCCTGCATCACCTCTAGTTGTGGCAAGGGCCTTGTTTTGCCCCTGACCTAGTGCAGGACCTCGTAGCTGTGAGCATCAGGCATGGCTGAGTTCAGCATTAGCTTAAGTGGCCATGAGATTGCCTTATCCAGTGTATCCCAAATTTCACACAGCACTTCCTGGGGATGGACAAGGTAGTAAGGGCAATATGTTCTGCTAGAATTTAGTGTTGCTCTAGTAACTCATAGCACTTGGTAGAACTTAATGGTGCTGCCTGCAGATGACAGTTCTAATGGAAGAGAGAGAGAGAGAGAGAGAGAGAGAGAGAGATACAAAATGGCTGTAGTAAGACCACACTTATCAATAGGTACCTTGAATTTAAATAAATTAAATTTTTCACTTAAAAGACACATAGTTACTAAATGAATGAGAAGTCAAAACCAACTATATCTTGCTTACCAGAAACACATTTCACCTTTAAGGACATACATAGACTAAAAGTTAATGTATGGAGCAAGACATTTCATACAAACAGAAACCAAAAGAAAGCAGGAGTGGCATACTTAGACAAAGTAGATTTTAAATCAAAAGTAGGGGAAAAAAAGACAAAGAGGGTCATTATATAATAATCAAAAAGCCAATTCAGCAACAGGAAATATGAACACTAATTATACAAAGCAAATATTAATAAACTGAAAGGAAGATATAGACTCCAATACAATCATAGTTAGGAATTAATAGACTAAGGATACAGTGATAGTTGGGGACTTTAACATTACTTCAGAAATGGCCAATTCATGCAGATAGAAAATCAATAAAGAAATAACAGAGTTAAATTCTACTATAGACCAATTGGATCTAATAGACATCTTCAGAAAATCCCATCTAAGTGCTGCAGAATGCACATTTTTCACGCCAGGAAAGTTCACATGAGAAGGCACAAAACAAGTTGGAATAAATCTTTAAAAGTTGAGATCATATAAAGTATCTTTTCTGCCCACAATACAAACAAAACAGGAAATCAATTACAAGTAAAACTTTGGAAGCAAAACACATACATGAAAATTTAACAATCTATTTTTGAACAACCAGTGGATCAAGGAAGAAATCAAGAAGGAAAAGTAAAAATTTCTTTAAACATATGAAATGGAGACACAACACAGCAAAACCTTGGGGATATAGTGCTAATAGTCAAGTTTATAGCTGTCAACACCCACATCAAAAAAGCAGACAAGTGACAAGATTGAATCAGTAATTAGAAGTTGTCCATTAAACAAAAGCCCAAGACCAGATGGTTTCACAGCTGACTGTACCAAATATTTAAAGAAAAAAAAAAGATACTACCAATTTCCCTTATGTTACTCTGAAAAATAGAAGAGGGAAGAATTCTTCCAAACACATTCTACGTGATCAACATTATCCTGTTACTCAAACCAAATAAGGACACACGCATAAAGAAAAGAGAAACCCAGGCCAATAATCTTGATGAACATAGGTGCAACAATCATCAACAAAATACTAGCAAACTGAATCCAACAGAACAGTATAAAGATTATTCACCATGATCAAATTGGATTCAGCCCAGGGATGCAAGGATGGTTCAATATGTAAAAATCAATAAATATGATATACCAAATTGACAGAGTGTAAAATAAAACATAATCATCTCAATAGAGAGAGAAAAGAGCACTTAATAAAATTCAACACCCTTTCCTAATAAAAAACTAAACAAATTAAGAATATGAGGAATACACATCAACATAATAAAAGTCACAAGTCAGCCAACAGTGAACATTATACTGAGTGGGGAACAGATGAAAGCATTCTCTCTAAAATCTGGAACTAGGCAAAGATACCCACTTTCAGCACTTTTATTCACCACAGTATTGGAATTTTTATCCAGAACAATCAGGCAAAATAAAGAAATAAAGGATATCTAAATTAGAGAAGATATCAAAATGTTACTGTTTGCAGATGACATGATATTATACATAGAAGACCTCCAAAATTCCACCAAAAACCCATGAGAATTAACAAATGAATTGATAAACTTCAGGACATGAATTAACATACAAAATTTGGTATGTTGATATATGCCAATAACCAATTATCTGGAAAGAGAAATCAAGGAAAAAATTTATTTATACAATAGCTATAAAAATACTTTGGAGTAAATTTACACAAAGAGGTGAAAGATCTCTACAATGAACATTTTGAAGCATTGATGAAAAAAATTTAAGAGGAGACAAAAATGTGAAAAGAACTTCCATGTTCATGGACTAAAAGAATCAGTAGTGTTAAAATGTTCATACTAGCCGTGACTAAAACAGTTTACATATTAAATAAATATGTATCAAAATATCAATGACATTCTTCACAGAACTAAGAAATAACAATCCTAAAATGCATGTAAACACAAACACACACACACAGACTCAAAGCAATCCTTAGTAAAATGAACAAAGTGGGAGTCATCACCCTATTTCACTTTAAAAATAGTCCAAAGCTATAGCAATCAAAATAGCATGGTATTAACAAAAAAATAGACACAGAGACCAACAGTACAGAAAAGAAAGCCTAGAAGTGAACCTACACATGTACGTCCAACTAGTTTTCAATAAAATTGCTAGGAACATGTACTGGAGAAAGGACAGCTTCTTCAAAAAATAGTGCAAGGGAAGCTGGATGTTTATATGCCGAAAAATAAAACTTGACCTTTACCTCTCACCAGTTATAATAATCATCTCAAAATGGACTAAAAGATGTAAGATCTGAAACTCTAGAACTGCTAAAAGAAAACATAGGGAAAATGCTTCAGGATATTGGAATGGCAAAGATTTTTTGGTAAGATCCCTAAAACACAGAAAATAAAAGCAAAAATAAATAAAGAGAGCTACCTAAACCTGAAAAGCTTTAGCAAAGCAAAGTCAAAAGAATGCAGACAATCTACAGAATGGGAAAAAATACTTGCAAACTATATATCTGACGAGGGGTTGATATCCAGAATATATAAGAAATTCCAAAAACTTTAGAGCAAAAGCCAAATTATGCCATTAAAAATTGAGGATAGGTCTAAATAGACATTCCTCAACAGAAGACATACAAATGACCAACAAGTATATAAAGGTGTTCAATATGACTAGTTATCAGAGAAATGTGTATCAAAACCACAATGATATATCACCTCACCTGAGTAATAAAAACTATTTAAAAAGGAAGAAAGATAACAAATGCTTGTGAAGAAGTAGAAAAAAAGAAACCCTTGCATATTGTTAATGGGAATATAAATTACTGCAGCCATTATATAAAAAGCTTGAAAATTCCTCATATATTAAAAATGGAACTATCAGATGACCCAACTATCCCATTACCGGGTATATATCCAAAGAAAAAGAAGTCAAAGAAACTTCTGCGTTCACAGATGTCTTATAGCACTGTTCATAATAGTCAAGAAATAAGAATAACCTAAGTATGCTTTACTGGATCAATGGATAAAGAAAATATGATCACAGTGAAAGATACTATTCAGTCATAAAAAGATGGAATCTTGTAATCTGTAACAATATGGATGGAATTGAAGATAACTATGTTACATGAAGTAAGATAGACAAAGACAAATGCTATGTGATCTCAGGCATGTGTGGGAGCTCCAACACTTGATATAAAAAGTGGAAATTGAGAGTAGAATGGTGGTCACTAAAGGCTGGGGAGAGAAGGGCAGTGGAAGGGATCAGGAAAGGTTGATTGATGAGTATGAAGTGACAGTTACATAGGTGTAAGAAGTTCTGGTGTACTATTTCAAAGTGGGGGGACCATAGAGTACAATAACTTACTGTCTATTTCAAAAAGCTAGAAGAAAGAAAGTTTTCACTATAAAGAAATTATGAATTTTGGAGGCGATAGATATTTGCCCTGATGTCCACATATATCCAAATATTACATAGAAGCCCATTAATATGTAGAATTTTTACTTTTATGTATCAGTTTAAAAATAAATAAGTAATGGAGGAAGAAATTCTGAGAAAAGCATTATGATTTTCTCTAAAGTATAAGTGATGGAAAATTTCAACAAAATTATTCAGGCCTTCTTCATTCATAGAATCATAAAAAAGGATGATAGAATAGTCAATCTTTGAAACTCTCCTTTCTGTTACATTTCATTTGAACATGCATAGATTCTATATCCTTTGTCACTCTGCCATTTTCAGATTTGTTTTTCTTGAATCTAGCTAGGGTTGGGATAGAAGTCATTCATTCTAATAATACATTTTGAATTATGAATGAAGATTTAATGTTGAATAGTCCCTCTAAATAAAAAGGAAATTAATGAAACTCTCCTTGTAATAGAGAAAACGTACAATGAATTGTGATTATTAGTTATAATAGTCACTGCTGCTATTTGCAGGACATTATAACAAACTTCTTATAACAATTCAATGGGCATAGATATTTTCAACTCCATTTATTTATGAGGGAAATTTTGCCAAAAGATATTAAATATTTCATAGGTCATACAGATTGGCAAAGCCTAGCTACTTTATAACCCAGTCTATCTTGCCTTCTTGCTGGATGTACACTTGGAACAGATTTCCCAGCTTTACTTTTATGCTGAATGTGGCCTTTTTACTGATTTCTAGCCAATGCACTCTCAGAGGAACGAGGTTTCACTTGTAGGTTTGATTCATAATAATACCTCATACACAGCTCTGTATGTTTCTTACTCCTACCATAAAACGTGCAAGCTCTCTGCTTTGATTTTAAATGTTCCCATGCCCGCATGTTAAAGACTTGTTCACTCTTGGGAGATGGTGAAAGCTCACACTCTTGGACCTAGTGCAAGATATTTAGACCATGAAGGGGGATGCTCTTGAAGGGAACTGTGGGACTTTTTCACTCTCTTTTGTTTCCAGGCTATGAAGTGAGCTCTTTTTCTGTGCCACATGCTCCCACCACGAAGGGCCTGCACAGGCTCAAAACAATGGGGGGCTGAAACTTCCAAAAGTTAAATATTTTTAATAAATCAGTTATCTCAAGATACAATCCCAAAGATATAAGAAACCTCTGCCCTGGGCCTGTTTGGTAATCACATTTTAATCTCTATGAATGTGTGCATAAAGCAGAATTAAAACTCAATAGCAACTTTTGGTCATGGCTACATTGCATGAACATATTTCTGCATCCCTAATATACCTTTGAAAGCCAAGAAAATGACCAATAAAAGCTTTTAAAGAGCTTCAAATCGGGTAGTAATAATTCATTAACAAATTTAGTTGGTGGTAACTGTCATATATAAAACTCATTTTCATAGTATGTGCATAGGCTTCACTTTTAATATGCTAAGCATTTGTTTGAATTGAATTTTTCTATGCTTATTAGTCACATAGAATATTAGGAATAGAACCTCAAAACAACATTGCCTCTGAGTGGCTTTTTTGGAGCTTTCCAGAGTATGTTATTCAAATATAGCATAAAAAATTATTTCTGAATGGTTACCTATCATATAAAATATATTAAAATATACTTAACTGGTTAACATGTTGTGGAATAGCTATGCTCCTATCAATTTACCTCTTTTGTTGCTGGTACAAAAAGTGACTACAAAAACAACGATAAAAATAAATTAAGGTGCATTCATCACAGGACACACTTGTGTTTCATAGGAAAGCGGGGGAGACAGACTAGAGGAAAATATTTTATTTTTCTGGGGACTCTTTTGTCATATCTTTGCTTTTAAGCCAAAAGGAAAAGATTATCTTTTTGGCAAGATTCTGGAATATTGGTTGGGCATGACTGCCCTGGACACAGTGTCACTATATCAAAAGAGCAGCACATAGGGTAGTTACTTTCTTGTGCTCTTTGATCTTTGGTGCTTTGGTACTAGGAAGCAGGGTCCTAAAAACTGGAGACAAAAGTTTATCTTTAGAAGGGAAGAGTTGTCCCCTTGTGCCTTTACTGTAGACCATGGGGTGTGGCAAATCTAACCCCAAAACTCCCCTTCTAGAGTTTCAGGACGGTATCAAACAGATACTGATTTCATTTTTACCAATTATATTTCTCCTAGGAATCTCAACAAGAGATAGGTAGGTTATCATTTCACAGAATTATGATACTCCACGATCCCTTGACCAAACTATCATTTAATAGCCACTCTACATACACTCCCAATGACCCATGTGATGATGCCATAAAGTTTATAAAAATGAATGAAAGTAGTAGTCGCACTGGTGAGATCTAAATTTGACAGAGAAGTAGATAGAAGAAATCGTAATTTTTAGAAGCTTAGAAATTTCAAGAAATAAAAAATAAATTATATAGGTGATTGTCTTAGATATCTAACAGCTGAATTTGTAAGACATGTTCATGTTTGGAAATTAGTGCTTGATCCAAAGAAAATTAGCCACATTTTTCTGTTTTATTCAATTACATTTTTGTGTTCAGATAGTACTAGCAAAGTTATTGGCTAGAAGGTTAAAAGTGGTAGACATAGTTTAGGAGATTGGAAGAATTTTTTTCTTTCCACTGGATAAGTGTGGGTTGAATTACCTTGTATTTTTATTATTGTGTTAATATATTCTGGTGATTTGACTAAGCAGAATTAAAGGGTAAAATACCACCATTTACGAGTTATCAGCATTGATCTTAAAAGAAGGCATTACTTTGGAAACTCTACCTTTCCTTGTTGAATCATTGCCAGTTAAAATTAAAGAGAGCAAAAAAATAAATAAGATACTATAATATCCCTTACTTTTATCCTGACTCTTAGAAGAATAAAATTTATTGCATATAGTATATAAGTAGTATATGGGGAAAGTAAACAAAATGGCTACATTGCACAATTGTTGCATGACGATTACAGCAAAGAGACGGCCCACAAATAAGAACCAAGATATACAAAGGGCAGAGAAAGCAGAGATTCAGAGGAAGAAGGGCCAGAAGAAACATCACCCTCACAAGAAACCACAGAGATAGTGAGGAAGATTCTGACTTCCCCTCACCCTGGGGACTGCAGCAATATTTTAAATGCCAAGGGCTATGGTAAGGATATGGTTTGTCCTCTAAGAATCCATGCACTGGAGGATTGACTCTCAGTGTGATAGTGTTGAGAAGGAGGATGTTTGAGCAGTGGACATAGCAGCAGGTCCTTAGGTTCTCTCAGGAAGGTAAAGCTGGTGTTCTGGAGTGGGTTCTCTAGAGAGAGCAAGTTGTTTTAACAACCTGAGTCTGTCTGTCTTTGAGTCCCTGTATGGAGCTGTCATGTCCTGTCCCCACATACTTCTATGTGATATAGTTCAGAGGACTCTCATCAGGACTGACTCCAGCTGCCATTTCACCGCTCCAAGGGCAGAGGAGGTGAGCCAATCCCAGCACCCAGGAGGAGGCTCCTTGCTGCCTTTCCACCACTCCTAGGGCAGAGGAGGTGAGCTGTGTGGGCACCAGCAGCACCCCCAAC
>NW_004624733.1:28256472-28277665 GCF_000247695.1 Heterocephalus glaber | reverse complement strand
AACCAAGAGATTCATGTAATGGTACAAGATCCCAATGATGAATGTAACTGTATTTTATACCTAAAATGTACCAATAAACTTAATGGGGGGGGGAAGAAAAGGTCACTTTTCAATACCTTAAATCTCAATATAATGAAAGGCTGAAAATTAGCACAAATATACAGTATTAGTATAAGGTCCTTGCCAAGTACTTTTGGCTACAAATAAGAGAAATCTGCTTATTATATTAAGTCAAGGCAGCAACTTAGAAAGAAGCAGTAGTGTATCACAAGACTCCTTAGCTGTCTAGTCTCAAAAAGAAGGAAGTGAAGATACCGGTCTTCTGTGCTGCTAGAGCCCATCCTTGGCTTGTACCTGTCTCTGTCTGTACCATCATCTTTCCTGCCTTCCTTTCACTTTTTTTGTTTAGTTTTGTTTTCTTGTTTTTTTGGTACCAGGGATGGAACTCAGGCCCTTGTGTTTTCAAGGCAGGCGGCGGAACCACTGAGCTAAATTCCCGGCCCCTCCTTTCATTTTTTCATTCTTTCCTCTTAGCAAATTGCTGTTCTCTGCTTCCTCTTCCCTAAAATCCCCCAGTTTATTTCTCCTCAACTCAAATGAAATGATTAGAATCCTAAATGCCAATTGCAGATTCCTGGGAGAGGAATTGGAATTTATCCAGTTGGGTCAAATATCTACTTGGTTCAGTAACTTGCCTGGGTGAAGGTATTCATTTATTTACATGAGGTGATGAAAATATATGGTGAATGTTTAAATTAAAAAAATTATTACCTTAAAGACACATTGCCATCAATCCCCCTCGAAATACTCCCACTTGCTTTGAACACACCTATCCCATCATTGTTGCCACCTCCTGAAGCAATCGTGGAAGTCCTTTCTTATGTCTTTTAAAAGTACCATGAAAAAGAAGGTGAATGCTCCCACCAAGCACCATCCAATGGACAGGCAGGCTCATAAAACCAGGACACTGCGTTCTCATCACCTTACTCAGGGATCTGGAGCCCTGTAACTTTTGGCTCTTCTCCAAAATGAAAACGACCCTGCAGGGCAGATATTTTGAATTGACTCAGGATATGGAAGCAGCTGTAACAGGACAACTGAAGACAGGAGAGAGGACTTCCGGAACTGCTTCAGCAACTGGCAGGAATGATGCCATAAGTGTGTTTAAAGAGATCTGAAGCATTGTAAGGGGTATTAATGGCAGTCTGTTACATCAGTAGTTCTTAAAATTTAAACATTCACCCTGTATTTTAATCATACCATGTATATATATTTTTAGTCTCTATTATTTTTATAAAATATTCGGTTTCAATGCTGTCTTAGTTATTTTCTCATAGCTGAGGTACAAAACTAAAGACACATAACTATAAGGAGAAAAGGTTTATTTTGGCTCACAGTTCATAGAGGTGTCAGTCCATAGTCAGCTGGTCCCAGACAAGGCGGCATGCCAGAGAGGCCTGGCAGAGGAGGCTCACTTGTGGCATGGCAGCAGAGGCAGAGAGGGATCAAGGAAGAAGGGAGAGAGATAGATCCTTCCAGGTCACACCCCCAGTTACCACCTCCCAACATCATGTTTAGTTATAAACTCATCAATAGACTAATCCACTCATGAGTATCATGTCCCCCTGATCCAGTCACCACCACCCCTAAAAGCTTCACCTGTGAGCACTTGAGGCTTTAGGAACTCATGTAGATATAATCCATGACAAACTATATTTTCATACATGCATATGACATAGTTTGATCATATGCATCCCCTCATTACTCAACCTGACACCTCCTGATTGTGGGGGTTTATGTCACACAAACACAATGTCAGCACCACCTTCACCCCACTCCCACCCTGAAGGGAGAGAGCATCGTTTGCATGGATTATGCTGTGGACCCAGAGGACACTTTGTATGGTGTCTATGACTCTGTTCTCCTTTTTCAAAAGAATATTTCAGATGCACATTTTTCCCTAAAAGATTTTTCCATGTTTATTACCTCAGGGAGAATCTGAAGAAGGTATCCCCTGCCAAGAAATGCCAAACTTACTCATATTTGAAAAGCAAATGAAGACACCACAGCTAATCTCTGGGTGGCATTCTGTAGAGCTAGGTGTTACCCAAGGAATAAATCAATTTGATTAAAACAAAACTATCCAGGCTGTCTTCTTTTAGACAAGCTGAGCAGGGCTTCACTACCTTTGCTTTTCAGACAGGTTGTGCCTATGCCATAAAAGACAGGTAGGACATGTTCCACTCAATATCAACTTCCCTCTGACATGACACATAACAACAGTGCACACCCACATGCACAGATACATTTTTTCAAGGAATTTACCTAACCTTTTAAAAACCACCTGACATATTATCTCATAGCAACTATACAGCATTAGACTCTAGCTTGAGTTCTCTCTCTCTCTCTCTCTCTCTCTCTCTCTCTCTCTCTCTCTCTCTCTCTTTCTTTTTCTTTCTGGGTTCACAGTATTGAACCCAGGGCCTTCACACTGAGCTACATCTCCAGTTTTTAAATTATTTTTTTATTTTTAGAGAGACTCTTGCTAAATTACAAAGTTTCCTTGAACTTGTTCCTGCCTTAGTCTTCCTGAGTGCAGAGACTATAAATGTGAACTGCCATGCCCAGCTTCAATTATTTCTTAGTCAATAAATTTTAAGGTTCTGCTGGAGTAAACACTGTGCTCTGCCTGATGACATAGGAGTGTATGATCTATGGCTGATACCCTTAGAGAAAGCATAATTTAGTATAAAGGAAGGTTAAACAAACAAATGGTTAAGGTCTGGAAGATAGTTTTAGGGTGGAGGGAATGCAGGGTGACTTGGCAGAATATTTCCTGTGATGATATCTAAAGGGTATTTGAGAGGTTACAATGGAGATAAAGGAATAATGGAGGCTAAAAGAGTTAATTAAGGAGATGTATTTACTAAACAGATGTGTATGTGTCATACTCTGTCCTAAATACTGGGATACAATGGTAAGTAATGCGCTCCATCTCTCATTTTTTAGTCTAATAAGAAAAACCTAAGAATAATCAAATTATCAGCTGTACTTATAAATGACAGTGGATTCCAGGAAGAAAAAGTACACGGAGAAATATCTCTGTCAGAGGTCAGGGTAACCTGTTTCTGCTTACTCAGGCAAAGGAGGATTAAAGCTATGTACAAATGTGTGGAGAGTGGAAACACTCAAGAGGAGGTCAGTTTGGGTGGGGGAGGCGTCTGTGGGTGACATGGTGCCAGATGAGGTGGGAATGTGGGCAGTACCTGATCCTGTGGGGCTCATCAGTTTACGTTAAAGAATTTTGCTTGAACCTAAGTGCAGTAAGACTCTGTTGAGGGTTAGACAGAGGCAAAATTTAATTGTCTTTGATTTTGAATGACCACACTGGCTACCGGGGAGAGCAAACTGGTAGAGTAGAAAACACAAGAGTAGGAATTTAGGACATAAATATAATTGAGTCATTACATGTTTAGAACAGTGTGGCTGGAGAGTGATGAGATGTGAGCATGGAGATAAACAGGAAGAGATCAGACCACACTGTCATGACATGGAAGATGTGTGATCCATGATCAACAGTGATCCCCCGGGATATTCATTCCTTTTAGTTTCCTTAGGTACCTTTTATGTGTAAGATGAGCCAACTGTCATTTAATGTGCTCTTTCCACCAATTCATCCAAGCACTGTGGGCCTTAGAAAAAAGCTAGAGCCTAGAAGAATACCTTTGATGATAAATCTCGGGAAATAGCCAGCACCAAGTGATTTGCCTAGATCTTATGGGGGAAGAAAGGAAAGGATTTCTAAAGAGGGATTTTATCCCTTTCTTCTCATGCCAATCATTGTAATTATGATTCATTTCATAAGATAAGAATTTCCAGAAACTAATATCACATTTGCACTTGCATTAATTATTCTGATTACATGTTATCTTGAAAACACTTCACCAAAATGCTTGAGCTTTTTCTACCTTTTATTTCAGCTTGTTTGTTAGAATACCAGGAACAATGCCCAAAGAACATTATTTCTGAACTAAAATGAATTATTTAGGCATTATATCCCCTATGACTCACCATTACAGGGAGTTGAGCTCAATCCAATAATTTTTTTTTCAAAAATGGTGAGCTCTACATTTATGAACAAGTTTAGACAGAGCCTGTAAGATTCCTTGAGGGTCTGAAGGTAAACTGGATGCACAAGGAAAAATGATCTTAAAAATATCCATCTCAGACGTCCTGCTCCATGATTTATTGAAAGTCCACTGCACTCAGGCATCCTCCTCTATTTCAGTTTTTATGCTTTCTAAATCTCAAGAAGTTGAAAATTATTTTTCATACTTATAATTGTTTATCTCCACCGTACAATCACAGTTGGCTGCTGTGCTCATCTTACTTATCCTATTTATCTAAAGAGGACTTTATTAAGTAAGGATTAGATGAAGTTACTTTTGAGTTATTGTATTGTGTGTTGCCAATGCAGATAATCAGAGAGTGTTAAACTTCTCTTTGACCAAAGTCATGCTTCTGGATGGGGCCTCAGTTTTTATTTTACAGCAGAGGAAACTGGATGTTTTAGGTTTTGAATGCAGGTAGGCAATAGCTGATATAAATATTTTCTCAGTTTTCTGTATGCTTTCACAGACATACCTGACATAGCATGTAAAGGGTGAGTAATTTTAGAGATGAAAGAGTTGTCTTAGGCAATTTCTTCATTGCAGAGACGCAATACCAGACACAACTTAAAGGAGGAGAGATTTATTTGGACTCACAGTTTCAGAAGTTTCAGTTATGGTTGGCAGGTTCGATGGAGGGCCTGCAACTGAGGAAAGCTGTTTTGTCTGGCAGCCAGGAACAAAGAACAAAGAGAGAAGGGAGGAGGGGAGGGAGCTGCACCCTCCCTGGTCCCCTCCCCCACCATCCCTTACCAGGCCCAGCCTCCTAACAGCAGGTCAGCTCCTGTACCTCAGTTGTCCAGCCCCCTTCTAAACATGTGAGGCTTTTGAAGGACATTTCAGATAAAACCATAACTGTAGTTTAATTCTCAGCTCTGACAGTTATTCTTTAGCCTTGGGGAAGTTATTTAAGCACTCTGAGTTTCTCCTTTCTAGTTTCTTACAATGCAGATATCGTACTTGCTTTATGTCTTATAAATAATGTATGGACAATGTTTGGCACATAGTAGACACTCAAAATGGGAGCCATTGTTAGAAGTAGTAATGATGAAGTTAGTAACCTCTGTCACTTTTCCCTTGCCTCTCCTCTTCTTTCTCTTAGTTTCCTGTTGCCTGGGGTCATCTTTTCCCACTTGGTCTCAGATGGTTTCCTTATTCCTACTCTTTCCCAGACCAGATCTGCAGGGCTGGGCCTACAGTTGATAAGAGGAGTGTGAAAGTCTCCTTCTTGTTCATTTACTCCTTAAGCAAGGAAGGTGTGGACTACTTCTCTGTCTCTCTGGCCTTTTCTCCAGAAGCCTGAGAACCAGTGAATACTAAGGTGTCCTCTTCCATTCTTTGTGTGTTAAGATTCATGGCCAAGTGTTGATTCTTCCAGGGACTCAGAATAAAAGAAGTAGAATATGTAAAATGAACATACAGACAAAGCCAGCAGGAAAGGCAACATCCACACCCTGGCCCGCTTCTCACTCCTCACCTCCCAGCCCTGCCCCTCCCGGTACACAAACAAGCTCCTTGGTCCTTTGACAGAGCAGGAAGAAACATAGGAGGCTGGGCGAGTATCAAGTTTTCTAAATTCTTCGTTTGTAGCTCTTGTTTGCTGAGGCCTCACTCGCTAAATGATACTCTCATGTAGAATTTAAATCAACTTTATTTTTTTCTAACTTAAACACACTCAACACCCAATTTCCCGCACTGATGGAGAGAATAATTTATAGTTGACGTTGGAATGCACTGTATAATGGGTGTTAGTTTGCTAAAGATATTCTCTTCTAATTACATTTGGATGAAGGCAGCAGAGTAGAATAGTACATGAAGCAGCCCAGGCGTCAGAGTATCTGAGTTATTACTTTGTATATAATATCTACAGCGTCTTCCATTTGACTTTGAGGGAACAATTCATTTCTCTAAGACCCTTTCCTTGGTTCTCCTTTGAGAGTATTCATGAATATATGAAGATAATATGCTCGATTGAAAAGAGTGCATATTAGTCTGTGTCCCTAGCATGTGCTACAGAGACTGGCACATATTAGATGTTCAGCTAATGCTTGTTAAATGAAAGATTTGTTTTTGCCTCCTGCACAACATGAGGCAGGAAAACATGAATTGTTTCTTTCTTCGCTAAATGGGAATTAGAAACTTCTGCTAATTATTATAGTTAACAATAATAATCAAAACTCATAGACCACATACATTAGGCATAAGACCATGAACTCTTCATGTATCATCGCATTTCTTTCCTGTGACAACTTTGTGTAATAGGCATCATATTGGCTCCTTTTTATTGCTGAAGAAATGAAGGTCCAAAGAAAGATTCAAGTTGGCCCACCTGGAAAATGACTGTAGAAGTCCTGATACAGCACTCACCTCTTCTATTTTGAAATTTACTGACACAGCTTTTCAGGCTCACATTATAACAGATAAATGGTGAAAGATGATCAGAAGCCAATTGGGTGACCCCGCCCCCCATAACCCTCTCACCAGAAGCTCTTTAGAAGAGAAGAATTAGCAGGAGAGACTATATTGAGATGTGGATAATTAGAAGAATTATCTCCTGGCTGGGCCATGATGGGTAGGCTGTTATTTAAAAATTAGAATCAACTAAGAATTAAGGCTCATGAAGGGAAAGTAAGAGGGATAAAAAGGTAAGAGAAAATTATGGGTCAAGGTAAAGAAAACATGGCAGGAGAAGGTATGGGGGCATAGTGGAGAGAAACACAGGCTCCATGCCAATCTCCATACTTTACTGTATGCTCTGTGGCCTTGAACAGGTTTGTGAGCCTCTCTGAGCCTCAGTTTTCTCATTTAAATGTGGATAACAGCAGCACTGACCTCCTCCAGTGCTTGTAAGTAGGGAATGGAAAGATGCTGGCAAAGCATTTAGATCAAACCTGGTTACATAGTAAGTGCTCAATAAATATTAGAAAATTATTGCATGGTGAAATTATTGCATCATGTTACTCTAAACAAACTAATGACCTTGCTTAGAGACATAAACCAAGGCATACTTCCCTATATCTATTTGTGTCTGTCTTTGTGTGACAGTGACTTTTTAGAGTAATATTTTTTAGTGTCCTCGAGTTAACTGGATAAGTTTGCAGCCTAATACCAGGGTTACCTCTCAGGACTGTATCACCGTCATGTGGTCATTGGTGATAATGGATTTAATTTTTTTTTTTTCTTTGGTACCGGGGATGGAACTTGGGACCTTGCACTTGCGAGGCAGGAGGCAGAACCACTGAGCTAAATCCCCAGCCCTGATAATGGATTAAATTTGATGACAAGGGTATCTTTTCCTAACTCTTTTCAATAGTAAGAAAATCAGAGCTGCTTCATTTAGCCCAAGCAGTAGTTCAAACTACTATACTGCCCTCCTAATACTCCTTCCTCCAAATTATCCCTCCTTCAGTTTCCTTATTCTCTTCTCCCTCTCCTCTCCTCTATTTCTTCTTTGAATTCTTCCCTGAGGGATTCAGCTGACTCAATTTTTGATTACAAACATGTATTATAGAAGCACAGAGAGAAAAATTTTAAAAATCTGCTTAGAAAGGAGACTATGAGAGAATAAAACAGATGTATAGGACTATCGAAAGAGTAAAGAAAGAACAGGGATGAATCTCCTAAGATCAAACTTCTAAGGCTAAGACCACCCTTACTTTGAAGGCAGAGACCCACAGCTTTACACACTGAGCCCTTTGCATGCATTTTAACTGTCTGCACTTCCCCAGCATCAAGTGTCAATTGTCAGTCATCAGCCAGCATGGGAGGCCCCCTTCTACCCAGCTGCAGAAATCCATCAGTTCCTCCCCTCTCCCCTCACAGGGTGTTGTATGAATCCTCTGGAAGTGAGTGATAACACATTGTTAAGATCCATTCTGGTTGTCTTATTTACTCTCATGCTGCACACTCCTCCTCTGATCGTCGCTTCTTCCTGTGGACTCCATTCAAGCCTGCCTCACACCGTATATGAACCCAACACACACCCTCCTTTCAAGTATGTCAGATGCCAAGTTAAGGTGTCTACCAAGCTTTACTAAAGAATGGGTACGAGGTGGAAGCCCAAATGTTGAACATGCTGCCAAATTGCTGTGTTTTGAGTGGACAGGTCTTCATTAGGTTACTATTGCCAACCCCCTACATGCTGAACTCCTCCACATTTTAATGAGAATATTGTGCCAGACATGAAAAGGGACTTCAGTCTGGAAGAACTGGAAAAGAATAATGCACACAACATACAAGCCATCCAGGGCCCTTCATCAGCCAATAGCATAGTTTTCTGGTCTTCGGGCCTGACAAATGGAATGATGGAGGAAAAAGACATACCTGAATTGCCAAAACAGGTGACAGGGGAAACAGGAAGAAAGAAAGGACAGTGAAAATAAGGAAAGGATCTCAGACATGTTCCCTATAGAAGATACAAGTGAGGCACTGCCAGAGGAATCTATAACAGGTGAATCATCTACAAGATCTTTTATTATCTTGGATGAAAAGACTAAAGAGGATGATGCTTATGACTTCAGCACAGATTATGTGTAACAGAACCTCATCCTTTTATAAGGATTTTCTTGACATTTTAGGCTAATTGCTAAAGTGTTGTATGTATGTAATGTGTCAGTTTTGGTATGGCATGAGCTATATAAATTTTGTGACTATGTATCATACACATTAAAGTGATTAAACAATTAAAAAAAGCATAGGCTACACATGTCAATTTAGATGCAGGAACAGAACACTTTAGCTTTTCCATTTCGATATCAAATATTTACTGATTCTGGGGTCCACTGACTTCAGCTATTCTTAGAGGATCCCCCCATCTTGGAGGGCCACACTTTAGCAGGTAACTGCATACTGTCCCCTTCTAATGCTTGACCCTCCCTCTACTTGACTGTCCACAAAGGAAGAAAACATCAAAATAATCCCCGTGGAGTTATGAGATGCGATCAAAATAAATGGTGAATATCGCTGCTAAGTGCCATCCAGTGGAAAGGAAAGGATCTTCAACACAAGACGTGGCAATTCAAACCTTAATAACAATATCTGACAAATTTAAATTTAAATTTGTTCCATACAGTCAGTTGGTAGTGAGCTATGTTTGAGAGAGAGTATGTGTAAAAGTATATCATAAATCATGAATCACAAATGATGTACTGACATAAAATTTTGTTTTAAATTGCAAAAAAGTGCTAAAGAAGTACATGAAATGTTAAAACTAGTTTATTGGAAACGAAATGTGAGTCTATAGTTTTGATCCTGAGACCAAGGTTTAGAGTTCTCTATAGAAATCAATTAGATCTCCTCATGTGAATAAACCACATTATGAAAGATCCAAAAGTGATGTTGATGTTATTTTTTCACCTTGATGGAATTGTGCGAGCTAAGTTTGTAGCCAGGAACACTATGGCCAACTCTGAATACTGTAAGGACTTATTAGAGTGTTTAAGAAACGCCATTGCCTAAAAAACACCTTGAGAAGCAAACGGTTTTATCCTCCTCTATGACAATGCTCCCTGTCACACATTGCTTCTACAAATGCAATTCTGCCAAATAAAAACATTATAATGTGTCCTTATCCACTTATTCACTGGTTCTGGTAGCATGTGCCTTCTGGCTTTTCCTCAAAGTCAGAATGACCATAAATGTAAACACTTTGAATTATTTCAGGACACTGACACAGCTGAGAAAATTAAGTGCAAGAAAAAGGACATCCAGAACTGATTCAGAAAGTGACAAAAATAATAGGATAACTGTGTTTGAAGTGAGGAGGCTTACATTGATGGGGCTCAATGGCAGTGTGTCTCTTACTGTAATAAATGTTTAAAAAATAATTCACCATAGTTTTTGATCCCACCATACATATGTACTGCCACCGGTGTGCAGAATACTTTTAGCTCCTCATATACATATCCTTCCATTTCATTATGGGGACTCACTGCTGTTTAACCTTGCAAAACCAAGATGTTTGCAGTGGTACATTTTCCCCCCAAACAAGAGAAATTCAACACCTCACATCAGGTTTAAGACTACATGGAGTTGCAGAAAAATATAATAAAGTTTGACATTTAATTTCTTTTTTTAAGACTATGATCTGATATCTATTTCTCAAGTTAGGCTCAAGGTCACTGCCGCTGACATTCCTTCCCAATGCACACTCGGGGAGACTTTTTGTAGGTTTCTGGCAGTTTAATGGGTAGGATTCATATCAGATCTGGATGGATGTTTCTGTCATTATCAGGATAAACCTTGTAGGATGGCGGTCTCAGATTTACTTTTCACTTTGTGAGGGAATGATGAAGCCCTAATAGGAAATATTGCAAACGTATTAAGGAAGCACTTTAATTATTTTTCCTAACATTCGGTACATCTTTTGTAAGGATTGAAAGGGAAAAAGAGACTAACACTTTCTCATATTCACACCTACAAGTTAAATGTCGCTGTGCCATTCATGTAGATGCCATTCAATTTATTTTTATCTGGTGTTTCTTACACAAAGTGTTCGAAATGTTTTACAATGAGATAAGAAATACGATGGAGGTATTTGACAAATTGGGAACAGTTACTGCTAGAAAAACAACAAAATGGCAAAGCAATTTGTAGAGAGGGAGAGAAACCAAAACTCTAAATAATGAGCAAGTTTAGAATGTTCTTCTGTGATGTTTTGTTTTTATAACATTTGGGGGCAATAAAGAGGAAAATACAAGTGAAATACACAAATATAAGAGAAAATACTTACAATAGTTATTGGATTTAGGTGGGCTTGGACATAAACCAAATATGATATCACAAAATAAAATGAAGAATATAAGGTGCTATGAGAAAGGTAGAAGTTTAGAAGGAATAAAAACATGTTGTTGAAAGTGACTCCATTAAAATAGCCAATCAAGAGGTTGTATGGGCGAGAAGTCCCTCCTTCATCCCTCTGGACCAAAATTTGTTGAGGCCAGAGAGTTAGACCAAAGTCAGACCATGTCTAACAGCAGATGCATAACTGGGAACCTCTGTTGCTTACAAAGTCAAGACTCAGAAAAGAAGGAGCTGTGAGTAGAAATATGTAAGATAAGTTCTACCAGTAAGGGAATCAATTCTGGAGCTTGAGAAGGTATAAAACTTACAAGCCTCTAGGGATACTCAGCCCTATCTGAAGGCCTTACTAATTCCTCTGCTTCACTGGTCAATCTGTTACCTGTGAACCACTTACAGGAAACAGAAAAGGAAGAAGATGCTCCTGGATCCACCTCTACATTCCTTGGCTTACTTAGCATAGTCTTGCTTGTAATGGGAATGTATCAAGTACAACTTGTTAGGATATCAGACACCGTGCTGCATTCTTTTCTGTTATATCTGTAATCTCTTCCTTCCTCTGCATCTATTTTGCAAATGAGGACTGAGAAGCCAATGCCTACATACTAATGATTGCTGGAGCTCGGAACAATTAGGATATAGTTGGAGGACTTATTTAACAATTTCAACTAATGATATACTAGGAATTCTTTTTAGGCAACTGGGGTTTAGTCCTATGGCTTATCTCTACCTTACAGAATATGCTGTGGGAAGTGCAGGTACGTGGGCATTAGTAGAATTCAGTCTAGTTCAATTTCTGTCACATATGATTTATGTAGTTTTAGAGAAGTTATTTAACCTTTTATCCTTCCTGTTTCTTATCTGTAAAATGAGTTTTGCTTATATAGAGTGCAATGGGGATGAAATTTTGCAGTCTGTGAAAGCCCTTTGACTCTGTAAATGAGTTCTGAATGTAGGTATTTTGAAGAACGGTACCTGATTTGTCTATGGATATCTTTGTTATCCTTTTGTTCTAATGAATCTTCAGTTAATATGATGTGTCTTAATAAGAAATTCTCAAGAAATGGGAGCGGATTCATGCTAAACTCACTAAACTGAGGTGCACTGTTAGGATCCTAGAAATCTTGTATAATTCATTAAGTACAGTCCCACACTTCATGAGGATCACTGCCAATGCCCAGGCTTTTGCTCTCCATTTCTCCTTTTCCCCCAGCATTAAAATCTTCTGGCTATCTGCTTAATAATTTTCTTCCAAAGATCATTTTCTACCCATTTATCTAGATGCACAGGGCTGTACTTGGTGGCAACTGATTCCCTTCCAGTCTACATGACTGTGTCTGGGCTGTGCTTCTGTGTTTCAATCCTGAATTCCTAGCAGAGATTTCGTGAAAGGCTCAGCTTCGTTGTGATGTGCACCTCAAAGAGGTTTTGAGTCAGAGATGTGTAAGTTCATTTTTCCTTGGCTCTGATAGGTTCAGATAAAGAAGAAAGGTGACGTCTTCCCTCTAGGGGAGCACAGTACATGTCTTGAGGAAAACTCAAAATATTTTGCATGTTGTGTCTCTCTCCATGCCAATGCTCCCTCGAGATTCAAGAAAGAAAGAATAGAAGGTAAATGACTTTTTCCAATACCATTCAGATATAATTGGATCTAATTATGCCACTGAGAAGAGATCTAATGTCACAAGAGGCTATGATAAGACACTTAGGATTATAGGCATTATCCTTTTAGTACACACCATATACCTTCTCCATGCCTTCCAAATATATCCCTCCAGGTAACTTCCATAGTGATAACCTTCTCTTATGCTGAAAAAGCTCCTTTCAGGTTATAGGAATCTCACAGACAGTCAGCTCAAAAGCAAACATGCAGTTTTACCATTGCTTCTGACACCTGTAGAGAGATCACTGGTCTGGCTTTGATTTAATCACCCAAGAGTATTAGGCCCCTAACATTTAAAATAGATAAGGAGATGACTTTTTAAAGTTCATAAAATTCCTTTATCTTCATTGGCAAATCCATTATTTAAAATAGAATAATCACTACAGTGTTTTAAAAGTTGAGGTCTGCTCCAGGACATGGGCTTCTTGCCAGGATTGAGGAGAGTGCAATAACTTTCTCTAGGCTAATAACTGTGAAATGTTATTACATTATTTGGACATTGATCTTAGACAGACTAATAGCAGTGGCTTTAATGTGTGAAGAGTCAGGCTCTGAAAGTGAGCAGGACTAGATTTCTGTCCATCAGAAACTCCATGGGGTAGTAGACCTCATTCCTTTGGCCTGGGTGTGAACCTCATCACAATCTGTAGGCTTTTGCTCTGACCCCCAAAACTGCTGAATTCTTTTTCTCATCTCATTGCTTTTCTTGGCAGGAACACTGATTCTGGGATTGAAAGGGTTGAGACTGTGAAATTGATCCTTTGAAATGTTTAGAGAAAAAAAAGTGTGGGCTGCTACTCTGTAGAAGAAAGGCAAGGGTGAGAAACAGTCACAGGGTGTCTTAATAGACACCTCTGGGAGCAACAATTCAACCAGTCACAGAAAGTACCTGTCTGACCAGATTCGTCTGAGTCAGGAGAGAAAGCCTGAACTATCCAGACCCACTGCATCCTCTTTGAGGGAGTTTTGAATTACTTTTCAAAGACATTAGTTAAGTTCTTTTGGTTATTTGAACCCAGAAGGTATTTAATCTTTGGAGTTGAGAAAGGGAAGCTTTTTAATTATGTTCACAGAGTAGCACAAAATGTAAGGAAAGGAGATGAAGAATGGGGCAGAAGTACAGAACTGAAGTAAAGAAGTGAGTTTGTATGTTCCCAAGGAGAATGAAAATTTCCACTTTGCTTCCTGATGGCTTTCTCTGTTCTAATTTAATGTAATGCATTTCCTGCCTTTGGCTGGAAGAGAACCCTAAAATCTCAACTACAGTCACAACAAATCCTAAACTGTTTGTATGTGAATTGGGATTACTTCCCTTTTGGTATTTTTAGCCCTCAGAGCATTGAGTCCTTTGAGAGCAAGAGTATAAGCCAAGGAGAATGGAGAAAAAATTTGGAAATAAAAGGACTGGTTACAAAGAACTTTTATGAGGTGACAAGGTTTTAGCACTCATGTTCATTTTATATGTTTGTTTTGTCTCTGTTTTTGAAAGACAGGGATTGAAAACTTATCTTTTGAAGACAGTTAAATGAAATGGTTCTCTGAAGTTTCTTTATTAACATAATGATAGTCAAGTTACTAATGTGGTAGAGCAGAGTCATTAAATTGACTTGGGAAAATAACTCCCAAACTTAATAGTTGAATAGAGCAAATCTCCTCCCTAGTAACTATTGAATTTCAGAATGGGAGAAACTATCTCAAAATGCAGTCTAAACTTTTAACCACAGCAACCCTGTTCCTGGAAAGGTATTCATTTCACATAGTATGGCTACTTTTGCTGGATTATGGCCTTAATTGACATTTTCTTTAAAAAGTAAAAAAAAAAAATACCACCACATAATAGAAGAGACACAGAGTCAAAAGAGTAGGCATCAGAGCAGACACAGTATAGATGGAGTCATTGCTTCTAAAACGCAAATAGAAGGAACATTGATGGCTGGTGTCTTCCTCATGCAAATCAGACAATTCTCAGGTGATAAGCTAAAGAAGGAACAATTTCTCATCATTGAAGTATAGGAGAGATACAATTGGGGAATATTTTTCCCCCGCAGAGTGAATGGCTAAAGAGAATATAAAAGATGGAAAAAAAAATTTTTTTTTCTGCAGATCAAGAGTAGACCATCTGATCTCTGAGAAGATTCAAACTTATCTTCATGGAAAGTGACTAGTAAAGGAAGCCAGCCTGACTAAGGCTGAAGTCTAATCTCTTAGGTCAGACTTGTATCACCCTTGTTAATGGTCCTTGGAGTCCTCCCACCATCTTAAAGAAGCGGGCAAAAGCATGAACATCTGCTGAAACCTGAGGCACTGTTAGACTTTGCAAGGGGTGAGGGGTAATAACTAAGAGTCAAATTTCCTAAGAAAATAGGTGAATCTCCAGCTGTATGAGGCAACAGAAGTAGTGTGATAGAGAGTGGAGACATAGAGGGGTCAGGGTCTACTTTGGTTGGCAGGAGCACCGCAAGGCTCTTTTGGTGGTATAAGTTAAGAACTAACAAAAGTTGTTGCAGTATTTTCCTGAGATTTTCTCAGCTCATAAACTGTGCACCTATACTGCAGTGCAGGTGAAATAAAGTGATACAGAAAGGCCTGGTTTATTATAAATTTTAATTTCTTTAAATGGTAATTCTTGAACTTTAATGTATGCACAGATGTTCTGGGGAACTTGAGAAATGCAGATTGATTCAGTCAATCTGGGGTTGGGCCCCAAATTTTGCTCTCAGGTGCTACTGGTGCTGCAGATTTGGAGACCACACTATGGAGAGTTGACTGGCATGGTTTCAGTGCCCACAGAGAAGTTCTGGGGCAGATTCAACTTTATTTTACTTTCAAAGTCAAGAATTCTACAATTAAGTATGGAGTACATCCCTTTAATCTGTTGAGAAGGTTCTGTTCTACTTCTAGTCTCCTGATAGCTTTTACCATGAACAGCTGTGGAGTTTAGTCCGATACTTTTTCTCCAACTAGTCACAGGATCATATGGCTTTTTCCTTTCCTCTGTTAAAATGATGACTTTTGGGGTTGATTTTCCAGTGCTGAACCAACACTGCCATCCCTAGAATAAAACCACTTTCAACATACTGCCAGATCGGACTTCTAATACTTTGTTTTGTTAAACAAATTTCTATCTGTGTTCATACTTTTTCTTCTATTATCTTTATCCAGTTTTAGGATTAGCACAATGTTGAATTCCTAAAATGAAGGGAGACGCGTTCCTTTTTTTTTTTTCTGCTTTAAATGTTTGATATAATTTATCAGTTAAAATGTATATGAGCCTGTTGTTGTCATATAGGTAGGTTTTGAAGCTAGGAATATACTTTCTTTAATAGGTGCTATTCAAATTTTATATTTCCTCCAGAGTTAGTTTCATTAATTTGTCTTCCAAGGTACTTCTTAGAAGTCGTCAAATTTATTTCAAAACAGATTTTTGAAATATGCTTTCTATATCCTTTTCAATTCTGTAAAATCTGTGGTAATGTCTCCTAGATATTGATATTGTAATTTAAAAAATGTATAACTGATATTGTGTAACAGGAAGAAAAGGTCTAAAGGAGCAGGGGAAGTGGGAGGGGAAGGGGAAAGGAAAGACGGGAAAAGAAAAAAATGTGAGAAAAGGAAAAAAATGAAAACAAAATCTTTGCAAGTAGGGAAGAGTGGAGGGGGTGAAGGGAGGTCAGGGGAAGGGGGAAAAATAAGAACCAAGATACTCATGTAATGGTACAAGATCCCAATGATGAATGTAACTGTATTTTATACCTAAAATATACCAATAAACTTAATGGGGGGGAAAAAAAAAGAATTCCACAATTTGGCAGGCAGATGAAAAGCCCAGATGCTGGGGAATGTAAGACTAAATTAATGATTAATCATCAGTTATGATGACTATGAAGAAAGAGAGAAGATTCAAATTACTAAAATGAGGTTTAAAAGAGGGAACATTACTGCTACTCTTACCTGTATAAAAGTACAAAAGGAATACAATGACTATATGTATGCCAAAGAACTGCATACCCTTAATGAGATGGAAACATCTCTGGAAAGACTCAAACTACCAACACCAATTGTATAAGAAATATATAGATATCTGAGTAGACGTATAGAAAGTAAAGTCATGGAATTAGTAATCAAAATCTTCCAATAAGGAAGTCCCAGTACTGATGGCTCCATTAATGTATTCTAAGAAACATTTAAAGTGATTAACACTAGTCCTTAAAAACTCTTCCAGAAAATAGAAGAGGTGTGAATACTTCCCACCTCATTCTATGATGATGGTACCACCGTAATAACAAGACAAGTACTTCATAAGAATACTACAAACCGATATTCTTTATGAATATAGATATGAAAATCCTTAAGAAAACTCTACTAAAATGTAACCAATGATATAGATAAGATTATACATCACAAGCAAGTGGTACTTTACCAGGAATGGAAGGTTCATTTAATGTACAAAATCAATTTCTATAGAAATAAGTCAGTCAGGATGGTATGCCATGTAGACAGAATAAAAAATAATATGATTATCTCAATAGAAGCCAAAGAAAAAAAAAGGCCTTTGACAAAACCTAATAGCCTTTTATAGAAAAACACCCAAGAAAGTAGAAATAGAAGGGAGTCGCCTCAATCTGATAAGGGGCATCTACAGATAACCCACCCACCCACAGCTGGCATCATCACGCCAGAATCAGGAGAGGTCATCTGTGCTCAGCACTGATATTCAACATTATACCAGAGGTTAGTGAAGAAATTATATAAAATACATCTATTTCACGCAGGAAAAAGTAAAGCTTTCGAAATTCAGAGGTGACATAACATGTATTTAAACATCTGAAGAAATATAGAAAAAATAGAACTAGTAAATAAGTTCAGGAAGATTTAGGAAATAAAATATATAATATACAGTATAGAAAATCAAATATATTTCTCTCTATGTGCAGCAAATAATCCAAAAATGAAATTACAAAAACAATTCTATTTACAGTAGTATCAAAAAGAATAAAATACTTTAAAAAGCCAGAGAAGTGCAAAATGTGTACACTGACAACTCTAAACATTGTGCAAAAATTTCAAATAATCAAACAAATGAACAACATCCTGTATTCATTAAAGAATACAATATTGTTAAAAAGGTTATTATCCTCAAATTGATATGCAGATTCCATAAAACCTCTACTGAAATTCTAGATGGCTTTTTTTTAAAAAAAGAAATTAACAATCTTATTGTAAATTTTACACTGTAATACAAGGGACACAAAGTAGTCAAAACAATCTTGAGGGAAAAAAAAGAAACATGGTTGGAAGATTCAGATTCCCTGATTCCAACTCTTACTAAAGCCTAGTTGGTGGTACTGCAGTAAGGCTATACATAGATCTAAGGAATAGAATTGACAAGCCAGAAATAAGCTTTACATTTATGGTCAGTTTATTAGTTAGTTAGTTTATTTTCAGTAATGGGAGCTGAACCCAGGGAACATTGCGCAGTGTCCTCAGGCTATTTATTTACTGTGTTATTTATTTACAGGATCTTGCTAAATTGCTTAGGTTGGCCTCAAACTTGTGATGCTCTTATCTCAATGTCCAAATATGGGGTTATGGGTGTGTGTCACCATGCTTGACTATCCTCAGTTGGTTTTTGGTAAGAGTTTTAATTCAGTTCAATGGGTAAATCATAATCTTTTCAACAAATGGTGATGAAATAACTGAATGTCTACATGAAAATGAATGAAGTTAGACCCCTGTCTCACATCATATACAAAAACAAAGTAAAAGTAGATCAGAGACATATATATGAGTTAAATCATAAAACCCTTAGAAGAAAATATAGGAATAAACCCCTATGATCTTGGGTTAGGAAATGTTTCTTAGATATGACATAAGAAGTATATGTGACAAACTAAAAATAGATAAGTTAAACATCATCAGAATAAAAAATGTGATTCACAAAACACCAAGAATGAAGAAAATATTTGTAAATCATATTTCTAATAAGGAAATTGTATCCAGAATATCTAAAAAATTTATAATTTAACAGCAAAAAGGTAAACAACCCAATTATAAAATAGGTAAATGATCTGAGTAAATAGTTTTCCAAAAAAGAAACAGATGATCAATAAACACTTTCATGAAGTGATGGTCAGTATCATCAGTCATTAGGTAAGTGTTGATGAGTATGTATAAAACTTAATACCTTCATATATTTATGGTGAAAATAAAATGTGGTATATCCATACACATGACTTTTCAACCATAAAGAATGAAATACTGATTCATGCTACAATGTGGATAAACTTTGAAAACATTATGCTAAGTGAAAAAACAGCATAAAATGGCCACAGGTTGTGAATTTTTATGAAATGTGTAGAATAAGCAAGCCCACAGAAATAGGTGGATTAAACATTACAAGGTATTAGTGGGGAGAAGAAATTGGGAGGAGGAGTGACAATGAGGAATGGGTAGTTTCTAATTGGTAGGAGAGTTAATAAAAGTATTTTAACATTAGACAGTGGCTATAGTAGTACAAACCTGTAACTTTACAAAAATCTGCTGAATTGTATTATTTAAACTATGAATTTTGTGGTAGATTAATGATTTCTCAGTAATGTTATTTTAAAAATAAATACAGCAGGACCAGGGATTTAACTCAGTGGTTCTGCCTTCTGCCTCACAAATTCAAGGTCCCAAGTTCAATCCCTGGTACCAAAAAAAAAGCAGCAGTTTCATAAAATAGCGTAAATTGTTGAAAATATCACTGGTAACAATTAGCATAAATACTTGATAACATTGACACAATTAAAATATATTCGAGTGTTAAAATGAGATCAACTTCTTTAACTTATTGCCAAAGTATTTGTTAATAATTCATACTTAATTTGACCTGGAATTTCTCTTAGACTTCCTTATGCTCCAGAGATAGTTTCTGAAGTGTGATGAAGAGAACATATAAGATTTCATTCATAAAATACTGCCTGACATCCACAATCTTCTTAAATCAACATCTGACTTGTGAGGTAGATGGGGCACTACTTTAAACCACAAGAGAAGTGTCCCATGGATTCAAGAGCATGGGGAAGATAAACTTGTTCCTTTCTGTTTTCCTTTTAGAAATATTTCTGAGAAATTGAGATTAGCCATTACCATGAGAGTCCAGTTTCTCCAGTAAAGTTCTCTATCTTCAACTATAGAAAGACAATTTTGACCTCCAAAACTGCTGGTTTCTATTTGTAAGCATATTCACACCTGGCTTTGCCTACATCCTCTTCAGAACCCTCCAGTTGAGGTAAATTACTCTCAAGAAGACATTCTCTTCAAGACTTCATCTGGTAGGCCCTGTAGTAAATCCTTCAAGATTCTCCGGGGAAATCTAAACATAGAAATGTCTTATTTATCTCCTTAAAAAGTCACAGAAGAGATGACATCATCCAATGCACATTGTATTTGACTTCTGAATAATACCTATATCTATATCTGTATCTATATCTATATCAACAAAATTCTAGAAAATAAATCTCAAGAGATACCTCATATGCTAACAAACTTTGAGGATCTGGTATATCATTTTAGACATTTTGATAATTTTTATTTTTCAATAATTTTCTTAAGAAGAGGTTTATTTGTCTTTGCATTCTTCACAATAAGTTAACATTTAGAAAGTCTAAATTTGTTATAATTAAAATCAATAAAATCTAGCAATCACATATACACTGAGTGGATTCTATTGCTAAAGAATTAGTATAGAGCTTTATTTTTCAGGGCATGATTCCAGAATAAATGGATTTAGTGTGTAAGCATATTGCCAGTAGGCATTCTGAATATTTGGGAATTCAAAAGGAAAATTGACTATAAATAATGGAACTAGCAGAGTTTTTCTCCCATATTATGTTAGCAAAATGTGGACTCATAAATAAGATTGCCATTAGTATACATTAATACATGTGAAAATTCATCTGGGAACAGCAACAAAAAGAGTCCCTGAAAGTCATAAAAGCCATCTTGCAGTACACATAGCATACTTTAGGGTTTCCAAAATCCACTGATTCAAACATTTAGTACAGTATTTGCTTCCCACAATTTCTCTACCAGGTAAGCATTTACATATTAAAGGTCTCAATCTCATCATTTTACTAAGAAAACTGAGAGTTCATTTGCATTGTGCAAATAAAACAATTTAGCATATCCATTATCTCATATTCTTATTTTCTGTGCTAAAAACATTGAAAATCTATCCTGTTAGCAATGTTAAGTATATAATTTATTGTTATTGACTATCATGGTTGATAGATCTCCTGAACTTATTCCTCTGGTGACTGGAATTTATATCCTTTGACCTACGGATCCCCAGTCTCTACCCAGGTCAGCCCTTGGGAGTCACCAGTCTACTCTCTGCTTCTGTTAGTTCTACTCTTTTCGATTCCACATATCTGTGGATCATGTGTGATTTACCTTTCTGTGCTTGCCTTATTAAAGTTGGCATAATGTCCTCTAGAGGCATCCACGCTGGTGCAAGTGAAGTGACAGGATTTCATTCCTTTCCATAGCTGAATAATAATATTTCATATATATATAAAAT
>NW_004624733.1:28179506-28256372 GCF_000247695.1 Heterocephalus glaber | reverse complement strand
ATGTGATATATATATGTGTATATATATATATAAAAATGTGATATATATATGTGTATATATATATATATATACCACATTTTCTTCCTGAGAAATATGTGCTTTTAATGCTGACTTCTGTGAATAATGCTACAATGAATCTGGGAAAGTGAATATCTCTTGAACATACTATACTGATTTCATTGATAGTCAAAGACTAATACTCCATAAAATACCTATTTTCCACCTCATTTATGTATCTGATATGTTACATACACCATAACTGGCTCCTCCCCACTCTTCAAGACAAGTCATGCCCTAACTGCCATCTCCCATGTCATTCTCTGCAGGGTTTTTTGCTCCTTCATTTATAATCCCTGCAGCAGTTTATTTTTATAATAAATTTTTTTCCTGGAATTGACACAAATAAAGAGATTTATTTTAATGGCAATATTTGTTCCTTTTTTGGAACAAAAGAGATAGAGAAGGTGGGAATACCCTATAGATGAGCAGAGACACCAGGAAATGGAGAAACGAATAGTTTCCTGAATTCCCAATTGTCTTTGATACTTTTCTAGTCACTGGGACAAAATATCTGAAACCTCAACTTGAATGAGGAGAAATTTATTTTGGCTCATGTTTTTAGAGGTTTCTGTTCTTTAATGGTTGGCAGCATGGTGGAAGGGTTTGGTCAGAGGAAAGCTGCTCGCTTCACAGTGGCAGGAAACAGAGTCAAAGAGGGAGGTGGGGTGGGAGATAACCCCACACCCACAGTGACTGGCCTCCTTTGACCAGGTGCCACTTCCTGACAGCAAGTCAGCTATACTTATGAGGCTCTTGGGAGATGTCTAGATAAACCATAACACAGAGCTTTCCCATTGATGAGACAAAATAACTAAACTCAGTAACTTTAAGGAGAAGGGGTTTAATTTGGCTCATTGTTTCAGAGGTTTCAGTCTGTACTCAGCTGACTCCAGGTCGAAACTTCATGGTAGAAGGGCATGGTAAAGCAAAGCTGCCCTCTTTTTGGGCGCTAGGACAGGGGAAGAGTGCCACAGAGGAAAGGGCCAGAGACCAAATATAGTCCTTAAGGTTATGCCCCCATAAACCTTTCAGACATATCCAGAAATATGCTTTAGTAATTTCTCAAACCAACCACATTGGCAATCAAGATTAATCATCTTACTTTCTATTGTTCTTTGGGGACAATAATTATTCTACCCCATAGATGTGGTGGCTGAGTTTTCAGAAAGGTAATAACTCGTTCATGATGCTGAGTCAGAATAGCCTTTAGTCCACACTAAGATGCTTATATGGAGACCACACATGCTGACTCCAGAAAGAACTCGACTTTCTTTAGTACTCGATCAGTTCCATGGAAGCATGCAGGCTCAGGGAAAATACTCAAATACTTCCCACAACCCATATAATAATATCTACTATGTGCTAGGAGTTTTACTGAAAGATATTCTTCTCAGTTACAGAAATAAAACTGAGGTTAGAAGATCTATTCAAGTTTTCCTATCTAATAAGCAGAAGAATTTGAGTCTGTGGTTCTGGATTTAAAAGTCTATGCTCACTTTATTATGGCTCTAGCAATTTAGTGATTATAGTTGAAAATGAAATGCTGATGTTGAATTCTGCTTTCAAAATCATTTAGTCCATTTTCAATGGGAAATTTAGCAGCCAGAGAGGATAAATAGCTTGTCCATGGTCATATGACAAGTCAATAGATCTGGAAGAATTATGATCAGACTTCAATCCAAGTATTTTTTCCTAGGGTATGAGATGTCTTTATTTTGCCCTACAAACTATTTCCATCTACTCAACACCATTTCCAGATCTTTGAGGGAAGGATTGTTTCTTCAACTTTGCTGTATCTTTCTCTTCTATACCCCTTCTCCATTGTTTAGTTGTCAACGTCCAGGAATTACTGAAATAATATTACCAGCATAGTCTTAGTCTTGACACTGTTGATATCTTATTTCCTATCATCCTCTGCTGCTTGTAGAGGGAAAGGGATGGGGGTATTCTGTGCATTATAAATGGGTGGCAGTGGCACCTTTCCACACCCAAAGCCATCCTCAGATAAGGCTGATTGTCTCTTATTTATGTGAGAGGGGTGCAGGGGATCCCCTCCTACTGAGTCACTGCTGATCCCCTTCAACAGAGAATCACTGCTTTCAGTTTGCAAATTGTTCAGAAAATATTTGATTGTTTTTTTCCTAACTCTCAGTTCTTTGGCAACTCTGTCACTATCTTACATAATATGCTCAAAGTTACCAAGAACAGATGATGTAAACTCACCCATAGATTTCCTTCTGTTTAGCTCCTACTACCACAAAGTTAAATTCATAGAAGTTTCTGAGAATATTAGCCAACATTAATGATCTTTTAACAAACATCTTTTTCTATCTTTTTCCAATTTATATGTTTCAAGATCTCATGTACTTGAAATCTTCAAAAGTGCGAAGTTGGAATTTTATTATCCCTTTCACAGATGAGCAAACTGAGGCCAAGACGGATGAAAAGAGTTGGTTCAAAAAGGAAGTTATATGGTTGTTCAATTATTGAATGTTCTGATATATTTCAAAAAAGCAGAAACTATGTGTTTATTGTTTTTTTTAGTTCACATCTTTCCCCCCAGCGTATAATATGGCACATGGTACATACTATGTGCTTCATGAATGATGAAGGAAGGAAAAATGAAAGGAAGAAGGAAAATTAATATTCAAAATCACATCTGTCTGATTTCAGAATTTACCCTCTTTAAATACTCCTTTATCATCTTTCTGTAAAGCCCTCTGAGGACACCTGGCTAAGTGCCAATAGCTTAAGGGGTCACTTGTAATTAGAGAAAGTTCAAGAGTGGAAGACGTGGAAGCAGGAGAAAAGAAGTAATCTGGTTGCTCTCCACTTGGCCTGGGAGCCAAATAGGTTGCACAGCCTGTTCAGTGGAAGAGGTCCAAATACAGAGTGAGTCATCATTTGAGTTTGGAATCAGACGAATCTCATTCAAACTGTAGACGGCTTTAAAGCAAATCTGTAACTCCATTCCCATAGCTAGATGGCTGCAGCTCCTTTCATTTGGATTCTATTCTAACATTGATAGGGATTCATGCAAAGATTCTGCCTTCTAGATCCCCTTGCTCTCAAACTGTTGCTTGCAAACTTATTTCTCCATCTTCTTTTCTGATAGATTCTCACTGCTGCTGAGGCCAGATGCTCACACAATATGCTTGTAGCAGCATTCCTGGCAGGCTGTTCTTCACAAAGCCTGTCTTGTTTATGGCCTTTCCAGCTGACTGGCTGCTCTAAAGCTCACCCAGGCTTCAGAATTGGGAGAAGACAAATGCCTATAGGTTTGAGTCTTTCAGGGTCAGGTCAAAATTAGTGGGATAAAAAGCATGGTTAGGACATTCATAGTTTCATATTAACACAAGAAAATGACAATAGCAGCAGGAGCATCTTGGAACATTGTCATAAAATGCATAAAATCAGCAAACCATTGCTGAAAACCACTGAGTTAGCTGGTACAACCAAGAGATGTGTGAGGACACGGTTTGTTTCTTCTAGACCAATCACACACATGAAATTAGACTTTTAATGGGATTGAGTCAAATGATCTCAAGCATTGGAAAGGAATTTATTGACTCATGTAACTGAAAAGTCTTGGCCTTCTGTAATAGATGGATATAGGCACTAAATAATGCCATCAAGAATTTCTCTGGGCCCTCTGCTTGGAAAAGAAAATATCTGTCTCTTAAACTCCATATCAGTCTCCCCAGAAAGAACTCCAACTAACCTGTTGGTGACATGTCCACGCTCGTACACAACATGGAATTTAGAGGGACTAGTTGATTGCTTTCCAAAGCACACTCTGGGCTACAGAATTTGGGAGACCTTGATTGATCGTCCCACCTGTATGGGGAGGGCTTTTGAAAGGATCTCTTCAGTTGCTCATTCCAAATGGGATGCCAAGCAGTTGAGTTGAGTCTCATAGTTCTTTGTGACTAGGATGCAGACTGCAGTACTTTCATCCAGATCAGTCATTTCAAACATTTTCCTTCACTTTTGTTATCAAAAGTGGAGTTTTCTCTCTGGTTATTTTCCACTGTGTTTTTTACATCAGAGCTAGAACTTATTTTTTACTAGTTTTTTTTACTCCTAGGCCCACTCATTTAGGAATACTGGCTGCCTTTTTAGTAGATCAACTAGGTAAATCTGGTGAAAGAAAATTCAACAAAAAATCAACACTTTTAAGATTTAGTTCTTGCTTCTTTTGTTTCTTATGTTATCTGAGATGAAAAAAATCTTGGTTCATATTCTTTTTTTTCTCACTTTTCAGGTCAGTAAACCTATAATGAACTTATCAGACAGCTCTCCATTAAATAAGTAAAAGTTGTCAATTCAAGACTTTGCAACTTAACTTTGTTTTCTTCATTATTGGCCACACAATCTGTATTTTTGATTTATCATTTTCTATCTTGAGTTTTATTAAATATCTATGAGATAACTAGAAATTTAAAAATATTCACAAATTTGCAAAGTAGAATAATGGTTAACCACATTTTATTGTCAGCAAAAATAAAGGAAAAAGTGGAAACAGCTTTTGTAAATGAGGAGAGGAAGAAGGCTTAAAGGGAAGGTAGGGCAATGGGAAAACATAATTAAGATGTATTATGTAAAGATACAAATTCTCCATGATGAATGCCATCATTAGGTATGGAAACATGTAGTAATAGAAAAAAATAAATTTTAAAAACTTAACTTATTCAAGCAAGACCTTGGAGCTAATAAGGAATGAGCTGGGATTCATACCAGACTCTTCTGGCTCTGAGCCCATCCAATCAACTTTTAGGACCCCACATCGTTTATTTGTGAGACACTATGTCTTTTTATCTTGTGCAGAGATGTCTTGGCGTTGACTAGATTTTGTTAAAACAACTAAGTGAAGCCCTCTTAAATAAGGGATGGTATGTGAGTTTTGGTGAGACTGCAGAATACTGGTCATTTAAAACTTCTAGGCCTATATTTGAAATCTCTCACATCACATTTTCCCTTCTCTCACCTTAGTTAATAAGTGGATGAACATGATCAGTGCATTAATACCACAGAAAATCTATCCGAGGTTGAAATAAAAGCTGAATCACTTTATTGCTTTCCTCCCTTTACAAAATAAGGATTCAATAATTAAATATGAGAGAGAATAGGAGAAAGCAGAATAACCTCTGAGTGGTTGTTTAAAAATATTAGGTTCTAATTTCACAGATCATAATTTGGTGGCTAAGAATGGGAGTAGGCGAGGTGACTGAGAATCAAGTGTCCATCACTTGTGAAAAATTCTTGTCTAGGAACTCAGAGATTAACTTGATTCTCACTTGATGTTTCTTCCATGGTTAATCTGAAGTTTAGCTATTGTAGTCTACAACTGCTAGATTATATAGAAAGACAGTGTAACAATAACAGAAAGGATTACCCGCTAATGCCAATAGAGTTCTCAGGCTTGTATGACTGCAGAATTTCTCCTGCAAAAATTACAATAGTTACCTAAGTCTATTTCCTCAATTTCTTCCATTATTTAGAAACTCAAAACCGAGTTTCATTGTCCTTAGGTACAACTCTATAATATATGCATAATAATCATTGGGAAAATATAAGGTACACTGACATAGATAAATGTGTGTTATTGTTGATCATTTATTAATAGAGAAAAGCAAAGAGTTTAGCTAAAGATAATTAAGAATAATACAAGTTTTCTTATATCCTTCAGGAAAGACCAGCTGGGAGTACTGGTTCAGTTGTAAGCTGCCTGTCAGAGCTCAACTTTGTTTTTTTTTTAGCTCAACTTTGTTTAACTTGGTATCCCACTGTTATGGTTTATATCTAAATGTCTCCTAAGCCTCATGTGCTTATAAATCGGGTGTTTGAGGGGTGGTGATTGGATCATTGGATCACTGAATTAGTCCACTGATGAGTTCCCAGCTAAATATGATGTTGGGAAGTGAACCTGTGTTGGAGAAGGTGGATCACTGTGGGCATGGCCTGGACAGGTCTGTCTCCTTCGTTCTTCTCTTGATTGCTCTTTCTGTTTCCTACTGCAATGCCATGAGCTCTTTCTCCTCTGCCATGCCTCTCTGCCATGCCTTCCTGCCTTGGAGACAGCTGAGGATGAAACCTCTGCAAACTGTGAGCCAAAATGAAACTTTCCTCCTTAAAGCTGTATGTGTTAGGTATTATGTCTCCGCAATGAGAAAGTAAATAAGACACTGAGAAATGTATCTATTTTCAAATCTGCCATTTCTAGGCTGCTCACAGAAAAAGAAATTAAAGTGGGCAATAAACCTATGAAATGTTTGATCACACTAACAGTCAAATAAATCCAAAACAAAATGGTTATCTTTTCATAAATGACAAACTGGAAAATGTTTTAAGATTAACCAATATAGCATTGTTGGAGGGAATTGGGTAAGCAGGTACTCTCATTTATGGATGATAAGAAGCATGACATGCTGACGCGTATAACATTTTTCATGTAATTTTCACATGTGTTGCTACATCATACAGCTGTGAAATGTAAAATTCTAAATTTCAAACATTAGAGAAGAATTTATGGCAGAAATATAACCAATAATCATCTCATTCTAGATCACTGTATTCTCAAGGGCAGCGAGAAGGATTGAGGTTGTTCACTTAAATTTATAGTTCCTAGCTGGTTATTGGTAAGTGATGGTGCCAATGATAATGATCATGATACGAATTTATATATAATGATTATTTACCAGTGTCAGAAATTCCATATTTTCCATTAGCAGTAAATTCTGAGACTTTTTTAAAGGCAGCAGATGCACTACTCTTGTGTAACTGAACTCCTTTCCACTTGTATTTAAATATATTCCTACTTGTTTTGGTCCCTTTTTAAGCAATAAGATAAATCCTGTACAAAGTCAACTTCTATGAACCAAACTATCTTAGTTCTACACGATTTGTGACAGTTTCTGCACAGCTTCATTCTCTTCTTCTGTTTTTCCTTTATTCTCCTCCACGGTTTCTGCTCTCCACATAACATCCTGAGTCTAACATATTGCTCTTGTATGAAATACAAGTCTTACCCTAATCAGTGTACTTGTAGACCATGTGGTGTGATACACAGACACTTTTCACACCAGGAAACATGGGTTTTTGAAATTTCATAATCTAATAGATCTAATCAGAAAATGGAAAGATGTCCCTTGCTCCTGGATAGACAGAACCAATATTGTCAAAATGGCCATACTTCCAAAACTTGTACATATTCGGTGCAGTCTCAATCAAAATACACACAGCATACTTTAAAGAAAATAAACCTGAAATTCATATGGAACCAGAAAAGACCCTGAGTAGTAAAAGCAATTTTGGGCAATGGGAGGAAAGTAGGTGGTATAGCAATACAAGACTTCAAGCTATATACCAAGCAATAGTGATAAAAACAGCATGGACCTGGAACAAAAACAGACACTTGAATCAATGGAACAGAATAGAGGATACAGACACCTCCCCAGACATATTCAACTATTTGATCTTTGACAAAGGGTCTGAAAGCATATTTTCGAAGAAAGAGAGCGTATTCAACAAGTGGTGCTGGGAAAACTGGTTATCTGTTTGTAGAAGGATGAAAATGGGCCCTTATCTCTCACCATATACTAAATTAAAATAAAAATGGATCAAAGATAAATATTAAATTTTCTGGAAGATAAAATAGGTCAGACACTTGAAGACATAAGTCTAGGAAAGGATTTTCTAAACAGAACCTCAATCACACAAGAAATAGCAACAAGAATCAACAAATGAGATTATATCAGACTAAAGAGTCTGAGTCAGGTAAAGTACAAACAAAGAAAACAATAATGTATGGATAGAAAAAGACAAGGGTACAGTAAAAGAATCAATCAGTAGAATGAAGAGAAAAGCTACAGAAGAGGAAAAAATTTTGCCAGTGACTCCTCAGAAGACTAATATCTAGAATTTATAAAGAACTCCAAAAATTAAACCACTTAAAATTAAAGACCCAGTGAAGAAATAGGCTAGAGAAGTGAACAGATATTTCAGAGAGGAAGAAATATAAATGGTTAACAAATATTGAAAAAATGTTCAACGTCTATGACCATTAGAGAAATGCAAATTTAAAAAATGCCAATATACCATTTTACTCCAGAAAGAATGGCAATCATTAGGAAATCATACAATAACAAATGCTTGCATGGCTGTGATGAAAAAGGAAATCTCCAGTGTTGGTGGGAATGGAAAGTAGTACAACCATTATGGAAAACAGTATGGTTATTTCTCAAAGAATTGAAATTTGAAATTCCATACAATCCAACTATTCCTCTGCTAGATAGCTTCACCAAAGAACTTATGTCATACAACAGCAATAAATGCATACCAATGTTTATAGCAACACAACTCATAATAGCTAATTCCTGGAAGCAGACTGTATACTCATCAACAGATGATTGAATGAACAAAATGTGGTATCTAAATACAATGGAATACTACTCTGCTATTAAGAATTACAAATTTGAGGCATTTGTAGGAAAATAGAAAATGTAATACTGAGTGAAATAAATCTGACACACAAGCTTAAATACTGTATGGTATCTCTTATTGGAGTGAGGTAAAGTACAAACAAAGAAAATGATAATGGATGGATAGACAGGGACAAGGGAACAGATCTTGTCCAATAGGAAAGTGGCCCAAAGGAACAAGGATGAGGGGTGAGGAGGAGAGAAAGGGGAAATGAGCGGAATAAAGATGTGCCATATACAGGATCCCAATAACTGCAATCAAACACTATATTCCATAATATGAGCTAAGACAATTAATTTGAACAAGTATGAAAAAGAGGGGTGGGGGAAGGGGATTAGGAAAAAACAATCTGTAATATGGGGCCAGGGATTTAGTTCCATGGTTCTGCCACCTGCCTTGGAAGCGCAAGGTCCCGAGTTTGATCCCTGGTGCCAAAAAACTGTAATATATACATGTAACCACTCCCCATGATGATCGTAAGCTGTGTGAATTGCAAACATGTACTAATAAAATAAAAATTTAAAAAGAGATAAAAAGTTTTCACAGTCTAAGCAATTAATGTCTCTCCTGATCAAATAGAAGATGAATTATAAACAAAGCAGACAGAAGAAAGAAGACAAAAGAACTCTTTCCCCTTACCTATGCAAGTGGTCACCAGCTTATGGTGGTTTAATTTAATGATTTCTTTATGATAAGACAAAAGCAGTACACATTCAGCAGAAACAATGGTGCAGAGTTTGAATTCAGACCTATTCCTGCGCTGGCTTCTCTTATGTGCGATGCTGAGCAGCAGGTTTGTGTCCCAGCTCCCTATCAGCCGTGTTATGGAGTAAACAGCTGACACTCCACAGTGTGCAGCACTCCTGAACTCTGGGGCTCAGCTGGTTACTTGTACTGTATCAGCGAGTGAATTATGTGTTTTTGCCTTAAGCCAGCTTGAATTAGGTTTCTGTTACTTGCGCTGCAAAAACCCCCAACTAATATAGAAATGATAAGAAACTATAAGATGAATGACCAAGATATCAAACCCTAAAATGAATGAACTAGAAAGTAGTAAAAGATAGGATGGGTAGGAGGATTAAAAGGAATGGAATCTGTTTTAATCCACTGGAGCTGCCATGCAAAATACCCTAGATTAGATGGTTTAAACAACAAAATCTTAACTTTCTCATGGTTCTAGAAGCTGGAGCTAGCTGATTTATTTCTTGTTGCAGGCTCATTGATGACTTCCTTTTCATCATGCCCTCATGGAGCCTTTTGTTGGGGTATGTATTCTTAAGTCACCAAGCCAATTATAAGGACCCCATCCTTATGACACTTTCTAGCCTTCATTACCTCCCAAGAGCCATATATTCAATTACTATCACTTTGGAGGGTATTCAACATATGAATCTCAGGGACACATAAGCATTTAGTCTATCTGTTATGTTTAAAAATGTTATTATTAGATGTTATGTTTGCAGTACATAATGATTATATTTATCTTGGGGAGTTTTTATGTGTACTTAACACATTTTTTTTTGTCCCTTCACCTTCCCATCCCTTTGTGCTTCCTCCAACTCTTGTTCCCTCTCTCATTTGAAAAAGATCTTACTACTTCCTACAGTCTATCTTCTTTTGCTCTTCATTTATACTTGGATTGTTCATATAAGAGAAATGCAATATTTAAACTTGTGTGTCTGATTTATTTCCCTACCATTATGGTCTTGAGGTGCATTCATTTTCTACAAGTGATTCAAGTTTATCTTTCTTATAGCAGAGTAATAATTCATGCTGTATAAATCACATTTTCTTGTTCAGTTCATCTGTGGATGGACATGTACATTGTTTCCAAGATTTAGCTATTATGAATTGTGTTGTTATAAAAATGGGTATGTATGTATTACTATAATATGACGACTTTAAAACTTCTAGGAAGACAGGAGGGGAATAGCTGGGTCAAATGGAATTTCTATTTTTAGTTTATTGAAGAATCTCTTCACTAATTCCATAGTGATTGTACTACTTTAAATTCCTACTGACAGTGTAGAAGGGTTCCATTTTCCCCGCATTTGTTATTATTTGTTTTCTCGATGAAGGCAATTCTTTCTGGAGTGACATGGTACCTCAGTGTTGTCTTAATTTCATTTCTCTAATGGCCTGAGAGTGATGTTGAACATTTTTTTCATATATTCATTTGTACTAAGACATAGGCATAAACAAGAACTTTTTGAACAGGACTCCAATGTATAAGAAATAATACTAAGAATCAACAAATCGGATCATATCAATTTAAAAACCTTCTGCACACTAAAGGAAATAACCAATAGAGTGAAGAGACAACTTACAAAACGTGAAAAAAAATTTACCAGCAATTTTTCAGACTTCTAGAATATATAAAGAACTCAAAAAATTAACCCAAATAAAAGAACCAATCAAAAATGGGTAACTGAAATGTATATGTACATAACTGTCATGAGTCAATAAATAAGAATAGTAATAGCTGGCATCTGTTTATTGTTCACTTTCTGTGCTGAATATTCTATATCTCATTGTATCAATCCTCACAAAGAAATGAATGAGATGGGTAATAATATTTTTATCCTGTTTATTGATGAGAAAAAAGCAAGTAGAGTTTAGGTAATTTGGCTGAGGACTAATACTATAAAGGGTTAGGGCTTCAGCTCTAACAAGAGCGAAACTGAAACCCTTACTCTTAACTATGATACTTTATTCTGTTGAAAATATTTTATTTTCCTTACCTGCCTTTGCCATTGAAATTGTATTAATTCTATAGCACTTATAGCATTCTGTGTGAATAGTCAACCTGCCTAGGTCTTTTCAAATGTTTAAAATATATTTTCTAAAATGGACACTTTTGATTTTTAAATATATTTTGTGCCTTAAAACAGAAGCAAAGATACTTATGCAATGATTGTCATCTACTGAACACTCTATGAGTTCCTGCCTTCAATAACGCATAATGAGAGGGACCAGGAGTTTATTTTTACTATGGCTACTTGTGCTGAATTTCTAACTCTTTGGGAGAAATGAATTTCTGTGGAGCAAAAATAATGGAGTTTATAGGAAATTATCTCAAAACCATGTTTCCATACAGTCTCAGAAAAAATTATTTCCATCCTAGTGTCTGAAAGTGAGGGGTTATATACAGTTTAAGTACCTATAATAGGATGTTGAATCACTGGTGTGTTAGGTTACTTTTCTCTCATTGCTGAGACAAGATACTTGACAACCAAAGTTAAAGGGCAAAGAATTTATTTGGCTGACAGTTTGTAGAGGTTTCAGTCCATAATCAGCTGGCTCCAAGACAGGGTGACAGAGGGGGCAACAGTTTATAGGGGCAGAAGACAGCAAAAGCAACAAGAATTGTCTTTCTACCCCCTTTCTCCCATCCAGACTACCAGGATTAGGAAGGTGCCAAACCAATCACTCAAGTGTAGTGGTTTAGTAATCACACACCCTTAATCCCAGCATCACACACTTTATATTTATCCACTTCTGTAAAGAAAGTCCCACCTCATTGCTTGAGGCTTTGCGGGGAGATCTATACACAAGCCATTAAACTAGTAAGAAAAAAGTTGATTATTACATACAGTTGCTACTTCTGGGAAGGCTAGAGAAATTGAAAATTCAGAATTAGGGTGGGAGAGGAAGACAAAGCCAAGTGAAAATATTTCTGTCACTGTAAAATACAATAATGCAATTTAAAAAGCAATGATGTAATAATAAAATACTACAAACAACTGTTTTTCATGACTTAAAAGAATAAGCATTTGCTCTTGGCTCATAGGACTGCTGGTCAGTCAAGGTGGCTCTGATATAGGCAGCATTTTGTTTGTGGACCTACTCTTTTTAGTCTTTCTTTTTGGGTTCAGTGGCTTCCAGAGACATTCCATTCTTACAGGGGTGGCAGAGCCAGGGCAAACCATCTGGAAGAGATTTAGGGGAGGAGTCTTCCTTGCTTCTTTTTAGTTTCTAATGGTTGCTGGGAATCCTTGGCATTTCTTGGTTAATGGCAACATAATTCCAGTCTATATCCTTTTTAACATAGCCATGTTCCCTCTCTGTCTCTTTGTCCAAATTTCCTTTTCTTTCAAGGTCACTAATCATTGGATTAGGGTCTACCTTTACTCAGTAAGACTGCATTTTAACTTGATTGCTTTTGTAAATATAATAATTTTCTTTGTATTTCCCAGACTTCATAGCCACATAGGCTATTTCTCTTGCATGAAATATACTCCATTTCCTCTGCTGGTCCCATGTTATGGATTCCTCAAGGCCTACCTCACACATTTGCATTCTGCATTACATTGTAAACTTCTTGCACATAGGTTTTGGGGACCTACATTTTCTATACTACCTGCCATTTTGTTAGTAGTTAAAAATAGATTTTTGAATTTACTTTAACCAAGAAAAAGTATTCAGTGATTTCTCTGGCAGAAAACTATCTAAGCTGAATTCCAGTCATAAGAATTTTGCCCTCTGGCATAGTGTGCAGGAAACCATGCCCTTCCCTTGGAAAGCAGCTTAAAGGGAGATGGCATTGAAATAAAGAGCTTCTATTTAGTATTCTAATAAATGATGCTATTAGGTATGATTTTTTGGAGATAACTCTAATTGGAGTCATGTGTTATTCAGAAGTCATTAAAGGTGTCACTTAGGTTAAAAAAAATTCAAACTTATCTTTTTGATTGCATCTGTAATTATAATGCATTAACAGGGCAACTACACAGAAGCCTTATGTGCTTTTGACATTAAAATATAGTTGTTAAAACAATAAAAATGACTCTTGCTGTGGCAGCTAAATGCATATTAATTACCTTAGCATTTCCATACAGTCAATCTAGTGTCGCAATGTGTTACAGAAAAATGTTTTAAAAGTTTAATTTATAGATTCAGGCAGGTGATTCAAGGTTCTTTCTCTATATTCAAACCTGGATCAGTTTCCAAAATTTCCATTAGATACCAAGCTGACCCTAAGCTATGCTTGAACATTTTTGGAGTTAAAAGAAAAGTTTGACCATCAGTCCCCTATTTGACCTTCCCCTCTTATTTATTAGGTTGTGAAAGAGGCTTAGGAGTGAGTCAGCTTTAGAACCTGGGCTATTTTCATTGGCAGGGCCACACTGCGTACTTTAGTTCTGGAATGAATTAACCCTGTGCTAGCCTGCCTCCTCATGTTAATGAAGCAGTTTTCTCATAAAGACTTTTGTGTGACTGATCTTCAGAATCAAGAGGCAAACATGAAAATCAAGCCAGCTTGGAACTTTCATGTTCCTGAAAATCCAGGCTGAACTCTCTGCATGATTCCGTGATACTATCTAACCTGAACTTAATCTTCCAATATTTTATCTCTGCTTCCATTTGCATTGGCTCAGTTCCCAAGCAGACTGTATCCTAATACTAGCAGCAAAAATGCTGAAAGTGTCAAACTTACCTCCTACCCTATCCCCAAATCCAGCCAGAACAAAGATACATCTCACAGCACACAGAGAAGTCTCAGAAATACCTGCCATTTTTTGGATGGAGTTGGCCACTTATTTATTTTCCAGAAAACACTGTGATCAGGTAGGGCATATGTCCATTGGGGAACGAGCCTTAGTACTAATAAGGATTATGGTTTAAGGAGGCCAGTTTATCAGAGCAGGAGTGGGGCAGTAAAGGAGTCTGACCCAATGGCAGAGAGTATTTTGTTTCTGACATTGTTTATCATTTAGGACTTATGGTGATTAAAAAAGAACAACTTGCAGTCAGTTTTGCTATTGTTTATAAAACCTTTTCAGACAATATATCTCCTTGTTTTCCACATGGAGAGAACTCTTGTCATATATAGCTTCTCAAGCTTTGAGAAGCCATTGTCCTTAAGAAAACATAAACAAGGAAATATAAGAAGCATCCATTGTAAATTTAGATGCAGAAATTGAAGGTGACTATTTAATAATATCTCAGTGCATACTGCTCCTTCCACTTTACAGTATGCTTTCACATAGATATCAAAAATCATGTCTTCTATATTATAGATGAGGACTGAGTATTGGAGAGTTGAAATAAAGTTCTTGAGGTCATCGCAAATTAAAGCCTGTATCTGGTTTTTCTGACTAACTTTCAGGCTTTCCATTCACAATCTAAATCAAACATTACAATCTCATTTTCATTGCCAGTCCTTTTCTTCTAATGGGCATTAAGGTCAAGAGAAGAGAAAGTCTTGAGTTAAAAATAAACATGATACATGGAAAGGTGAGGCATGGGGTCAATAAAAATCAGGATAAAAGTCCCATAATAGAAGCTTCCATTTTCAGAGGAATATTAGTAACCTCTTTATTCTAATAACTGAATAACTGCATATTTATTTTTCTCAGTAAGCCCTGCATATTCCTAAGCATCAGTTCTATTATTATTATTTAAAAGAACAGGTCTATAATTTTTTTTCTTTCCATCTAAGACACTGTTTGCATTAACTGATGACCTTTGTAAAGAATAAAATTTCTAACAAGAACCTTAATGTGATAACTCAGAAAGGTTTATTGTTATTGTTGTTGTTATTTCCTGGTACCAGGGATCAAAACCAGGACCCTGCACTTGCAAGGCAGGTGTGGTGCCACTGAGCTAAATCCCAGGCCCACAACTCAGAAAGTTTTAAGAAGCCAGGCATGGTGGTACATACCTGTAACAGAGCACTCTGGGAAGCTGAGGCAGGAAGAAACCAAGTTTGGGCTCAGCCTAGGCAGCTTATCAACTTAGGAAGACCCTGTTTAAAAACATTAGAAAGGGGTAGGCAAATAACATACTGAGAAGATTCTGTGCTTACTATTCAATACTGCAGAAAAAACAAGTTTTAAGACACTGACATTACCAGGCTAAATGAGGATTCTTAGGGATTTTTAACAGTGTTCTCAAAATTTGAAGTTGGTGGTCATGATATTTACCTAGAAATGCTTATAAAAATACAAAACTACACCAACCCTTACTAAATTGGAAATATTGGCTGTTACCAAAGCTATATTCTTTTTATAAAGTACCCAGTACTTTATAAAGTACTACCAGTATATAAATACTGGCTGTATTGGAAAGGTATTTAGTTATTGAAATCATCCATCCATCCATCCATTCAATATTTGTAAACTACTTCATATTTGAAAAATAACGTGTATTTTTCTACATTAGAAAATAGCAGCAAAAAAGGCAGAAAGGACCCATACCCTAAGGATGCACATTCTAGCAAGGAAGAAATACTGCAACCAACATAAAGAATACATTTTCTGTATGACAGCGTCCATAGAGAAAATAAAAGATAAGCTGGGACTGGGAAGTGAGATGTTTGAGAGTAGAGGGAAGGAAGCAATTCTAAATAAGATGGTAAAGATAGGTCCTAGTGAAAAACTCAAAAGAGGTGAGGGAGTTAAGCACATTCTGGAAAGATGGTTCCAGAGACTGGGAACAGAGTAGAAATTCTGGAAGGGAGTATACCTTGCTTATTATAGTTGGACACTGAGGTCTCCGTGGCTGGAGCTCAGAGAGCCAGGAGAATTGGCATCTGGGTAGCAAAGTATTGAGCATTAGGCTATATGTGGACTGGGGAAGTTTTAAGAATTTTTTTCTTTTGTTCTGATTGAAATGGGAAGCCATTATTTTAAAACGCAAAGCAATTCCATAATGTGATGTTTTTTAAATAAAGAGATTACTCTGGCTGCTAAACTGATAACACTGGGTAAGGAGGCAAGTATTGCAGCAGAAAGTGCAATTAACACACTGTGGAAAGAATTGTTACAATATTAAAGTGACTTAGACAAGAGTGGTAATGGGGGAGGGGTGTACTTATATTTTAGATATATTATGAAGTGACAGATATTATAATTTTCTGATGCGTTAGGTGTAAAGCGAGAAGAAAAAAAGTAAAATATGGGTTCAGAGTTCTTGGCCATAGTAACTGAAGCTGCTATCAACTTTGGGAGAAAAATAAGTTTTGAATATTTTATGTTTGGGATATGTATTGGACATCTAAAACACAATATCAAGAAGTTGCTTGGGCTTTTGAAGAGAGGTATGGAGAGAAGATGTAAATTAAAGGCATTTCAACATAAAGATGTTGGGGAGAAGGTTGGAAATTAGCGAAGAGTTGTGAGATGAGACAACTAGTGAAGTAGGAACAAAGCCCAGAGACAGCTAAGTAGAAGGTTGCTCCCATGAGCAAGGTGTCTACTATTAAATAATGATTGCTGGCACTTAGCACTGTACAGTAATACACTCAGGTTTACTCTTAGTTCTGCAGAACACCTGTATATTATTCAGATATTTCAAAATAGTTAAAAAGGATAAGTGTGATCATTAATTGTCATGTATTAATTTGTCTCGAGTAAGAACCACCTAGCAAATTGCTGTATTCTGGCTGTGTCTGTGGACGACTGAATGTAGGCCAGCAAACTGAGTGGGAGGAAGACCCACCTGGATATAGGTGACACCAACCAATGGGCTTGTAGCTTGGACAGAATAAAAAGGGAAAGAAGGACGAGTTTGTCTTTTTAGAAGAGGCTTCAGTCTTCATCACTGCTTTTGGACATTGATCTCCAGTTCCTTCAGCCTTTCAGTGCAGACTTTTCAGCCTTCCTAACCAAACTTCCACCTGTGACTCTGCAGTGAGTTTCCAGGCCTTTGTCCATTGACTGCTACTGCATCCCCTGGCTTTCCATGCACAGATGGCCATTTTAGGTTCTTCTGTCACTGATCTGGCAGATAGTCATTGGGATGCTTCCACTTCTGATCTTGTAAACCTACCCGATAAACCCCTTGTATAATCATGCGTGTAGTTTATATTGAATCTGTTCCTCTAGAGAGCCACAACTAATACAATATGCTCTGTGTTGAAGAGGATGCTAGATACTAGGAATAAATCAACTTTTGAATTAAGAAATCTCTCCCAAATGAAGTGATATCTAACTTTTTACTAAGAAAAAAGTGTATAGAGACAGATTAATGAGAGAGTTTGAGGGGTGAGGAAAAGTTTTCAGGAAGAAGAAACAATAAGTACAAAGGACTACAGGTAAGAGCAAACAGTGTCTCCATGAAATCAAAAATGATGCCACTTGGAGGGAGCTAAGGGGTTCAAGGGAAAATGGAAGAAACAAGATCTAAAAATAAGCAACAAAGTGATCACAATGTGGTTGCCATGAAAAGTTTAAGTTTTTCCTAAGGTCAAAGTAAAAAGTTGGGAGGATTTAAAGCAGGGAAGTGACATGATCATATTTACATTCTGAAAACATTTTCTTGGCTATGTTATAGGACAAAGTCTAGTGTGATGGTTAATTTAACGTGTTAGTTTAGCCAGGCCACATTGTTGTGATATATAATCAAACATTATTCTAGATGTGTCACATGGGAGCATTTAGCATTTAAATTGGTGACATTTGCGGAAAGTAGACACCCTTTACATGTGAGTTGATGATGTTCCATCAGTTGAATACCTGAATGGAACAAAGCCCTGACCTCCCTTGTGCAAGAAAGAGTTCTCCCAGCACATGGTCTTTGAACAGCCACAACACTGGCTGTTCCTTGGTTCTTCAGCCTGTTAGTCCAATTTGCAGATTTTGGAATTGCCATCCTCCATAATCATGTGAGTAAATTTGTTATAATAGAGCTCTGCATATTGGTATACAGGTGTGATCAAAATATGCAGTGAAGGTCTACATTTAAAACTTATTACAATAAAAGATAGGTTGGCATTAATCCCCCTCAAAATAATCTCCCTTGCTTTGAACACACCCCATTATTCTTACCAAGTTCCAAAGCAGTTCTGGAAGTCTTCTTTCATTAATGTTTTTAGTTGCACTGTCATGGGTGCCTGGATTCCTGAATCAACACAAAACATTTGCCTTTCAAGGTCATTTTGGGAATGAACCAGAGTTGCACAGTGCCAGATCTGGTGAATAAGAACACACTGTAATGTTTTTATGAGCCTGCCTTTTATATTTCACTATACTGACACTAGGCAAGAATATTCACCATATTTTTTTTATCACACTTTTTAATGAAAACTTCCAGAGCTGCTTCAGAAAGTGGCAAGGAGAGTGATGTCATTATTAGTTGTAAACGGGAGTATTCTGAGGGAGATTAATAGCAAGTGTCTTTTACTGTAATAAATTTAAAAAATTTAAATATTCACCACATAGTTTGATCACACTGTGTATATATACCATTGGTTCTGTTTTTTTGTGGAGACCCCTGTTGATCTGGGAAAGGGAGACTGAAAATCGGAAGACCTGCCAGGCTCTGCATGTGTATGTGGGCTTGGAAAGCTCCCTACACACTCTCTTTTTCCTGTCCACTCAAAACTATGGATCCCACAAAGGCTGTCCCAGGTGCCCCCCGACTGCTCCTTGAACCAGAGCCCCTGGGAGGTACCAAGGCCTTGTTATCTACCAAAGCTGGTACTGGAAAAGCTTCCTTCACACTGGCAAGATCCCCTTGTCATTTAATTTTAGCTTGAGCTTTTTAAACATTTAAAAGTTTTTATTTATTAATCATTTTGTACTTTGTATGCATCAATAGCTTCATTTTATATATTGTGAAAGATTCTCTTCATGTTCAAATGAATTTCTGGCAAGTAGGATGAGAAATTAAAATGAATAAATGAAGACTTGGCAAACCTCCTCTGAAAGATTGCCAGCCTTGAGTGGAACTCTGATCCCTTCAGGGGTGTTCTTAAATTTGTAAAGAAAACTAAGTGAATAAAAGATCTTTCATTTTTTTTCTACTTACACTTGGTCCACTCACAGAATGAAAGAATGAAAAATGTGAACTCTATTGTGGGCCACTCTCACTATGGTGAGAATTCAGTGAAGATCAAGTTTGGAAAGTAATTAGTATTTCTTCAGTAGATACATGTTACATGCTAAATAAATGAGCCCCTTATGTTTGACATATGTTTCCATGATGGAAACAAGTTCTTAGTTATCTTTAACATAATATGTAAAGAGAATAATAATTTCTGCTAAGTTTTAGCTGTTGTGACAGAACTTGTGAGATACATGCCGAATGTTCTAGAATGACGGTTACCAACAACACCAACAGCATCTACCCTAAGGACCACTTCCCACACACTTTGTACTCTACTAAGGGCTCCTCATGAGTTCCCTTCATTTCACCTTTACAACTACACTATAAAGGAAGTGGAATTATGTCTTAGCTTTTTCAAAAAGAAAACTGAGAGTTGGATGAATGAGGTGGCTACAGGATCATATGCCTCCTAAGTCCAAAATCAGACCTCTCATTTAAGTTTTCCTAACAGCAGGTCTCAAACTCCCAAGGTTTTCACAAAAGCTGTGATTCTACTATGTGACTCACATTAAAAATTAAAAAAAAATATCCTGGACACAATGAAACAACACACACAAACTTTTAATTTTTATTTATATTTCTTAGTTCAAGAATTACACACTAGCCAACATTATTATATATTTACATGCTGAGACTGGCTGCAATAAGTTTAAATTCAAGAAAATAATTCTTATGTGCTATTCTTTAATAATCCTCATTTTTTTACTATCTCATGTATCCCAGAGATTGAGTAGTCTTGTTTTTAGAAAGACATGAAAATAGATGCAGTGATATCCACTTATGTTTTGCATTTTCTAGCCATTGGAAAATGTGCATTATGTGCATGTTAAGAAAGGCTACAAGGTAATTAGTAAGGCTGATAATCACTACATTGTGAAGAAACTAGAATATCACTTTTTATAAAAGGACAGTTCAGAACTATGCAGGGACAATATTCATAACAGAACCATTTAAACACCCATGCAAATAAAATTTAAAATACCATGGAATTTAAATTATAGGTAACTAGGTTTGAATTATGTTTAATATTGACATAGATAAACTATTGAATAACAAAATCGATACAAGCTGATGGAATGTCAGCTTGTTTCAAACAGTTCAAGGACACAGACATGGGCATCAGATTAGAGGATACACGACAGGGGTGACATTTGGTTTTGGAACTCAATACAGTTTTTGTGTTCATTATTTTGAATCATATTTATCACAAAAAGACTCAAAACAAATTAAAATTTCATGTCAGAATTCTGCACATATCAACAGAAATGGTCTTCAATTTCCAAAATTCTAAGCTGTTCAAGAGTGCTGCTTTCTCCCTCCCCCAGGTTTGAAAGTGATGTCTTTAGGACAGTATTTTCTTTAGCATTCTGTTGACTCCTTCCTAGTTTTTATGGCCTTCTTAGTGCATTTGGAAAATGTTTTTTAAACCTTTGGTGTGAAGCAGTGTCATTTTTTCCCATTTCCTTTCTTTTTTCTTTCCTTTTAAAAAATAATTCTGGAGTCTTTGGTTGAAAGGAACAATACTAGCTAAGGACAAAATGCTACTATTTAAAAAAAGTCTTCTAGTATCCATTTTGTGTAACAAATTTCTGGAGTTTTTATGAAGAAGCATTTTTATTTTCTGTAGTGCCATCAATACAAACTTTTACTTTTTGAAAATTGAGACTTAAAGTGCAAACTTTGGTTTCTTGTTCTCTGACATATAAAAATTCTATATTTTCAATAATCATTTTTTCCCATTTTCCATTTCTAAGGCTTTCTCTTGGTTCTTACTGATGACAAAAACCACAACAGGGTTTCTTCTAAAGAGGGAAAGAATGCGAGTGAGAAAACAAAGGAGAGAAAAATTGTGTCAGAGAGAGAGAGAGAGGGAGAAAGAGAAAGAGAGAGAGAAAGAGAGAGATTCAGAGAGCAAACTGAAACTCTTCTGTCAGATTCCCAAACTATTTATGCAAAAGGGTGTTTAAATTACTCTGTGGGGCACTCCAGTTACTGTACTTTGTAAAAACAAATAAAAATTAATGAAAAAACTAAACAATTATTTATATCTACGGACTATTCATTTACAACATGTTTAATTATTTACATAATATTATAACACGACTTAAGCCATAAACAGAATTAGCATGTTGCCTTACCATAAAATACAAATTAGAAGTTAAAAATATTTAAGAAATCTGTTTTAGTATTTACACACACTCAGAGAAAGTTATGTTTGCTCACGTAACATGTATTCTGTACAATTAGCAAAATGGTATGATTGCTACAGTTGTATTTTCCCCTAATTGACATGGTAGGTTTAGTTTTTCTCTCTTTTCTCCCTTCTTTCCAGGAGGAATTTTCATCATTTTTTTCATTCTCTTAAGACATTTTTGAAAATTACCAGTGAACAAAATTATTTATGTCCTTGAAAAAGAGAGCAATTAGACAAGCAACATGAGAACAAGTTAACGTCTATGTTCTGAGGTACAGTACTATTATAGTGTCAAAATGTGCAATGGTTCATAAGAACTCTAGGCATTGATTTGCTGATAGAGAATTGCTCAGTACCCTGTGTTACTTATTTCAATGTGTTGATTGTTGGTTGCCAAATTAAAAATACTCATATACTGGTTTAATAAAGAAAACAAAACATATTAGCTTATTCCTTTTGTTTTCCAACATATGAATGCATATACATGTACGTATGTTTACATGGATCTATATACACACATATATACATATGTTGTAAGACTTGTTTTTACTGGTGTTGTTTTCTTGTTTATGTTCTTGAATATGAAGTTAATCATAAAACTGGAACACAGTTACCTCTAGAAAATGGAAATTGTCTTGTTTGCCAATTTAATGCAGGTCCTGCTTTAAAAAATGCAATTCATTTCTTTATTCATTCTACTGTACTTTCTTCACATGTTGTGCTTTTGAAAGCTGACAGATTATTTTCTGTGTTCCTAGTGCTAAAATGTAAAGTCTTTTGGTTTATAAATCAGCATTATTATTATCTTACTTAGCACTGCTTTTGAAGGAATGAGAAAAGGTCTAGATGGCACTGATTGAGTCTTTTCCCATTATTAAATTGCAGTAGAAAGAACTGTAACATTCCTATGCAAACCCATGATTATGTTGCATGGGTTTTCAATTCTGAAATGCATTTCATACCTACTAGCAGTCATGTACAATATATGTATATACAGATTGAGATCAAAGATTTCGTTTAGACTGAGCATTTTAGAGTCAGAATTTGCTTATGTGTTTCACAAAGATGAAAAAACACCTTAATTGCTGGCTATCTGGCTGTTTTATAATCAAAAGAAAAACTGTACATATGTATAAACTGATAGTAAAACCATTTCAGAATTGCCAAAATGCACCTTTGTGGTCCTTTAGTTTAGCCACTAGATATCAAGCTGGCTGGTCTTCCTAGATTTATCAGGCCTAGCACCCTTCCTAGCATTTGACAACTGCATTCCAATTCACTACATAAGAATAAATTCTACACGTACTGTTATTTCTGAACAGGATGAGCCAGTGTATTTCTGTCTACATGGTTCATGAATGCTATATTTTTCTCCCTACGAGATTTGTTCCAAGGTCTCATCTTTTCTCCTTTGGATGGCTTCTTTGCATCATGGATAGCAGAAGTGATTTCCTGGTCACATGCATTTGCGGCTCATGCTATGAAGATGCCTCTCTCCATTTTGATCTAGATTGCTCTGTTGACTTCCCTAGATAACCGAAATGATGGTGTAATCATAAATGACAATATCAAGAATTTTTATGGCTTTTACAGAAATTGCAAACAAGAGCCCACTTTTAAACTTAGGCTCTGAGTTGTCTCTAGAAAAACCATTCCAAAACGGCATTTTAGAGTTGTGCCCCTGAGTTATTGATATGCTCTTTCCTGTTGTTTTCTACTCAGACTTTACCCCCAGGTGAGAAGGGGTAGGCACTTTTATCAGTGTGATGTCTAAGGATGGTTACCTAGGAAGAAGTGTGTCCCTGTAGAAACTTGAGGCATCTCTACTCTGAGAATAAATGGAGGAAGCTTAGTTAGATTCTGCCCAAAGATTACATTCAGAGATATTCAAATATGTAATCAAACAGTAGGAGCGAGATTTCCTTACACTGGTGGAAAAAAATACCATCTTGCCTTGGAGTAAATTCAGAATGTTGAATGATAAATCTTTATTTTTATATTGTTGTTCTCTGATAGTTGGAATGGAAGGACAGTGGGGCTTCATAATAGCCCAAGATACTGAATCACGAAGGGAAGAAAGCATCATTTTGTCCATTGTAAGGTACTAGCCTTTGCTCCCACGCATAATTAGGGACATTACTCTGAAAAGAGGCATTTTTAAAAAAGAGAAATAGCAAAGTAATCCTCTGAGAAAAGTACAGTCAAATCAAACTTTATGGAAAATTTAGTAATTCTATGTTTACTATAAGAAAACCAAAATTTGAGCCTCACACTGATAGAAATAAAATATATTAGCTTATTCTCTTTTTTGTCCAATATATGAATGCATATGTCCAATTATAGAAGGAAGCACAATGACTAATTTAAAAATAGAATAAAAGAATACATCGTACCAGCCTGATTTTCAGTTATATATTTTTCTGTAATATTAATTCAGGCTCATAACACTCATCTCATTAATGCAGCTTTGTTTTTATCTTATTGTTTACCGATTTTTATATATTTGATTGGCAGAATGCAATACACACAAAGTAAGCACCCATAAAAACCCAAAACCAACTAACCTGCAAACTAAGGTCTTTATGCACATACTCATCAAAGTACTGGTTGCTTTGAAAGACAGAAAGGTAAATTTCATTTTGAAATATAATGAAATTCATTGAAAATCAAGTTCACTCAATCTCTCCAGAGTTTTACTCCATCCATCACCTAAGAACATAGTCGGAATTTTAGAAGCAAGAAAAGCTGGAAAGCAATGAATATATCCTCCTTTTGAAATACCCTATTAAATTCAGAAGTAAACTTGTATGGAAATGTTACAAAACAGCTGCCATTGTCTGAGAAACAACCTGTTAGCTTTGTCTGGCTCTATATCTGTATACGTGAATGACTCCCAATCAAACATGAACATCTACAATACTTCTAATTCTTCTAACTTTACTATTTCATGGCCATCTTTAAGTTAAACTATAAAAACCTTTTTAGATATGCTGTCAGCAGCTTCTGAGTTTGGAAAATAGATACCTCGCAGTCTACCCTTTCTACTGGACACAGTGTGTGTAGACCAGATGCTGAGTGGAGCCAATAAAGGCCATGCTTGCTTGCTTGCTTGCTTCAGTTTTGTTACAATAGTCATTTCTGGATTTTTGACCCTGCTCTGTGTCATGTCATTAACTCTTATTTTAGCTACCTCCCAAACAGCATTTTTGCAAAAAAAAAAAAAAATTGGCAGCCATGCATGATAATATTCACAAGTCTCTCTACGTCTAAATGTTGGAATGAAAGTCATCATTATTCTTGATTTCCCCGTGATGAAGCCAACAAAGAGATAGGTCTAATTGGTTTCCTGAATCTCTGCCTGTTCCCTGCTCCAGCTCTCCACCCTGATCCTGTTCCACTTACATGAGAGAGAAACTACTAGTCCAGTGGGAGTTACCTTCCCCTGACACCATTATCACCTTAGGAAGACCAGCGCAGACCATCTTGGAGTTAACATGCTCAAATGATGTTGCAGATAATGTTTCATAAGCACAGTGCTGTCTCCACAGCATGTCAACCTTAGGCATGAGATGTAGAGTATCTGACTAGGAACATTTCCGGAAAATGACTGACAGTGCTATTGAGCTGTCTCAGAATATCATCTAGATATTTCCCCTCTGAGTAGGCTATGTATTAAGCAGATAGTGTGGAACACTCAGCTTCAGTTTTTCCCACGTGTACAGATCACTTGCATTTTAACTGGAAAACCACAAGGACCTTAGTGTATTCATTACTTAGCAGAAGCAACCCAAATGGTATGAAATGGACCACAGGATAGGCCAGCAACTAAGGTATTTTAGCATCACTTTTGTCCCAGATTGATGTGTTTTCCAAGTCCTATGTCAGGCTGTACAACTGTTTTGAGGAAGAATCTAGTCCTTGCTTCCCATGGGAGGCCATATTTTAGTTCACATAGTAAAGCCAATAGACGATGTTGAAGAAGGAAAAAACCACTGGGAAGAATATGCGGGACCACCGATCTATGGCATTCACATCAGTCAAGTCGGGGATGGTGATTTTCAGCTGGGAGGCGCGTCTCCGCAGGCGACTTTTCTTTTGTGCCACATGTCGTTCCAGAGCATTTCGGCCAAAACTATGCCTGGGCAACCCAGCTTTCCGATACTGGATGCTGGAGGCATCATAAGCTAGCATTGTGCTCCTAGGGTCTCCAAGTCCCATCACAGCCTCCGATGTGGCCATTTCATTTTTGATCTCTAGAGTGCTCAGTAAAATGTTCTCATGGGGGTCCATCTGCAAGGGAGAAGAGTCAGAGAAGACGCTGAAAACAACAAGATCTTATTGGTTCTTACAATGCAAGAACTAAGATGGACACTAGAAGTTGTATTTATGTTATAACAAGCTATGCTATTAAACTGTTAGGGTTTGAACTGTGGCTCTGCCACTATGAGCTATTTTTGTTTCAATTTTAGCATCTATTAAATGCTATAATAATCCAACCCTAGAGTGTTCCTGTAATATGATGATGTGATAGACTATTCCTCATATAGCTTTCATTATTTCTACTTAAAGCATGCAAAGAAATAGAAGACATGACATTCTTTAGAAGAATTTATAGTCTTGATATGCACATAAAAATTAAACTGTGGTAGGTATAAAAGAGAGTCAGGGAAATATTGAATTAACAGTAGCCTAACTATAGATGAATTAATGATAAGAGTAGAACTAAAAGTACTGTGTAATTATCAAGCGCTTGCTATATATGGCAGGTGTGTTTTTGTATAATTTCTTTCAACTGTTGCTTCATAACATCCACAGTGATGAGATGTTACCTTACACTTGCCATGTCAATATAAATAAGGTAAAGGAACAGTTTTGAGTCATATAAAGCAGGTTGGATGTGACTTGCCAAAATATAATAGACTTCAGAACAAGGAATTAAAAAATAAGAGTGGGACAACTGGAAAGACTCTTGGTGGTGATGTGGTTGGCAATAAGATTGACTTGAAAGGAAAGAGAAGGGGCTGGGATTGAGCAGGAAGAGACTGTGCCCATAGGACACTGGGCTCAACTGAACACCAGGCTGGAGTAGAATTCAGCTGGTTATGCAGAGAGTGCAATCATCTCTGTTGATGTTTTCTTCTTGCAGAGCTAAAAATAAATGATGAATATTGACATCATGATTTCAAAATATTAAATTACTATATTATGGTGCATCAAGAATTGTGTGTCTTCATTTTAAGAGGCCTCCATTGCTATAGATAATAAAACCTAGCCACAGTTATTATTAGTATCAGAGTATATTTATTTTGATGCAGAATCAGGATATACCAAGTACCTTTAAATTTTTGAAATTATAAATTAAGGAAAATATGGCTAGCAATAGGCACCAATTAAATATCATATAGCCAAACAATCAGAAGATACAATGCTCTGAGCTTCATGAATTATGCAGAAGGTAAAAAATGCTAAGATTATATATTATCAATTATCTTTAAAATATAGTTTAATCATTTTACATTATAAATTCAAATATAAAATCTTTTGACAAATAGAAGCTATAAAGTATGCTATATACTTAGACATAATAGTTGACCATCTCTGCCCTCTCATAAGAAAATCTGTGTATTTGGTTTATGGTAGTATTTTGCTTAGTGAAAAGATTAAATAAATATATACTATTATTCAGTTATTAAAATATTAATTTTAAAAGGTGATACGATTTGAGAATCAAATGTTGAAAGAATCTGTAAAGACAGATGCAGGTAATAGCATTAGTGACAAGTTCCCACTCTCTAAGGAAAATAATGAACATTCAGAGGTTTGTGGTATATTCTAGTTCTTTGCAACAACTGTTTAAATGCTCTCAATCATTGTTTTATTTATTTATTTATTTGTTTGTTTTGTTTTTGGTACCCCGGATTGAACTCGGGACCTTGCGCTTGCGAGGCAGGCGCCGGAACCACTGAGCTAAATCCCCGGCTCCATGCTTTATTTATTTTTTATCAGTATGTGTTTGTAGTATATAATGATTATATTCATCCTGGGGAGTTGGTACATGTATATAACATTTCTTAATTCTTTGCTTTTAATCCCTGCCCCTCCCTTAAAGAGCACTCTTTTCCCACATTCTAGGAGAAGGCAATCATGAAATTTCTCAGAGTCACATCATTACTAAGTGGAACTGGGAATTCAGACCTTGATATCATGAGAATTCAAAGGCTGGAAGTGGGAGGCTGTCACTTTCCAAACCTCAGGGAGAGTGAACTTGAGGGAAATGGGGAACGTGTTGTTCTGTGTTACTACAATAGTGTGCTTCTTTTCTTTTCTTCTCTAAGTTGTTGACTGTTCCTCCAACCACTTGGAAAGTCACATTTTAGCAAAAGTTCCTTGGCCACCATGTGTGAAAGTGTTCAGGACTCTCCCACTCTCAAACACCAGAACATCTGTTTTTCTATTGAACAATTGCAATAAAAATAAGAATTATGAGTTGACAACAGACCTGCTGAGTTAAAAGTATAATACAGTAATCATAATAAGAATTATTGGCTTCAGTAGATTACTATTAAGGGAAGCTTGTTTGAAGTCTAAAACAAATTATCCTTGGAGAATTTATTCAATCTTAGATTTCTGTCTTACGTATGGAACTGAAGAGTTGAACTAGATAAATCCTGAAACTGTACTGTTTATTAATTCATTCATAATATAAAAGATACTGAATGAAAGGCTGGGGATTTAGCTCAGTGGTTTCGCAGCCTGCTGCTCAAGCGTGAGGATCTGAGTTCGATCCCCGATACCAAAAAAAAAAAAAAAAAGATACTGAATAAAAACCCACTGTGTGCCTGATGTTGTGCCAAGTATTGCAAGTACAGTGCTCAAGAAGACAGCGTCGGTACCGGGTCTCTGGGGCAGTGAGAATCTCCAGAATGAAAACTTAGTTTGGAATCAAAAATTGGAGTTTCAGCTCTTCCATTTGTTATTTTTGACCTGGGCCTGTTATGTAAGGGCTCTGAGTTTAGGTTGCTTAAACTGTCCTGGGGTCTAAGAATAGGATTTGGGGAAATGAACTGAACTAAAATATGTAAGAAGAACCTGAAAATCTAAAGCACCATGCAGTTAGTTATTATGCCATGCTGTAAATGAAGCCGGATATACACAGGCTCCAGTGACAAGGCAAAAACAATAAATGAATGCAGCTAAAAAAGAATAATGAGTAGGCTGCCTAGCAGTGTTGCATCACTCTACATGAAGCAAACACTCGGATAAGCATAACTGACATTGTTATAAAAATGTAATAGCTACTCACAGAATGCATTGATGTACTCTTCTGGAATAGATATGGGTGATAGCGTTTTTGCAGGTAAAGCTAATCATGTTAGCCCTACTGGAGATCTTGCCAAGTTCAGGTGAAAGGTGGTATCCTGAACACTTATACCAATCTGGGCAGTGCTGCTAATCCTTGGTGTCTATTATATCATTAGGCCACTTCAACCTTAAATTATGACTGGGTTTAGACTCAAAGAATAAATTAACTTGAACAAAAAAAATAACATTTTTCTGGATAATGATTACTCATAGTCATGAAGCTGTAGAGAGGGATAGGGTGTAGCTATTTTGTTAGTTAGCTTTCAATTAACAGACATATGAAGGAGACTCCAATAGATTGTAATTCATCAGGTGGCACATCAGGGTGAAGCCCTGATACTGTCCTGATTCTCTTATCTTGTTCTTTGAAGGACCAGTTTTCTTCACTACTCTTTTCATCCTTTCTATGAAGCTTTCCATAGATGAGGACTTTTTTTTTTTTGGTACCAGGGATTGAACTCGGGTCCTTCCGCTTGCAAGGCAGGTGGCGGAACCACTGAACTAAATCCCCGGCCCGATGAGGACTTTTTAAGGATGTCCTTAAAAACATCTGAACCCCTTCTCTGAAACTGTTCACATCTCTGTTGGGATTGCCAAGATGGAGAGGACTTTGCCTACTTAGCGCCTGGTAGCGCATCTTTTTCTGCTAGGAGGGAGAGATGAGTACAGTGTTTTCGGTTTGATTCGAGACTCAGACAAGCTGAGTTCTGGAGCTGAGCCACTCACTAGCTTTGAGACCTTGGGAAAATCATTTAATTTTTCTGAGCTCAGTTTTCTTACAGTGGGAAAATACCAATAGGAATCTCCAAGGCTTGTTCAAAATAATTAAATAACTGAACATGCAGAATTCTTAGTCCCACTCTGGACATAGTAGTCAACCAAAAACTATAACTGATCTCATTATAAAAATCCAACAGATACTTACCAAATGTGTAAATTTGATATCCTATTACTATTTTTTTAAATGCCATTGACAAGTAAACCAGAACTTTGAAAACATCATATTTTCTTTGCTTTGGTTAATGGCTTTTATAAAGTGCTGAAAGCAATATTTTGTACATGGTAAATACTATGTGTTTTTGTTATCATACATAATTAAGTTTATTAAACATAATAAGCAAGTCTAGACTGAGTTATCTCCAAATGTTGAGGTGAGAAAAATGGAAGTTATGTTTTATTTCTTAGGTGGGGAGAGATCAACAGGTTGACAGACATTACTGGGTGTCCCAGGCTCACAGAGCAGCTTCCTGATTGCAGAGGACAATAGAGCCAGAGGCCAGGGCCAAAGAGAGACATCTCCAGGGTTGGTGTCGAGGGGCAGAGGGGAGGCTGGCTTGTCTTTTCTCATGACACTCTGAGGTTCCACTGTCATGCAAGTCACAGAAAACTGCAGTCATTTGCTTCACACCTGTTATCCCTGTCAGATCATTCTTCCGCATGATTATTCTTCTCCACACAAGGTCTGTCTCATTCATTGTTGTAACCCCAAGCGTCTGCATGGCTCCAGATGCCTTCATGGTAGGGATAGTTGTAGAGAGGCTTGTAAAATTTTCCCTAACAAAGGATGCATACGAGTGTCTGGAGTTAAATATGTCACTAAAGGTGCAAGCAGGTGTAAAGTCCTGTTAACTGCAGCAGTAAGCAGAGAGGACATCTGTTCTTTGGCTGCTCATCAGCCCCACTCATTGTAATTTCTGTCTGGGAGACCACCACTTCCCCAGTTTCTGTTTCTCACCCTTGCTCTGGGGATAAATTAGTCAGAGCTCTCCTGACACCATGATTGGCTCAGTGACAGGCAGATGACCTTTTCTGAGCCAGTTGTATTTCATGAGCCTTCAAGTGGCGAAACAAGAATGATGATTTTCAAACACTGCCTCTGGATTTGCACCAAGAGGTATTGTGGTCTTGAATCTACAGAATCTGTTGAGATTTTCAACCATAACAGAGGATCCTCACTTGGAAAGGCCAACAGGAAAAGAGAATCCATGACCTGATACTACTTATCTCTGTGTCTGGACATGCCAGACGTACTGACACAAAACAAGAATATCCTTTCTCTGACCTTCCATCCCTTCCTCTCTCCCTGTCTTTCCCCGTCTTCTATCTTTACCTCCTCTTCTTATTTCTCCCGTCTTTCCCTCCTCTCTCCCTTTTCTCTCTCTCCCTTCTTTCTTAAGCCTACATGAGTTGGATTTTATTATACTTGAGACCTAAAAGATCCTGAGATGTAATTTATCTCATTTAAAGGTCTCAATAACTCCATAATATAGGCAGAGCAGGAAAGAAATCAGTCATTTCGCTTGTAATAAGAACTTTTCATAAACCAAATTGGAACAAAGGAAATCCATTACAGTGAAAAAATCTTCAGGGCAAACCATTGTTGAGTTGCAGTGTTTTTGGCTGGGATGTAAAGAACATAGAAGCTGCTAGACTTGAGTAGCTGGCTGTGGAGCTGGCTGGACTTTGAGGGTTTTTCCCTGTCTTGTTTATTTTTCTTTTTTTTCTCTTCAAAGGGTATAAATTATATTGGGAATCAACTTATAGGGTCAATAACAAAGATAACAGAGGAAACCAACAGTCTCTTTCACATGTGGTTTAAAAGTGGAAAATCTGGAGGAAAATTACCTGCAAATTTATTTTTAATCTCCTTTATTTATATGAATTAATAATTGCTCTTTAAATTGGAACCCTAAACTCAATAGCCATTATCCTTCTTTTGTTTCTCTTTGAAGTATCTCTGTTTATAAGGTGATTTTTTTGACATGAGCTTTCTTATTTCTTTTCTTTTTCTTTTTTGAAGGATACTTACCGCACTACAGAACAGGCTGTGTTCTCAAAAAGACAGGGCAGAAAACTAACGCTCAGAAAAAATGCAGTAACTTACGTAAAACCTAGTTAATAAGCAATAGAAAAGTAACAATACCAGGCTGTTGATGATGATCTTAATATAATAATATCCAGTGCTGCCTCCAGCTTGTCTTAAAAATTAACCAGGGATTCCTGACTCAGGTAGTGGTTTGTTGGGTGAGAGTCTATTTTAGTGGTTTCCAAATTTGAGGGTGCATCAGAATCCCCTGTAGACCTTATTAAAAGAGATCCTTGGTCCTTACTCAGAATTCTTGAGTCAGAAAATCTAGAATGAATATCAATAATCTGCAGTTCTAACAAGTGCCCAGGGTATGCTGGGCTATTGGTCTATGGGTCTCCACTTAGAAAACTACTAGTCTATGGGGTAGCAGGATTAGGGAACAATTACAAATAAGGAAGAAGCAGAGGCCAAAGAAATAAGGAAAAAAGATAAAGCTTCTGACCACAGTCCATAGCCCCAGTTGAAAAGCAGTTTGCATAGAGAACATCCAAAGCTTCTATTTAAGGAGCATCTGAAAGTTTTATTCAATTATCATTAACTCTTGATTTTGACAATTATCCTATGAAAGAGATATTATTAATACTTCCATTTTTAAAGAGATTCAATATGAGGATTAGGGATATTTTGTGATTTGCCCAGATTTACAGTTAAGAAGTAGTGGAGCTGGTACTTGTTTTTATTTCAAAAGTCCTGCTCCTAGTCACCAAGCTGTATAATAATGTAGGTCAAAGTTTTCCTCAATTACGAATATTATCTTGGAATGCTTTCTCTATATTAGGATATACTTAGGTGACAAGTTCTAGAAAACAGATGTATCAATGATCATGTGAATTTTAGCTAAATTAAAATTCAGTTGCCACACAAAGCTTTCCTGATTTTCTCTTCACATGAGCAGTGAAAATACAGGTGAAATCACTAATTGGTTCCTTTTTTGATTGCAACATTAATGAGAGAGAATTCTCTTTTATCAGAAGGACTGTGTGGCAATCTTTGTGGTCCTGAAATCATGCCAAGATATTTATCCCATTTTCCTCTTTTGGTGTTTTCACCTATTTCAGAGAGCCATGAGAATTTTATCAATGCTAGCCGAAACAACAGAGAGGGGAGCAAAAGCAAATGAAAGGAAATGAAGCAGACAGAAAGACCAGTGAATCTCAGTGATTTCCATTTCTAGTAAGTTCCCAGCTGACACTGGGCTGGTCGTCTATAGTCGGTATTTGAAAAACTACTATTTTATTGGATAGCAGCAGAGGGGCTGACTGTAAGTGAAGAAGAAACAGCGAAATAATAAAAAGAAGAAGGTTCTGACAATAGTCTGTACCACCACGCTGAATCTGTCATACTCTGTAGATAAATTGCCTTTGCAAGAACCTACAGTGTAGGCCTTGCAAAGTCCAAAGATCTATACCACTTGCTTTCTGGGTCCGTTTCTGACCACAAGATTTTTTGGGAGAGGATCTACTAAGCAGGACAATGCCAATAAAGAAAATCTCCTGTTTCTCATTCAAAAATCTTGAAGGAACACTTTTACCTGAAGTTACTGTGATTATCAATCAAGAATCAAGGGCTGAACTTTGCTGGGGGGAAAAGCAAAGCAACAAAACAAAACAAAACAAAACAGGTTTATTTCCATTAGCATTCCAGAGCCTCCCACAATGACTGGGAATGAGAGCAGTTTGCACCCTGACTGAATCAGCTATGTTGCCAGGCAGAGCAGGAGAGACATCTCTGTGTTATCAGATTGACCTGTGCCACCACGGGTTCTAACAAGGTGAAATTCATGTTAATCATGTGGGTTAAGAGCTTTGTATAATCCTTCTTGTCTTCCTCAAATATTTTTCACAATTAGGGAAGAAAAATGCATTCCATTTTGAAATTTGAAAAATACAATTCCATTTTGCTGGAAGATTGCATTAACCACCAAAATAGTATGCCTTGAATTTATAAAATATTCAGTTAATTTCAGGTTTGGTTTTAATATTGTTGTTTCCTTTCTTCTACCTTTTTCTATGATAGGTCTATTCTCTGGAGTGATGTTCATATTATGGTTGATAGTCATGGATAGAAAAGAGAATCATAGGGCTGGGGATTTAGCTCAGTGGTTCTGCTGCCTGCCTCGAAAGCGCAAGGTCCCGAGTTCGATCTCCGGTATCAAAAAAAAAAAAAGAAAGAAAGAAAAGTGAACCATATCCCTTAGTAACCAAACAGCATTATAAACTTAGGTTGAAAAGGGAAAATGGAACTATTTAAAATCTTAGTTCACCACTCATAACATCAAAACAAAAAAAATTAGAAATTTCCAGAAGCCAATTTCTTTTCTTTTCTTTTTTTTTTTTTTTTGGTATAGGGGATCAAACGCAGGACCTTGCGCTTACAAGGCAGGTGCAGCCCCACTGAGCTAAATTCCCGGCCCTAAAACTTCAATTTCTAATTACTGTGACTACTTATGGGTAGATCTCACTTAACTTCCATGAAATGACACTCTGACCTATGCAATGTAAATGCTAAGGCAGTGAACTGCTAACCACGTGGGAACATCCAAAGCACTGTTTTTAAACAGAAAACACCGAAAAACCTCTAGCATGTGCTCATTATTCTAAGAGGTAAAAGAAAGTTCACTCAATCAGAATCTGAAATGGAGATTCTAAGAAAGCAAGAGAAAGTCAAATTCTTTGACTCTTCAAATCCCCAAACCAAAGTGAGTCAAGTAACAAGCAAACTGGGAGTTCAGAATGGGAAATTAAATAAAGGAACATATTGCTGAAATACTGAGGTAAGTGCATGTGGATAGTTACTTTCTTGTTAAGAAATACTGAAGGAAAGGGAGGGCATTGGGGAAAAAAAGAAGAGTGATATATTAGGTACCGGTACAAATTCCCTATGATGACTGTGAGTGATCCTGGTGTATATCTAAAATGTACCAATAAAATTAACTTTTAAAAAACCAGCAAAAAAGGGAATACTTACGTAATAAGCACCTGTGATTCTAAAATGTGGTGTAACCTAGTTATTGTTGTTTTGATTTTCAACTTTCAATTCTCATGGTTGTGTCTCAAGGTTTCCTTGGCAAATACTTTGTTAAAGAATCGCACCAGTTGTAATGGATTGACTAATTGTCAACTTGTAATGGCCATCTGAACTTAAGCAGCGTGGTCTGGGTGTGGAGGATCCACCTGAAGTCTGTTACCAATAACCATAAAAAGAGAACTGGAGGGGAAGATCCTGGCCTGTTGATTTTCTAGGAGAAGCTTGCTGCAGATGGTTTTCCTGATGAGAACTAGGCTGTTCTCATTGGAGGAAGACCTCAGAGCCTCGCTGTCACTGCGAATGGCTGCTGTTCTCATCAGGGGAGCTCTGATCTTCACCGTGAGCATCACTTACGGGCTCCAATGTGGGTCACTCAGCTTGGTGGCACAAATTCTTCATCTCACTGGCATAGGTTTTCTGACTTCCACCACTGGCCTTTGGGCCCTCCAGGTACAGATCCTCAATACAGGCAAGCATGAGACATTGCCATGGGCTCTAGGCCACTGGCTGGACTCGAGGAGGACATTGCCTTAGACTCTAAGCCTTTAGCTGGACTTGCGTGGGACATTGCTGGGATCCAGGCCCTCAGCTGGATTCTTCGGGCCCCTATTGTGTAGTTAATCTCTTGCACTCCTTTGCATTTGACTTTTTGGGTAATTATCATAAAACAATCCTATAAACTATGTGTCCTGTAGTAAATTATTCTCTTGCCAAAACCCTGACTACAACACCAGTGAATTCATTCTTTATGAATCTAAGGCTTGTATGATCTTCTTATTCTAATGTCATTATAAGGTGAAAAAATTCTGCTTCTGACAAAATCCATCCAGTCAAGGAGATAAATCAAGTGAGCGTAGTGAGACTTTAGGCTGTTGCTCTGAGTGGTAATGAAGTTTTCACAGGAAAAGTAGGAAGCCGGATCAGGACCAGAAGGAGAAGAATACGATTCTTCTCTCCAAAGGGCCCTGTGAGATAGGGCCTCGATAAAATTTATAATTAACACAGAATCAGTAGTGGGAAAGTCCTGTGACCAGCAGGAGCAGTATGCTGAACAGGTAACTGGTACCCTTTGGGCACATCCCATATGGGTTCCTGATCTTTTTAGATCCACAAGCAGAGTGAAAAGAACACTGACCTCAGAGAGGAGAGCTGGTTCTAACCTAGTGTACTCTCTAGGCCTCAGTTTTGGTTTGTTGGTTGCTTGGTTGTTTGGTGCTGGGAAATGAACTTATGCCAAGAACTTGCTTTACCACTGAGCAGTACCACCAGCCCTGGCCTCTGCTATTTTTAAAGTCAGAAAATGTAGGTGGACTAAGGGAAGCTCTGCTAATTCCCTCCACCACATTCAATCCTCTTGCCATAAACTCACTGAATGCATGTTTCCCTTGAAATGAAAACATGGACAGGGGCTCTGTCTTGCTGCTTGCTACCTCTAGTACATTGATATAAAGTAAATATTCAAAACAAAACTTGCTACATTGAGTTTTCGAGATGGTAAAACTAAATCTGAGATCCCACATTCAAATTAGGTTAGGGAGGTTATACAAAAGACAAGCTTATTGACTCAGTGAGATTCTGTGTCAAAATGAAAAATGAAAGCAGGCTTGAGAATGTAGCTCAGTGTGAAGGCCTTAAGTTTAATCCCAAGTACAAACACACACACACACACACACACACACACAGAGTGAAGCCAGTGTAATAGAGAATGGGAAGAAATTGGTCTAGTGGTAACTAGACTGGAAAATATAAACCTGCCTACCTGAAGGACATTTAAATCCAAAATTCTAAATGTCACTTTGGTGGTCAACATCATAGCCAAATATTTAGCCCGCAGGGTGTGGTACCAACTTTCTTGTAGATTTAATTTTTTAAAAAATTCCTTCCTGGGCCGGGGATTTAGCTTAGTGGTTCCACCACCTGCCTCACAAGCACAAGGTCCCAAGTTCGATCTCCGGTACCAAAAAAATAAATAAATAAAATAAAAATTCCTTCTTGTTCCATTTAATCTACAGTGACCTAGTTTTTTTTTTTTTTTAAGTGTGCAGCATAACATTAAGAACTACAGACAGAGAAAATTTGTCTTGTAAAAAATATCCTATAGTTTTAGGACGTGTCCCATGCAAACTACAGAGAACAATGTTAAAATTTCTTTTCCCTAGAAGTAGGTCCTTGCTGTGGAAAATTGTACAGGACCGTTCTTCAGTGGAAATTAAGTAGCTTTCCTGATTTTGGGTAGTTTAATGGCTTCCATACCTTTCACTCTCACAGAAACAAATTAATTTCCTCAACAATTAGTTTTTATTTTTTCCTGTATGTTAATTTGTGTGAAATATATTAAGAGAAACATATAAACTACAGATCACTGATTTTTTTAAATGACTATTTCAATGGATATAGAAGGCTGGATGTTAAATTTGGAAGAGAGGAAAATACTTTCAAATTACTATATTTAATAGTATTAAAACACTGAATAAAAAACATGATGAATTGAATAATTTCTTTTAGAACATTGGTAGAATTTTCTATGTGCTGCTTCTTAATTTAATAAAATATAAGCTGCTTGTTTTAATTAAAGGGATAGGCATTTAGATTTAGATTGAAAAATCTAATGAAAAAACTATGTAGTAAACTGTATTTATGCTCTATCAATTTTAATGAACATTTCTTTCACTGAAATATAGCTTCACATTATCAGAAATCCTCAGGAACTGTGCAGTGGAGCCAGGCTTGACAATGAGTTGACCTAAGCTCCAAACCCATTTGTTGTTTTAAGAGACAGGGTCTCACTCTGCTGCCCTGGTTGGCCCTAAATTCCTGGTTCAAGAGATCTCCTACCTCAGCTTTCCAAGTAGCTGGGACTACAGGCACACAATATCTGGCCTAAAACTTAAAATTTAAGTTTTCTGCCAAGTTTCAAGGAAGTAGGGAAATCTGCCATCCAAGCCTGATAGCTCACAGGAATTCTAACATCTGAGAACTGACACTGTGCAAGCCAATGTCTTGCTCTGCTTCAGTTTTCATCTGGCTTATGGACGCAAGTGCCACACCATAAGGATGTGATTTTTCAAAAATTAATTTTATTGGTACATTTTAGGTATACAATATAATGACATTCATCATTGGAAATTTGCACCTTTACATAATCTCTCTTGGTTCTTGTTTTTTCCCCATTCCCCTGCATCCCCTCCATCCCTCCACCCCTCCCTATTTACAAAAACTTTGTTTCTATTTTTTTCATTTTCTCATATTAATTCCATTCCCTTCTTTCCTTTCCCCTACCCCTCCCACATCCCCTTCCCCTTTGCCCCTTTTCTTCCTATTTCACATTATCAATTATACCTTTTAGTCCTTATGTACACTTTCAGTTTCTCACACTAGAGGAACTATTTGGTATTTACACGTTTGTCCTATTTATTTCACTTAAGATTATCACTTCAGTGTGCATCCATTTAGCTATAAATGTCTCCAATTTCTCATTTTTGATGGCTGAGTAGTACTCCATTTTATATTAAAAAAAAAACCCCACATTTTCTTTATCCAATCTCCAGTTGATGGGCAGTTGGGCTGTTTCCAAGTTTTAGCTATTACAGATTGTGCTGCTATGAACATGGGTGCACATATATCACTGTGGTATGATTCTTTTAATTCTTTGAGGAAGATACCCAGCAGGGGAATAGCGGGGTCAAATGGGACTTCCAGTCCTAGTTCTTTGAGGTATCTCCACACTGATTTCCACAGTGGTTGCACCAGTTTACACTCCCACCAGCAGTGCAGCATGGTTCCTTTTTACCCACAGCCCCACCAGGATTTGTTATTGGTTGATTTCTTGATAGCAGCCATTCTTTCTGGGGTGAGGTGGAATCTCAGCGTGTTTTCATTTGCATCTCTTGAATGACCAGTGATGTTGAACACTTTTTCATGTTTATTTGCTATTTCTACTTCTTTGTGTGAGAAATGTCTGTTCATTTCAGATGCCCATTTTTGGATTGGGTCTTTAAATTTGGGAAGTCTGATTTTTTTAAGTTCTTTATAGATTCTAGATAGTAGACCTATGTCTGAAGAACAGCAGGTGAACATTTTTTCCCACATTGTGGGCTGTCTCTTCACACTATTGGTGGTTTTTCTTGCTGTCCAGAGCTTTTTAATGAGATGAGATCCCACTTGATGATTGTGCTAATTCATGGGCAACTGAGGTTTTGTTCATAAAATCTTTTCTTACACCAATGTCTTCAAGAGTTCTACCTATCCTCTGTTCTAGCCGATTCAGCATTTCTGTTTTGATCTAATCTTCTCATTAGCTGGTTCATCCACCTCAAAGTATCATTGATGATGACTTGCTGAAGATTTTTATACAGATCATTTCACTAGAAATTCACAATTTCCCAATCTGTTTTTTTAAAATAATACCATAGAAGTCATTTGTTTTGGTTTCTTTCTACAAAGTAGGAAACATTCTAGTTAACTGTTTCTAAGGTGCAGAGGTAAAGGAGGAGGAAGAAAGGACAACCTCTAAAGGAGGAGCTACATTCTCCCTGGAGCTCACACCTATTTTCAGAGATGGTGACTGCCCACCTCACTGCTAGGGAACGAAGGAGGCTGTGGTCACTGCTCCCTGCCCCACCTCATCACATTCCAAAGCTATAATGGTGAGAAATAAATGCAGAAGTCAATCAGGTTAAATTTCAAGATATACCAGAGTCATGACTGAGATAAAGGTTGTCATTTAATTCTTCCCAGGTAACAAAGAGGCTCATGATTTTCTTTTGTTTATGGGCTTTGAAAGTGGGCCAAATCTTGTCCTAGAAGTGAATGCGGATGTTCTTGGATATACAAAACTACCCACTGACTCAGTTCTGGTTCAGAGGAAAGTTATAACTCATTTGCAGCTCTCAGCCAGAAGCAAAGAAACCAAAGATTCATTTCTGTCTGCCTTAAGCAAGTCACTGATATTTTAATCCATCTAAAATTAGGACAATTCCTTCTTCCTAGAAGATCTTCACTCAAAAAGAGAATCTCTCAGCCCACTGACTTCAAAAGATCCCATCCGGATATAATCAGCTCACTCACATGCATGAGAGATAGCCACTCTGTCCACATAACCTTACCCTCCACATCCTATGGATTTTCATTTAATGTATCCCAGAAGCCAGAAAGCTGACCTAGGGCAAAACATGTGGGCAGGACTCTCATGGACATCTCAAGAAAGGGTGGATCAAGCAGCAGGGGAGTGAGGTCCACAGACATGCAGTGATGCAACCAGTGGATTCTGTGTCTACAGATTTTGAGTTGTTTTGGTTCTTGGGTGGTAGGGACATGGAGGTAGTGCCAAAGTCAGAGATGGGGTGAGGTGAGGTGTATGGGCTCATACTGGTTGGTTAATGAATCCTGTGAGTGGAAGCTTAGATACATGATTAATACGTTTTTGAAAAAGCACCGAGAAGACTAGGTTAAAGACAATAGCACAAAATTGTGATATTAAGTGAAATATTTAACATTTCTGAACTTCAGTTTTCTCAATTATAAAATAAGGATTGAATGAAGTGATTCATGTAAAGCACTTAGAATAATGCTGCATATGATAAACTCAAGGAATAGTAACCTTTATTATTATTGAAGTAAGGGTATGGAGGAACTGAACTTCTGCTATGTCTCAATCAGGAAAGGTTCAGCATGACAAACCAGTCCCCAACTAGAACGTGTGCAGACTCGGTGAGAGGGGGATGACAGCTGCTGTTCAGCCAATCTAAAAACACAAATAAAGGGATCAATCTAGATAACATTCTCTCAGCTATCGCCCTTATAGCCCTTTGGCAGGGAGCTTCCACTAGGTTGTAGGCTGTGTGAATCTTCTACTTTCACTCTTCCAGGAAAGTGTCTAAAGTTGAGACTTCATTATTCACAAGAAGAAAAGAGATTGAATCATGATTTTTCCTGATACATACTTGTTTGATTTTTTATCCTCATAAATTGCAGGGGCAAAAAGTAACTAAAAATGTTTTATTTTCTTATCTGCCAGCAGGATCCAAGTTTGTGAAGGGAACATTTGTATCCGTCAGTAAAACTAAGTTTTAAGATTAATTTCAGCTTCATTTATTTATGGGAAATAAATCTCTCTTTCTAATTTAATGCTTCCATAGGGAGAGTTTCATTGTGATGATTAAGATAATATGAAACTGCATTTTATACATTGTTTTTGTATAGTGCTATTTTAAATTCTAATATAGATAAGAACATTTATATAAATTAAATCTTGAGGATATGAACTTTGGAGTCAGCTTTGAATTTCAGCTCCTCTACTTGCAAGCAGTGTGACATTGCATAAGTTCCATAGCTTAGTTGAACTCCAGTTTCATCTTTAAAATTAAGTTACACCGTATCATCTTTAAGATAAAAGTACACTGGAGGGTTGTTTTAAGATGGAGTAAGTTATTTAAGGAATGCTATAATTTTGATCTTAAATGTCCTCCAAAGCCATGTGTTGGTTCCTACCCTGTAGTGCTACTGGGAGGTAAAATTTAAGAAGCAGTGCCTAATGGGAGGTCTTCTAGCCTTTGGGAACATATCATCGAAGGGAACACTGGGAGCCAGCCCCTCTTCGTTCCTTTGCTAGACATCATGTGAATGGCTATGCTCTGCCATGCATTTCTACCATGATGTGCTACCACAGGTCCAAAAAAATCCGGCCAACTGGTAAAGAACTGAAACCTTCAAAACTGTGAGCCCAAGTGCATCTTTTCAGTTTATAAGTTGATGTATCTTAGGTATTTGTTACCGTAAAGTAAAGCTGAGTGATACAATGAGCCTGACTTCACATCTGGTATACTGTGAAGTAAGTGTGTAACAAAAAGTAACCATTGTTATGAGCCTTGAAACTTTAAACCACTACAAATGGGAGATAAGATAAGACCTTACTGGTGTATATTACCAGGTAAAACTAATTCCCTACATTTTCCTCCCACCCTTTGCTGTGAATATGCTAGTGGACCACATCCCATTCAGTGCAACAACAATACAGCTGACTTTCTGTTCCAGATGTGAGCCTGACTGCTTTAAGCCAGTTGTGATACTTTCTTCCCCTTGGCAGAGACTGATTCAGGGATAGGAATGACTAAGTCAACTGAGCCAAGCACAAGAAAGGAAAAGTTTTTTGGAGGGTTTAGAATAAAAAAGAAGTCTCCAACACTCCTTTTAGACAGGAATGAGCCAATGCGCGGGTGGGGGGTTCTTGCTAATGGGAGTCATCTCTGCTCACAATAAGATAATGTTAGCAAGGTTTTGACTGAGTGGCTCATCTCCCCCACCCCATCCCATGGCCATGCATGTTTTTCATAGGCCAGAGACATTAAAAGTGGGTGGAGAATCAGAAGAGCTTCATGAATAAAAATTCAAAATAGTACTAGAGTCATAGTAAGATTTTATGTGTGTTCATTTCCAAAATTAGTAATCTTGTGAGTAAACTTCCATATTGTCCAACAAATCTGTTAATGAAATTTCCCTCCAATTAAGTCACTCATGTTTTGTCAAAGTGTGTTCATATGTTTTAGCTCACTGCTCTCTACAACATCAGATGAATTTGAAAGATCAAATATGAACTCCCTCATCTCATAGAGGAGAAAACTGGCCCAGAGAAATTTTTTTACAGAAGTTGCTGAGCTTTCCAGAGACTAAGCTAGGTGAATATTCTGGCTGGAACCCAAATTGTATTCTAGCTGGATTTCCCAATTATAGAACTGAGAAGAGATATTTTGAAGCAGTGTCTATTGCAATCTGTGATTAAAATGTGTAACTCAGAGAAAAAAATCTAGATTTACATTCTAGCTTTATTTAGCTAATTCTACCACTCACTAGCTTGTATGATGCTGAATAAATCACAGAAATTTCTGGATTTAAATTTCTCCATGTTGACATGAGAGAATTTTTTCAGATGACATTCCCTATTCCTAGGCTTATGATAGATAATTAACCAGTTGGTCCCACACTTAAATGCAGAATCCTAAGTGTAGGACTCAAGGTGGCACCATGAGTCACTGGGGATTGGGACTAGATAATAACTCATTTGGACCACTGAGCAAGGTCTTTTCTATTTCCTGTGTTTCACAGATCAACTGCTTTGGCACCCCTGTGAAGTTGGTGAGAAATGTAGACTTGCAAGCCTTTTCCTAGACATACCAATAAACAGTCTGCATTTTAACAAGTTCTCTGGTCACTTTTATATACAATGAGGATTGAGAGGCACTGGGATAAATGATCCTTTAGATCCCTTGGTTTTTCCAAAAGTCTATGATTATGGGATTTAAACTTTTTTTCTCTGGGAACCTTGGGTAGATGTCCAAGTAGTTCACATGGAGTCTTTGGCTTCCATCCTCCTTATAAGTGAAAAATGGAGGAGTTAATTAACAATAGCTTTTGTGGTCTCCTTTAAGGATGCTGAATGAATCACAAAGTTCAAACTAAATCTTCAGGCAACTATGAAATCCACCTCAGGCAAGGATCCCTTGCACAGCTGCAGTCTGACGGTGTCTGTGCCTTTGACCAATTAATTACTCCAATGGACACTCATCAGATGTAAACTCCAGCCTTGCTCCCTAACTCTCTGGGTTAGGAGAACCACCCTTTGACTGATTTACCCCTGTCAAACTTCCCTTTATTCCCTTCTAACACCAAACTACCCTTAGCTTTGAGATCTGATGATGGTGATGGACAGTGAAAGTTGCTCAACTTTATGAAACACAGGCTAAAGTTTGAGGTGGAAAAAAAATTAAGGATTTAGGAAAGTGGAAAGAATGATGGTTTGCTGAAGAATAAAATATCAACTAGACCCTGGGTCAAATATTAAAAACTCAAATAAAACAAAAACAAGCAACTTGAGTTCAACCCCAGGTTTGCTACATAAAATAGTTCAATTTGAATTTGATAACTCCTCTTTGGTCCTCAGGTTTGGTCATTAGTAGAATTTTAGAGGACTGTAGGACTATCTTGTAAATCTGTAAGCTTTAAATTTTTTGGATCTTCAGAATGCTTTGGAGATGTTGCTAAAATTTATACTCCTGAGCAACCAGAAACTCTGATTAAGTAATTAAGAATGAGGCTGAAGACTCTATTTCTTAAAGTATTGTTGATTCAGATGTTGTGGTCTGAAGATGACCTTCTATGCAATGCTGTTTGGGAGCAGTAGACGGTGCGAAATAATTCAAGTAGTGTACTTAGCCATTTTCTTGCTTTGTTTAAGCCCTTGCTAAATATTAACTTTTAATAGGTATTAGTAATAGTTCAGATATAGGAAGTGACTTGCTCAATGTTATACAGTGGGCATGAGCAGGGATAGAACTTTTTTGACTATACCAGAATGTTTTCCTATGTACTCATTTTTCAGAGGTGCTTCATTGGAACAGATTGATTACCAGTGCAAGTAAAATTACTGTATATTATCAAATGAGTAATGAAAAACTGTGCTGCCCAATGGACAGGTCATACTGAAGAACTGGCTGTAGTCTAGTCTTTGTTATTTAACTGCTGTATGACCATGGTCTAGTCACTCTCCTACTCTAGGTATCAAGGTATTTATAAAGAGGAGACCTTTTTGATTTCTTTCAAGGGTAGGATGCTATTCTTTTATGGGAGACACATGTATCTGGGTGGACTGAATAACTACTTGCCCTTCTTGCCATTCTGTGTTCAGATGGAATGTCCCTTTTACTCTGTGAAGCTTTTCCTGGACAAGCATGTAAAAGTAATGTCTCCTTCCTCTGAAAGTCAGCAGCATGCATCATCTATGTACTGTGATTATCACTCGTATTAAAATAATATTACTGGGAGGTAGACTATTCCATTAGACTGAAAAAGATGATGCTACTGAGTTTAGAAACAATGATGTTACTGAATTTAGAAATAAATCTCAAGAAATAGAAAATGTCTGAATTCTGTCCTTTTGATCCTTTCATGGTAGACATCAACTTCATGGTTATTGGTTTTCAAGTGCCAGCTGTCATCCCAAATACTTTCTGTGTGCTTCCCCATGTAATTGTCAAACCCAACTTCTTATGGTGGAACTATAAGCCTCATTGTACCAATGAGGAAACTGTGGCTCAGATAGGTCCCATGCTCACATGGCTCATAAGTGACAGTCTTGGAGCATGTGCTGGTGGCTGTCTCAGTTCAAATTCAAGTTGGTTTGATTGAGTGAGGTCAGCCTGCACCCTTAACCATTCTCAACTGCTAAATTTAATCCATGAGCAAAAAAATATTTGAATATAGAACAGTGCTTACTAGGGATTTTGAAGGATATGGGAGATAGGGGGGCTAGAAGAAGGTTGGGTAACAAGTACTAAAACAAAATTATAGTAAGCAATGACTTCTAATGTTCTATATAGCAAAAGGGAGTATGACCAGTCCACAATATTATATATCTTACGAAGAACTGGAAGATAGGAACTGGGTTGTTAATTACACTGATTTGCACATATATTAAATGATCAAACTATACTCCACAAATACGTAAAATTAAAATACTTATGATAGCTATTGAAAGTCCCTGATCCTGGGCTCAGGAAACTTGAAATGCTCAATAAAGCAGTATCCCCTTGTGAGGCCACATTGTTACTGTGTACTCTCAGAGGGCATCTGGGGTAGGCTGGCTGGCTCTCCTGTACTCAGAGGTGCTCAGCCCTAATTCGAAGTTAGGCACCCAGGGCAGGTATCTTCTGATTCAGAGGAGGAAGCTTGTTACAGTGCCCTTGAAGCCAGTCCAGCTTACAGAAGTATTCTGGAGTAGAACCTAGTAGAACTGTTAAGAGGCAAAGAGACAGCTTGTTTATTGCTGAGGGAGGTTTCAAAATTATGTCAGAGTCCATTTCTATTATGTCTTCCTAGATACCCCTTGTTGAAATTAAATAAGCAACAAGCAACCCTGTAAATCTCTTTGCAGCAGAGCCCATAAAAATTCCTAATTTCTTTAGGAACACAAGAAGGTACTTCCTGAAGCTACTGCATTTTTTAAAATAAAATAATTTAATATTAATAGAAAGATGGTTAATAAAAATTTGATGCCAGCTTTTGATTCCTAGAGTTTCCCATGAAACATAGTTTTCTTTTTCTCTTTGCAATAAATAGTTCCTAGTCTTTCCAGACTTTTCTCAGCCAGAATTATATTCATGATAGTAGAACTGCTACCTCATTTCCTAGAATCTAGGATTTTATCAAGTATAAAATAAATACTGTAAAATACAGATGACATAGAGGAAAGAGGGGAAAATTAACTCTTCCTAATACATATGTCTTCTGCTAACTTCAGGAATAAGAGAAATAGGTGAATCTTTGCCTTAGAATTAAAAATGATTGCATGTATCTACTAAGACTATGGTAATACCCCACTGTAGCTGGATTGGCTTGTGTCTGTGATCTAGAAATGTGATAGAAGTATGCCAGGGTTGCTGTATTTCAAATTCCAAAATGGAAATTGACGTGCATTTTGAAAAACCACAATGTTCCATACAAACTTTACTGTGGTTTATTTAATTTTGTTTAGTGGCAACCTAGTTGTTCTCACAGAATAAATATGTTTACAAAATTTAACTGGTTGTGATTCCCATTCTAGGAGAAAAAAGTAATTGAAAGTAAATGGGCCATAATTCTTTGCTTCCTTTCAGGGCAGCTACTGACCAGGGAGTTTTGCTGAATCAGAAAGGACTTGGAAAGAGACTGACCATGCTATGGAAGACCACAGGGCAAGAAATGCCAATAACCTTTGGCTCTGTTTTATCAATGATCTCTTGGGAGTCTATTTTCATTTTCTCATCTATAACATGAGGATTGTGTTGGCCCTCTTTGTATTTGGTAATTATTCAGATAATTAAATCAGAAATCACCTTGAAAATGTATAAATACTAGCTCAGGACACAATATGATTATCATTCAATACACCTATTTGCTCTATTATTTACAAATGTATAGCTTACAACTATTTAAATTACATTCCAATTCATCCAGTGTAAGAAGCATATCTTTTATAGGAGTCATTTTTAGGACAGGAATTGGGTCCAAAGTATTTTAATTATTGCTACCCCAGAAAATTATTTTATTTTTCTCTTTATATTCTTTTACCCGCATTTTTTCCAAAAGGAAACATGTTACAGACAATGGTCTTTATGAAACAGGAAGCTACTTGGCAAATTAATTAGCATAGGCTTGTAGTAGAAGCAAATGAAAGTAGGTTTCACTTAAAGGAGGTGATGAGACTAATGAAATCCAAACAAGACTCAATGGGGATGCTAGAATTGTATGATTCTGAAGGTGGATGAGATTGTGAAAATCACATCCTTTTTTCTAACGGAAATTGGCTTGTCTGGATTCACATGCATGGCTTGTTAAGTGTTGGAGTTGAAAGTTGGGTCCTGGATCTTCAGTTTTTTGTGATACTTTCCTCTTTATTTATTTTTTAAAAATAAATTTCATTTTATGCCACAAGGGAGCAGGGAGGAGAAAGGAAGGAAAAAACAAGACAAAACAGTGAAAATAAAAGGAAAAAAATGGAAATAAAACTTTTGTACATAGGGAGAGGAGGGGGGCGTAAGGGGAGGCTGAGTCTTCTGAGTTCCAGGCTGTTCCACCCAGTTAAGATATTTTATCTGCTTTCCTCGGGACTCATGTCTGCAGAGAGCTATGGAAGTGTGACTACAAGTATGCACAAAGCTAGAAAAAATATTACAGGTATCTTTGGCCAAGTTTGCCATGGCATCTGGAATCTCTGGTAACACTGACAGCAGAAAAGACATCAGCATCAGTTTGACTAAGTCCAGGGTACAACAGTTACTGTTCAAGCCAGATGATTATTTTTCCTTTCATGATCCCTCCCACCATTCTTTTTCTCTCTCTTCCACTCTCTGCCTTTTTTCTTTTCCTGTTTGAGTTTCTCTTTCCCCTTCCCTTCTCCCTTCTCCTCCTTCTCCACCCTCACCATCTTTCATTCTTTTGTTCTTCCCATCAGTAACCATTACAAACTGAAAGGTGAGATTTATTTGGGACAGTAATTATGTTTGCTTGTCTGGTTGAGTAATAAAAGAAGAACTGGAAGATATAGGAACTCTGTGAGTGGTTTATAACTGTCTAGTAGGTATGGTTAGTGTGTTTGTATGTGTGTAGGGGAGGAGAGAGAGAGAGAGAGAGAGAGAAATGAAAAGCCCACAATTGAAAAAATAAGGTTATATATTTATATCTATATATCTATGTATCTCTATGTCTATATGCCAATATCAGCTAAAACACTACATTAACCTAGAAGGTGAAAAATGGAAGTGCCCCTACTATCCCATCCTGCTGTCCATATTTTAAAAAGTAATAAGTAATATGCCACTGGTTTTGTCTCTAAAGTCATTCACTGTCTTGCATTGACTAAACTTCTATTACTGATACTCTTTTCTCATTTTTCATTTTTCTGATTCCTTAAATAATTTTATAAAACTTCAGAATTACTGTGTCAGAATTCTAAAATAACCAAAGAAATAAAACTAAATTTAAAACCCACTGGTATACAATAATGTTACACTAAACACATGGAATATGTCCTTTTAAAATACTGTTTAGTTAAGAAAACAAGTTTTAAAAGAATTTTTTAAAAGTGTTCTTTCATTAAAATCTTATGGATGAAATGGCTTTCTTTCCTGCCTTCTACTTTCATTACTGTTTAATGCTCTTTATACATAAGAAAGCCATGGGAATTTGCCTAGCTTCTCATATTGCTTCTGAAAGTTTTCCACAGTCAATTTTCTTGGATTTTGCTTGAGTAAAATAATAAACTGTTTGTCTTCACTTTTTGCTTAAGAGTTACTGCTTATTCATTTTTCCTTCCTTTCTACATTCTTTATATTTCTCAAGTGATTTCATTAACTTATAAATAAAAAATAAACAATAGTGGTGATGATAAGTATTCATTTTTGTTCTGGCTTTTACTATTTTATCCTAAAATAAAAGGCAAGAGGCAAAATTTTTGGTTAGGGAGGTAAATAAAGACAAAGAGAGTTGTAGTGAGGAAATATTTAACAGTATTAGTTTCATAAGGAGTTTTAAATTTATAGTCAGGAACCAATACTCAATTTTTATCAATAATTTTTGGTATATATTTGAAGGGGAATTTTTTTCATTTTTTCAGTTTATATAAGTAATTAATAATATTTATGTATTTGAGATAATATGTGGTTGTGATTTAGTTTATTAGTATTCTCTGGATTCAAGTTGATATAAATTTAAGGTTTTACTTTCTTTCCACTAAAATTCATTAGTGCAGTGGATTGATAATTTCCTTCTAAATTTCTGTTTTAAAATATGGTTTTGATACCATACTTATGTGATGTGAAATTCTATATTATTTGGAATTTTTTTCTCATAGCTGTATGTTCTCCAAGAAGTTCAATACCACAGCAGTTACTTGATTTTGAATGCTTTATAGGATTTGTTGATGAAGTCTCCTAGGCTATGTGCTCTTTTGGAATCAATTTTTAAAATTTTAGATTATGTAACTACTTTCTACTGTGTAACATTCTTAGGCATATGGGTTTACTACTCTTTTTGGTACCGGGGATTGAACTAGGGTTTACTACTTTTTTTTGTTTGTTTTTGTTTTGTTTTTTGGTACCAGGGATCGAACTCAGGTCCTTGAGCTTGCGCAGCAGGCGGCGAAACCACTGAGCCAAATCCCCGGCCAAAATTTTTTTTTTTTTGGTACTGGGGATCGAACTCGGGTCCTTCTGCTTGTGAGGCAGGTGGTGGAACCACTGAGCTAAATCCCCGGCCCGGTTTACTACTTTTTAAAACAACTGATTTGTCTTCAGTTTCTCCCTTTTGATTTCCTCTTGTTCCTTGTCTCATTCTTGATCTTCTGTTTCTTATTCTCTTCCAATTTTTGGTAAGATACATTTGATATGTAATATTTTAGTTTGTCTTGCGATATATACCTTTTTTTCAATAAAGAGTCTTCCTCTAGGTTTACATGTTGAGTCCCTCGCCCAATCCATTAGGTATCTCATAGCTGTCATGCAGTTTCTTTGTGCAGTTTCTTCCTCTTGATGAAGATATTGTTACTGGATTTTCTCATTTGCTCAGCTGTAGCTTGGATGGATTTCTCATGATCCTGTTTGCACTGACTGTGGCCCTGCTGTGCATCTCTTCTTAGCAGAGCTTCAGTTTGAGTTGTGTGTTGCTTGCTTTTGTTTCATTTATTTTTTCCATTGCAGTTTAATTCTCTGAGACTTTTAGACAGAGAAGAGAAACTGTACTTGGGTTTTTTGATTCTTCTTTCTCTCTACTCTAGTATTTTTCACAGTTGGGCACGGTGAAACATCTATTTTCTAATTTTTTTCTCATTTTAGGAGTGAGGTGATTGTGTGCATGCATGTATATGTGTTTGTGCGTACAGTTATGTATTACTATGCTTCTCTATGATGCCAATAAGTATGCAAACTACAGAAAACCATTTCAGGGATAATTCAGAAATATCTACCAATGTTTCAATTTAAAGACAAAAAATTTTGGAGCCAGTAGCTGCACTTTAAGGAATATATCAAGACTCAGTGTTATGCAAGCATGCCACCAATGTGATGCTTATTTTAGAGTTGTTTATAATAGAAAACCAGTTAGAAACAGTGCAAACTTCTAACAACTGGTACTCATTCAATAAATGTTAAGTGAATTATGCACAGTCAGTAAAATGCACTATTAGAAATGATGCATATACATGCTTAAATATATTAAAAGCTAAGTATAAAATAATCATGATTATATAATCATAGAATATGATTATTTATATAAAAGAATGCCACTAACTGAATGAAAAGCAGGGTTAACAATGATTATATCTGTGTGGGAGAGGGTACAGTTGGTTTTCACTGCCTTTTACACATATATTTAAGAAAAATTATGAATTGATTTAAAAATCAGAAAAACAGTAATAAAGTTAAAAAAAATGCGAAAGACACACATTCCCGGTTTACCATCTCCAGAATAATAGCAAGTATTAATTAAGTGCTCTTTGCCTAGTACTGTATAAGGTCCTTAACATAATTATCTCACTTCATCCTCTCAGCAGCTCTGTAAGGCTGAAATTGGTGTGTTCAATTTGCAGTTGGGAAACTTGAAAAGTTAAAAATGTCCAAAGTCACCTGTCCCATAAAAGACAATGCCTGAATGTGAACTGAGTTCAGTATGAGCCTAGAATCCCACCATCTCCTTGTGCCTCTCAGGACTGTCACATGCATCTTGATGCTTCTACATGTTACAGGTTTAATTAAAAAGCTCACATCTGAACTGTGGAATATCAATCCTTATTTTACACTCTGAATGAGTTTGAAAGAGGACTTAAGGGACTAAATAAAGACATAACCAAGAAAAAAATGATAAAACAAAATATTAAAATTCATACTTCAGTGTAAATCATTGAGCATCTTCTTTAACATAGTGTTTTGTAAAATAGAGGAAAGATTTTTAAAAAATAAGAGTCCTTATTAATGAATTATAGAGTATTAACTCTGAAGCCTTCAACTAAACAATTTAATGCACAAAAGAAACAAATTTTCTTCAAGGTATCCTTTATGCCATGAGGATATTCTGAATTTTCATGTGGCTTTCCCTAGGCATTAGAAAAATTTGATGTGGGGTTTGAAGAATAAAATATTCTTTAACCATTTTTATCATAAATACAAATTCCATCTTTCACTTATATTTTCTTCCATATAATAAGCATCCTACACTGAATAGTATCCCATTAAATCAATCTACTTTAATTTCAACAGAATTTACTAAAGTAAAAAATAAATATCAACACCAGTGAGAACATAAATAAGATATCCTGAGAGCTCAGACATAATAGTGCCAAAGTATTAAAGGGATTAGGACCAAAAGGATGATTAACAAGCTTTTAAACATCTTTTTCTGGAATCAGTTACCATTTTCCAAATAATCTCAAAACAAGAATTAAAATTAAAATGTAACAAAATACCAAAAACAAAGTAGCAATTTACTAGACTAACCATACCTGTTGCACAACCAAAGGCAAAACAAGAAAGTATCAAGGATTTTGAAGTCAAACCAATAAAATTAAAAAAGAGGATGAGATATAAAAGATACAATAATGCAAATTTATCTGACATCAAGTCCTCATATAAACATTTATAAATATTCAATATTAAGCATTGCCTCACCAAGAAATAGAAATTAAAATGAAAGGAAACTGGTACTGCTCAAGTGGTGAATGGAAAGGTGGATTGGTAAGAAATTTCACATCAAAATCCTCTTATCCCAATTTGGACATCAATCTGAATGACAGTTTGCCAATTAAGATGAAAAACACATGAGGATTCAGAAAACAAACTGTAGGTATTAACAACAACAACAACAATAACAACAACAACAACAAAAGACTGTCTTTGAAATTCATGAAACACAAGTTTTGACCAGGAATAATTTTGATTACTGCCTCTTTATCATTATGAAAGTTCTGGCCCCACCAAGATAATACTTATTTGTAAAATAAATAACAATACAGCAATAAGGATTTGATGCAAATGAAACATTCTTAAACACAAATAAATAATCTAGGACAAAATATCTGTTTCTGAATTCTGAACCAACCAGTTGGAAAAGTTTTAAATTTCTTACTCAATTAACAATATCAACAACAATAACAACAACAACACTTCCTAAAACAAGAAACACCACCATATGATATGTAATAGCACTCTAACCCTCCAATACAAATGAAAAGAAATCTCAAAATAGGTTTCATTCACTTTCTTTATCTAGGACAATAATTTTTTAATGGAATATTGAAGCTTACGTCCACCATAGCTATATTGAAAAATAAACCTGGGAAAACTCTACTAGGGTCCTATGAGAACATTTAACTTATCCCCAAATCTCTGTGGACACATGACCATAAATATCTGCAAAGATCCCAAACATTATTTTACAGGGAACAGCTAAACAAATTGGTCCCAACAGAAATACAAATAAATGGATTAAAAACTGGCTATCTAACCGTATACAGAGAGAAATCGTAATTGGTAGTCCGTCTAGTTGGGGAGAGGTTTCCAGTAGGGTCCCACAAGGATCGATATTGGGTCCCATTTTGTTTAATATCTTTATAAAAAATCTGGAAGACAAAGTAGAGAATGTGCTAATTAAGTAGACTGATGCCAGTAGATTAGGACTGGTGTTTAAAGTAAATTGGGTATAGATAAATTCTAATGGCCTTTACAATCATAAAGAAAGACCAATGCTAACAGAGAATGGAAATGCTAATTAGTCAAGTTTTTAAAAATGTATTATTATTTTTTAAATTACAAGTAGTAGAACTAAATCGACAAGATATTTTGGCATTACACAAGATTAGGAACAATAGATAGAGACAATGCAGAATCACAACACCCATGAATGTAGAATAAAGAACACCCTAAAATGGAGACCTTCCCAGTGCAGCTTTATTTACAGAATTGCTGGTTCTGGGCTTCTCGATATAATAAGGACATTGGAGCTATTTCAAATGTACAATAACCAGTGGTGAAAAGGCAAGAATGACTAGATTCTCAAACATGCATATACTTAGTAATTGGCAGAAAAACAAACTAGGAAACAACGTAAAACTTTAATCTTAAAAAAGAGTAGAAAATTTGCATGAGCAAAAATGGAGGGAAATTAATCAAAAGTGCATTGTATTAGGACACATGCTGGTGCATACACATGAACACACACACACACACACACACACACACACACACACGAATTCCAGGGACAACAGGAAGGATTATCCTAACTCCAGGATAGGGATTTTGCATTGTTTCCTTTTGTTATTTATATGTTTTAAGGAGGGATTATGTTCTTTGAAATACTGAAGGAGACACTTAGGAAAAAATATTTATAGATCTCATGTTCATTTGTAGCATATTTAAAAATATTAATATTTTACAATTTCATTTATTGCAGGAGGACAACAGTGGAGGGACATTTGTTTATGGACCTTCATGTGCAGGCAAGTGAAAATTTTTTTTTTTGGTGAAGTCAACTGTGCTAAACATATGTGCTAATGTAGAATGAGCTTCTCAGTTTCATTTTATTTTTATTTTGTTAACAGTGCAATAGACACTGAATATAAATAGGAAAAACTCCAAGGCTCAGAATTTTTATCAACTTTGCTATGCAAGTTTGACTGCTGCAATTTCTTAAAGAATGTTACTATTTGCATTACTAAAATTTCAGGACAGGAAATGCTTTAGGAGCTGAACATTTTCCTTTTCAAAGAGTTAAAAGAAATTACACAGAAAAGGCAGGAAAACCGTGGGAGTATTTGTTGAAGTAGCAATGGGTTCCTATATGGGCTGGCTTCCCATTTTCATCTCTCCTTGACCTCAGGACAAAGCATAGTTTAAAAAACAAGTCAATGGTGGTGAACCTAGGGCAGGTATGCAGCAGTAAGTCGTGTGTTATCACTGAAAGGTCTGAAAGGTTCACCATCACTGGTTTAGGTGATCAGGTACCTTACTTCCATCTCTAGAAAACTATCAGAGGTGAAAAATTCAATCCCTCTCCTAGAGACTGATTGTGTTTTGAGCAGACAGCAATGCTTGGCTGATTATATGTGCCCAATCTTTGAAGGAAAAATAAGTTTAGAATTACAGTTGAAAAGAAGTGAATGAAGGGACCATTCTGATAAGAAATGATGGCATTATTCATAAGGTAACACAAAAGAAACCTTTGTACCATCAGAACTCTATGTAGATTCCTTTCTAACTTTTCATGCTGGGTTGCAAAAGAACTACAGCGATCTGGAATTTTAGGTGGGTAATCTTTCATTTAATCAATATGGCATAGGTATTTTGTCCTAAGAAATAATTGATAAAATTTGACATAATGGGTTTGCTATAAATTCTACAGTTAATAGTCATTAAAAATACTATTTTTGCTTTAATATTAAAATTTCTGTCATGCACCGTTCCTTTTAAGATAATATTCTCTTTTAGGGGATGTGAATGAATTCTACATTGTAGACCATGTAAGATGTACAAGCTAAGGTCATCTATAAGTCTGAAGATGATGAATTTTGTTTTAAAACTAATAATACCTAGTACTAACATTTTATTAATAATTACCAATTACTGATTTTTCATGCACTAATGAGTATGATACCCTTTTTCCACATTATCAAAATAATCTTTATAATAGCATAATGAGAGAAGAATTAGCCCCATTTTACAGATGAGAAACTTGAAGGGTCAAATAAGCTGTTTTTATCTATTGTCACACAGTCATTAATGGGAGGGCAAATGCTGAAGCTGTCTTCAAAATACGTATTTAGAAACATTATGCTAAATCTCAAGTCCTAGTATCTTCTAGTATTGTGTTGATCAAAGAAAGTGGTGAAGCCACTTTTGGTAAAGAATATTAGCATAAGCATATACTTTTTCGTGTCCTCAGTTTCTCATGTTTGAGATTGAAAGTTGGATGATTTGAGTGGATGATGCTTTGTTATGGGAAGCTGTCCTGCACACTGCAGGGTGTTCTCAGCATCAAGCCCTGGCTTCCACACACTGGGTACAGGCAGCAACTCCCCTCTCCTAGTTTTGATAACCAAAATTGTCTCTAGACAGTGCCAAGAATTCCCTGGGAGATGACTTTGTCCCTGCTACAAGAACCACTGCACTGAAAGATTTCTAGGTATCTTTCTTATTCCCTCATATGCTATTGCCTGAATTATGTGTTCAGGCTGAGTCAGGAGGACATTTCTATGCCATGAGGCACCTGCCCAGTGAGCCATTCTCTACCCATCTCAGTACAATTGAATTTAGAGCTATCTAAAGCTTTTCAAGTTCAGTTTATATAAAATTTCTACTGCCTAGATCTTAAATTTATCATTTAAATGCAAATTAGTATGAAAAATAGGGTAGATGAAAGTAAAAAGAGGTCAGATGTTATCTTATTAAGTCAGCCTTGCATTAGGCAATTGATTCAGACACCTTTCAAACTGCAGTCCTAGGAGATAGTTTTATTTATTCATTCTCTTTTCCTTACTAAGGCGACAATATCAGGAAAATCATGAAAAGGTTTTAGAAAGTACTTTTTGACAGTCTGAGATACCCATAATGTGAGACTGGCCATTGTTATCTACAAAGCTACAGATTCCAAAGAGTAAGACATTGGGTATTGGAAACTAATAATTCCTATTCGCTATGGTTTATAGGCTTTTAAGGGCTACACTTTATTTGCATCATTATAAATATCATCTTCTGAACTAAAAATAGTTCAAAATCAAATATTAGACTTATAGATAAATATATGGGAAAGCTAAGTGAATCATAAATTCCACAGGATTTTCTCTAAATAAATCCCAATTGTAGGGATCATTTATTTGTACTATCTTTGAAGTTAAGGGGAAGGCGGAAATATTAAAATGTCAATGAAATAATTATTGTTATAGTCAATAATTGCCCATGGCTTAAAAGTATTGGTTTTTTCCTAGTCCTATCATTATGAACTATTTATTGAATCCAGTGTTACACACTACTTTATAAACACTATTTAGGGAAATATTAAATCAAGATCATGTGTTTTTCATTTCAAAGGGTATAAATCTTGACGAAGGGTAATCATATACACAAATATTCTGTTTAGTGTAGAAAATTGTCTAACAGCAAGCCAGATGAGATTACATTTTCGATTAAAGAGGGCTAAATCCATGGGGACTGCAGTCGCGAACCTCAAAGTGGAGATTCTTGGTTGCAAATTGGAATAACCTGGTGAACTTTAAAGAAGTATGATGTTTACACATACTCAAGACAATCAAATAAGGAGGGTAAGGGACCCAAGTGTCGGTATCATTTTTTATTTCCTCTAAGACACTTTACCACGGAACTATAGTTGAAACTACTGACCTGAGGAATAAAAAGGGTGTAAAACTGTGTAGGAAGTCTCTGAGCAGGCCTCACACTGCCAAGTGCCTCCTTCTATCATAAGTGGTATATGTTCACAGCATTAAGGGATACTGTGTCACTTCAGGAGAAAAATCATTCCTCCCCACTTATCTTTCTATCCTGATTAGTTTCAGGACAAAGTCTGAGTTTGTTGATTTTGAGTCTTCACCACATCTCTATCCTTGCTTGTTTCCTTTGTAAGTCAAAGAGAATTCAGATCTAAGGTCCAGAGCCTTTGTTTTGCATAGAGTTTAATAACATAGTTTGTGTTTATTTATTTACTTGAACTTATCTTCCAGCAAGTGAAACCAATGAGAATGAGATGAACTTCCCTTTTTAATTTAAACAAGGTGCGAAACTTTAAAGAAATATAAAGTAAATATAGACTTTTCATATATGGAAAAAATCATATAGGTGGTTTTCAGATAATGAAGGTTTGGGCAACCAACCCTAAGATTAACTGATAGGGGAAACAACTTTGAGATGATTAGTTGGGACCCTAACCATGCCTCTCACATATGAATTTGAGGAAAATTACCCATTCTCTGCCCTGGGCCTTGGTTTTCTCCTATGTTGAGCAAGGCCATTATCTCCAAGGCTAGCATTGTTTTGTGAGTTAGAGGAGCAAGGAGGGCTTGCCCTCTGAATTTACCTTGTTGACATCCAGGCGCATCTTCTCATTGTTGGCACTAGCCGCCTTCTCGGCTGCTTTCTTTTGGCGTTGGGGTCCCCTCCCGAAGAAGATGTAGTTGACCAAAGCATATTCCAGAAGTGCCATGAAAACGAAGACAAAGCACCCCATTAGGTACATGTCAATGGCCTTCACATAGGGGATTTTAGGGAGAGTTTCTCTAAGGTGGGTGTTGATTGTGGTCATGGTAAGGACAGTTGTAATTCCTGAAAAGAAATGACAATGGTAGAGTAAGATTCCTACTCCCTCAGAGTATCTGAAAATGTTAACTTATGCACAGTATGTTTACTGGGCACTTAATATATACCAGCCCTGAGACAGGCCCCGGAGTTATGTGTAAGTTAACTTAAAATGAACATTAATCATTTTGGAAAATTTCCTTTAATAGTATTTTTAACTTATATTTATATATGTAGTGAGTAATAAATGTGTAGAAATGTGAATTAAATGTTATGTTAGACATGTACATAAGATGAGAATTCAAATGCAAAAGACCATAAATCACACGGGGAGGAGATCAGGAAATGGACACTTTTTCAGGAAATAGACACCAGAAAAACAAGATAATGTTACCCAGAAGACTGAGAACTGAGGGTCAAAAGATGGATTTAGGGCACTGGTGATAGAGAACGTTATATAAAGGTTGGGTTTGAGGGAGAGTTCACAGCCCATTAAAGGATTTTGAGAAAAGCATCCCATGTACACTACTGGGGAGGATGGGAAGAATGGTGAGAAAAATGGAGGTTAAATAAGGGTGCACCATGGGGAGTCCCAGGGGGAATTTAAACTTGAGGGCAATGTAGAGCTGGGAGGTACATGGACAAACTGAATTTAGGACAACCGGAAGCAGTATCGACAATGGGAGAGAAACATTCAAGAGAATAAAGAATACCAGTTATGAGGCTGTCAGGCTAATCTGTGCAAATAATGGAAGGCAAGTAAATTAAAATACTGGCAACAGTTCTGAAATCAATGACTACACCATTACACAAATGGTATAGAGGAATGATTGTCAACATTCAGAAACTGGAAGTGGAGGGAGACAAAGCAGGACTCTGAGCTCTTCTGGTTTTGGATTAGACAATTAGTCATATAATGCCCAGATAAGTAACATCTTATAGATTCTTTATAGGAAATGCCACACTGGGTCAGGCTGTAATTGTTCATCTAGTTAAGTGGATAGCTCTGACAGTAGAAAGTAGTTTCTCTCAAAACTGTAATCGGAAGGTAAAAGCATTGGGAGTCCAGAGTCCTGAGTAAAGTCCAGCATGGTAGCAAAATAGTGATGTGAAAATAGACAAAGCTCAACAGTCAAGATCACAGAAATGGGCAATTGTAGAGCCATCATTTGTACCATGATCTTTCCAACTCTGGAAACTTACCTTAAACACTCTATAATAGCATATCCTAATAGTTAAATTTCATATCTACGATGTTTAGCAGGCATAGTTTTCTTATTTAATTTTATCTCTCTAAAAATAACATCATAGTATTTATTTTTTATTCATTTTCATTAAAAGCTACAGAAAATATAAATTTGAGCTTTGGTTTTTCTTTAAGTATCTTGCAATTCTCATGTCTTCTTTATATTAGTCATTTTAAAACATTTTCTAATTTAATTTTTCTCTTTATCCTTTCAACTACAAATTATCTTGTTCCACATGTATGTATTTAAATAGACAATGTTGATTTTGCCATTTATCTAAATCTCATTTTATGGTATTTCTGAACCTAGTGGCAAATTGCTCACATAAAAAGATATTTTTCAAATTTCTCAGAAAATGAGTAAATTATCCATCATTCCTATAATACAAACAAAATGGGAAACTGATCATATCTTTGGGAAAATAAGATATTCTTAGATTGTATTCATTCCCTCATTTAGCGAGTATTTGTGAGTACGTTCTCCTGTGTAAGACATTAAATAAATATAAATTATAATTGAGGTCATCCATACAGGGGAGTTCTATGGCTTTCTAAGTGTATGATTCACAAGATCTTGACTCAGTCCAGGAGGCTGTCCTTCTCCCCCCCCCATTCTTGAACCATCACAATCTAATCTTAAAAATGACCCCATTAAATCTAAAACTAAATTGTATCACTTCTTTACTCAGTGGATCTCTATTTCATTCAAGATACAAGCAAAGCTTTTACTATAGCCTACAAAGCTCTTTGGATCTTTCAGTCCCTTGTGCTCAACATTATCTTTACTACAGCCCCAAACTCACTCTTCATTGGCTTCACTTGCCTCCTGCTCAGTTGTTTGGCTTGTTTGTGCTAAAGGTCTTTGAATAGCCTGGAATATTATCACCCAGTTATGTCCATGGCTCCTCATCTTCTTAAAGTCTTTAGTCTAGTAGCAACTTCTGAGTGAGGGTCACTGTGATTATTCTAAACTATATTCCCTAGTATATCCAAGTATTCTTACCTTGTTTGTTTCCTTCTGTAGGTTCACTCTGTGATAAAACTTCCATGATTATTTAATTTATTATCTACCTTTTACTACTAAAACATAACTTCCAGAAGAGGACTGCTGTATGTACTTCTTTTACTTAGTGCATTTTAAGTGTTCAGCATTTTTTTTTTAATGTACATGGTACTGGTTTTGAACACAGACCCTTCACACTGAGCTACATTCCGGCTCTTATCTTAATTTTTATTTTGAGACAGGGTCTCCCTAACTCACTAAGTTTCCCAGGATGGTCTTGAACTTATGATCCTCCTCCCTCAGCCTCTCAGAGTGTTGGGAATATAGGTCTGCACCAACATTCCTAGCTTTAACAAATATTTTTTGCATGAATAAATGAACAACTTTCCTAAGGAAGTAATGACTGAATTGGGATCTCATGGTGAAGAAGTGAACAATTCAATATTTTAAAGGTAAGAGGTAGAACTCGAGATTATAAAAACTGTATAAAGGGTTATGAATTCACTGGAAATAGTAACAAAAACATTAAATATAATGTACTGTCTTCCTCAGGCATATAAGTGTTGCCTCTGGTGATTTCCTAGTGTTCTTACTCTGTTGTCTCTTGCACTCTGCATGCTGCTCAAAAACATGAATCAAACTTCAAAATCTTTTTTACTTATCTGTTTGCTACACACTACATTTCCTTGTTTGGCATTCAGGAATAATAAAAAGATGGATGGGAGCCCTTCTCAAGTAAACAAGCCCAGAAACAAATTGAATGATTATGCAAGCAATATTGCATGAAATATGTTGCGATAAAAATATCAAACTGATGAAATTAATTTCATTACCAATAGCTATATGGTTAACTAATTTTGACACTGAAGCACTTTAATTCATGTTTAATTGATTTAATGCTGAATCAGAGCACCCGAAGTCTAATGGCTAAACTCTTGCAAAGTGCAAGGTCCAGCCTGGTCATGCATCACAAATGCCTGGGTGAGGAAAGCGCATGTGCACACATTCACAAAGCCAAGCTCCACGTGCAGCTGGAAAACTGCATACCTAATGCCACTCTTGCAGCCGAAGCATCGTAATTAATCCAGAAGGAGACCCAGGAGAGGATAGTAATCAGGATGGAGGGCATGTATGTTTGCAGGATGAAGTAGCCAATGTTTCTCTTAAGCTTAAAGCTGAGGGACAATCTGGGATAGGAACCTGGAAAGACAATTTTAGAACATCACCATTATTAATCCATATGTATTGGATACTTCCTGTTAAAGGCGCATACACCATTTGTACATTTTCCCCAAATCCAATTTTAGCTCTGGGTAAAGGAATCTATTCTCAGCCAAAGTACTCCATAAGCACAGGCTTTTAATTATCAGGAATACTCACTATGGAATATATTCTCACCAGTAATTAAAAGGAACCCTGCTCTCCCTGCTCAGTCTCATATACCACATTAAGGACACACATTCTCTGCTATTGTGATGACAAGACAACTTGTACTGTCCCTTTGTTCACTTGTTTAATTGTTCCTCATTAAGTTCATCCTATAAGTTTTCTCTTTAACATGCTGTGATCATAGGATAAAAACCCAATCTCATGTAGTTCTGTGATCAATAGCAAAGCTTCAGGAAGTGAAGGTCTGTATATATTTTTATGTTCTATATATACTCTTTATTCTTAATAATTTAACCACTTGCATCAGAGTGCTAAGGGGATCCCTTACCCTCTTCGAAGTGGAGAATCACTGATTTTGAGCAGAATTTGTGAAAAATACAACTAAGGAATCAGTTTATTAAATTTGAATTCTTTATGGTGATTTGGGAATTATTCTTTAGAGAAGATACATAGGAGATCATAATCTTACAGTATTTTAATATATAATAGAGGCGAGGCTATTTTCAATATTTGAAAGAAATTGCATTTAGTCTTCTTGGTCTAAGCCAAGTATCCCAATATATAAGTAAAATCATTCCAAATAAGAGCACATCTCCACAGCTTTATGGATTTAGAGTACCTCACACTTAGGAAAAGTTTCTGTTAGAGCTAGATACAACTTTGAATCTTTACTAAGTAACACACTTCTTGCTTGAAGTGAGTTGCAGGGATATGAACCCTTAAAAGGAGAGGCAATTCAGTATTTGGTAATGGTATTGTCTATTTCTTTGCCTATGGGATTCACTTCAATAAGAAAAATATAAGAAGAAATATTCCTGTAGGCTTACTTTTTATTTTTCTTTTCTACTAAATTAATATCTAGCAAATTACTGCCTTCCTGGGGTTTTTATGTAAAAATTGTGCTGCTGAAATCAAGTGTGACAATCTGAAATCTCAATTCCATAAGGATAAAGATGGCAAGGTAACAGGATAATCTCAACATCTGGAAGGGGTTATAACTCAAATCTGGGTAAAACTGGAAGGAAGTTATAACCCTTTGAAAAAATATGAAATCCTCCTACTTCACTGTCTTTAGAGAATTTCACCATGGTGAGTCTAGTTTGACTTTCTGCTTGGTAATCCTCAGTATAGTTCTAAGAACTGTGATGAATTCATGGGTTGCATAAAGTTGAAGGACAACTGTGACCCAGGTCTTTATTTCACTTTCTGTATTCTGTCTTTAAAAACTAGTTCCTTTTATGGCAAATAAGAGACCTGACCTTCTCAGCTTTGCTGGTGGCCCCTTCTGGAAAAGAATGGAGCAATAAGCTGAGTGGCAAACAGGATATTTAGCAGAGCTGTCTTCTAAAGTTATGGTCCTTCCCAGAAACACAACCCTGAAAGAAGTGAACTCCTATGACAAAATATGATAAATATTCTTTCCCCTGAACCCTTTTCCTCATACAAACCTGTAGAAAAAACGACCTTCTTGGTGATAAGTTTGTAATCCACAATGGAGAACTGCGGAAGCTCAATCTTTGTCACTCCTGTCACTGCGTTGTCATCCCCACGCCAGTAAAACTCAATGTCGTCAGTTGTATATCCATCTGTGAAAGGAAACATACATACCAATTCATAAAGCAGAAACAAGCACAAAACAGAATGTCTGTTTAGAAGATGAACTGTATACATAATAAAAACTATGGCTGGCTGATATGTTAAATATTATACTAAGCATTTGAAGTCTGGTACCAAATTTAATCTCATACGTGATTCAGGAGACAAGTATAATTAGACCCACACAGAGTAACAAAGGCTTAGAGAAATTAACAGCAAACATCATCCTGGAGAGAAGGGCTACAGCTGGGGCTTGAACATACTTTTATTTGGTTATGAATCTTACTCTGTAAAACGCGATCACATTATCCTATCTCCTTATCACATACTTCTAAAATGTACTATAAGAGAGAAATCATTGAAATTGTCAGTTTAGTACCGAATGTTATCAAACTCTGCCTTCTAATATAAAATATTTGAATTACATTATATATGCCTTTCATGTCAGAAGTGATTACAAAAAGTATTTTTAATATTCATAAATGTGATCTCCAAAGTTGATTTTGTAACATATATAATTTTTAAAAAAGCAAAACTTGATATAATGTTAATTTCAACATTCCTGAGGAACAAGTATAAATAAATAGTATAAATTTTATATGTATGATACAATTAGGAAGTAGACATTCATTCCAATCAACAATTTTTTGATAAATGCCTACTATGCTCATCAATGCACAGTCTCTGGGGAAAGGATTCTAATTAACAAAGATATATTCTGTATTTCAATTCTACTTTCAATCCCTAATTTGGAGTAGAATTTTAACAAATAGACACAGATATCACCTTAATAAGTAATATCTAATTGTGATAAATAGCACATATTAGACTCTAGTGCTATTCGATGAAGCCTGGAATGGAATCCAATGTACATTAATAATATTTTACAACACACACCATCCCCAATTAAAAAGTATGTATTACAATGAACATGAAGAGATACTGTATCTTCTCAAAGAACTTTTATGTCTTGATAGCTAAATATTTTACTAGTTTAAATGGGCAGGGTGGATGTTGCTCCCTCAATTTCAAAAGCAAAGATTAAAAAAAACCCCAAATCTCCAAAACAAATGATACATGTTGTATAAATCTATGCCTTTTGATATGTGAGTAGTCAGTGTGACATGGATGACGAGAAAGCTAGCATTTGACTTAGTTCTAGATGATTTTCAATACGTTGCCTCTCATTCCTCCAAAAAAGAGAGCTGCATCTTTTTCAAAGATACATGGAAGCAAATTATTTTTCTCACAGAACCATGATAACCTTCACTTTGAGAATCTGTTTCAGCTTCACCATAGTTCAGGCAATGGTGATTTTTTTCATATATTGAGTTTCAAAACTTTTATAATAATAATGAGTGAAAAATAATTAGATTTCTTTAAAAAGACAGCAAAGCGGTATGCACTGAAGTCCTTTGTTGATGTATTGCAAATCAAACTTTTTTATTTTATGCATGGAGTTCCAGAAATTGAGTCATTAAATTATATTGTATTGTTATTATTAAAAATAATAACTGACATAATAAATTCAGATGACCTATGAATAAACCAAAATACAAATTCATTGTCATACACCTGTGGGAATTAAAGCTATATGAATGTTAAAGTGTGTGATCAGAAAGGAAAAATATGTACACATATAACTATAAAATAAAAATGACACATTTTTTTCAAGTATTTACTATACAAGATCTAAGGCGTAGAAATGTCATTTTAAACACATTCACATAATGACTAAACACATTCTTGCAAATGTGACATTAGTTTACTAGATAAGATGACATTTTTTTAGATTTTTCCCTGCTTTACTGTCAGCCAACATGGATATTTTGTCTTTGATAAGTGAACATTCCATTTTAGAATAATTACACTGGGCCAAAATATGAAGCTATATCAAGACATTAAACCATGAGGACCAATATAAACCTTCAGAAGAAGTGAATTACCAATGCCAACATTTAACTTTTCCCATGGGAAATTAAAGAGTTAACTGTTCTCTCATTACTTATTTAAACTTTGTTCCTCAATTGGATTAGTAAATGTTCTAGGGTAATTATCTATTTTGTACCTCCCACTGTATCTGACACAGTAATAGTCACTTAGCAGTTCTTTAACCTCCTAATTTTCAATTATCATTGCTGCTTGGCAATGAATGAGAATGTTGAGTCAGTTCTATGGGGAAGATTCACAATAGACATGTGTGATTTCAATTTTTTAAGAACCATCCTAACTCAGATTTTCTGTCTTCTATGTGTATATCACAACACTTTAAAAGCTTTCTGAATCAAACAAATCATTGTTTAAACATTCGCATGCAGATTCCTATTAGTATTTAAAATTTTATGTGGTTACTATTATTAGTAAGAAACTATTAGGAAATCTTGATTTCTGCTCAAAGAAACATTAATCCTGTAATTTCATGGAAAATAGTTGCGCAATAAATATCTTTGAGAGTAAAAGCACATTTGGGCCTCTTATAAAGTCATAAAACATTTAACAGTAAAGAATGGAAAATTCTGCAATAAAATATTCACTTAATTTTACTTGTCATAAGTCAAACCTATTTGATCAGATAATTTTTTAGCATATAAAACTTATCCACCATGTGTAATCATTCGCTAAAGTACTGGACTGGAATAATTCACACATTTTAGGGGAACCATCCACAGTGCTTTTTTAGTTATAATCTCCAACTCCCAAAAGCCAGGTAAGCACTGTAGAAGGCCCACAGTTCCTCAGAACCAAATCATGCTCCATTAATAAACACTGTTTTTCCACAAGAAATTTCCAGGTCAAAACTAAACATTTTCGGTAACTTAGAAATAGAATTGCCTTTTAACATAGCTAGGCGGATAAACGTTTCAGAAAAAAAGCACAGTTAAATATTCAGCAAGAAAACAAGTGTACTCTTGTCTGAATGGAGTGAACACTGTTAGAAGTCTTTCAGTCCACAGATAGCAGGGACCCTCTCCATGCGTAAGACTACATACTGTACAAAGTACAGGACTGTGTACAGTCGATGCCAAAATCACTTGGATTTTCAGTCACCCATAGCTCTTTAAATTCAACACAGATAGTGTTCTGAAGACACCCTGAGTGATTGCTCTGACTGCTTAATTGTATCTTATTCTTCACTCTGTTCTTCATTTGGACTGATAGACACAAAGGTTCTGCTGTCAAATCATTTCTAGACCTGAACCAGTTCAAAATAATTGGTCTAGGAAAGATCAGGCTAGTGCTGTCTTAGGAAGGAGAGCATCAAGTCAGGGCTGAGGATCCATTTCACATCAAAGATAACCTATTTTTGTATTTAATATTATAATTTTTAAAAGTTCAGATCTTAAAATGTAAGAGAATAAAAAAATCTATCCCAAGTAAAATGTCAAATTGTGAGATTTAAAGACAGTTTCTCCATTCAGATTTCAATGAAAAATTGTATTTGTTGTCTCCATGTGGGAGAAAGATGATCTGGTGATTGTTTCTGCAAGTTTAGCTCCATCATGTGTTTCTTAAAATGTTTTTGTTGTGTTTGGAGAGGTTAAACAGTAATTTTAATGGTCCAGGTTAAAAAATGAAAAATTATAAATAAAAATAGCCACAACACATAATAATCATAGCTACCAGTTGCAGAGTCCTATGCATTGTGTATTGCCTTAAGCTTTTGATATGTTCCCCTCTCTAAAAGAACTGGAGTGCATTATGAATATCAGGATTCTTCCCTGTATACAACTTGGGTTTGTCCACATGCATGGGTTGTATGTCCTAAAATAACACAGAGAAGCTAGAAAACTTTTGGCTTAAAAACAGGCCAATGCTTCTCAAACAACGTGCGTAGATCTTATTAAAATGGGGATTCTGATTTAGTAGATGAAGATTAGATTCTGCAGTTATAACCAATCCTGGGTGGGTTGTGCTCTTTGTCCACAAACCGTCCTTAATATAGCAAGGGATTAAAAGCTTTTACAGAGTGGCAGTTATTTACCATACCATGAGAACCAAGCTAGGTAAGAAATCTAGCCTGATTCAGAGAAGATCAAAGTTTCTTCTGAACAAAACTTTTATTAGCTGAAAAATTAAAATATATTCCAATTTCTGTCCTTCTGAAAGAGACAAGAGGAGAAGCATGTGATGCTGTGTCTATCCAGGGGCTTGGTTTCCATTAACAGTCTAATCTACAATTATCAATAAGCGAAAATAGCAGGGAACTAAGTCCAAATAGCATGGAACTAAGTCCAAAGTTTTCTGCAAATGTGTGTTCATGTTAGTTGATTTAAATAGTCAGCCTCATTAGGACTCAGAGTACAGCACTCAAGCATTAGACTTCCACATCTTTTATTTATATTCTTTTATATACTAGACAGCTACCTGTTAAATGGTCCCCCTTCCTCTAACTCATACTACACAAACTACTATTATTGTTTTAGAGCAGTTTGATGATATTATTTCTATGCTTTCAAAAAACTGAAACAAGATGAAGAGCAAAAATACAGAGATTCCTTGATGGTGTTCTCAGTTGCCCTTAAATTAAATAAAAATTCTTGACTCAGGTATTCAAAATTCCATCATGCAACTTCTAACTGCCTCATCTTCTGTACTCTTCTGCCTCTTTCAAATGTCTCATCTCCTGCTCATATTCTTCAGGAATCCTCAGTAACACTTTGAATTTCAGGCCCTGGTTCAGATTGTGTCAGTACTGGAAATATAAATATGTTTCCCTCTCCCATGCCTGCACCCTTTAAAGACTCATCTCAGCTTCATCTTTCCCAAGACACTGCTTTAATTTCTTTTAGCTAGGAGCCTCCTCCTGTTCCTTCCTTGATATTTTCACAGCATTCTAACTGACTTCAACTATTATATTTTTCACAGCTAGTTTTGCATTAAGAGGATTTGTGGTTGTGCTGCTGTTGGCTACTAGACAATCAAGATCCTTCCTGCCCCTTCTCTGGCTCCTCTCTTCCTTAATGCAGGTTTTAACTCAGGGTGGCACTCACACTAGCTTGCTGAATTGAACTGTAAACATGCAAGCTGGGATCTCTTTGCTTGCTGTCAACCAGACGGTCCTCTGAGAGTGCAGTGAGGAGCAGCCACCATTTGCTGAGTTGCAGTATGGGAGATAGCAAGTTTGGGCATCATTAGTGGCTTGGGATGTGGAAGTCCTGTGCACCAGCCTCAAAGTCATTAACAGAAAGGCAGTGCTGCCGGAACCAGTCCCTGAAAGGGAGCTGTCAAGCTGTAGCAAAGGCCCCAGTGTTGAAGCAGACTTCCTGAGACTCCTTACTTTGAATACATATTGTCATTCCTGAGGTGAACAAAAATTTCCTAGGAGTGGCCACACCCCTCTGGTAATGACTTTCTCTGGGTTTATAGATTTTGGAAACCAATCTGTCGCAGTAGTCTCCAGGTGGAAGCCAATACCTACAGCTCAGATGTAATAATGTTCCCTGGTGAAAAGTGGATATAGTTACACAGAAGCGTTTGTTAACTCAAGAGTGATAATGGAAGATGTTTAAATTAACAAGGCCAATTGAATGGCCAAGGAGATATGCACAGCTGTGCAATAAAATGCCATCAACTGTTACACCAGCCCATCTGTTTTCTAATAAAAGGTGGCAGAGGAAGTAAAGTCCTAAGTGATTGATACAGAAACTGAACTGGGCCTCTCTGTATTCTTTTGCACATCTTCACTGGGATGCGGGGTCACTTAAGAACTTGCTTATTTAAGGATGGCATGCAGGATTTAAATAGTTGGCTTGTTCTAGAGATTGCTAGTATATACCTTGACTAACAAAATTTTTCATCCTGTCTCTACACTCCAGATATAAGCCCCTATTTGCACTTGCATAATTTCCTCCACAAATTTAATTTAAATTATCTGGTAAGGAATCAGTTTCCTTTACTCAACTGTGGGTTCTTATTTAAACAGAGAACATACATTCTTAAATTTATAACCATGGCTTGGTGCAGAAAGGTGGCAAATATCAGATATTTAGTAGGCACCTTCTGAGAGGGATTGAAATTGTGCTTGGGGAGAGGGCTTCTGTCAGCAGCAGAAGGGAGGCATGGAGACTGGGGGCTGACACACACCTCATGCAGACAGAAATGCATATTTACATATGGTGCTGCTCTTTCATCTGGAGGAGCCAGGGAAAATTCACTGAATTGAACTAGAGCAAAAGCTCAATAAAACGGCCACTAGCTTAGCTTTTTAAAGCATTTCCTTTGTGAAGTCAAGTGTTTCATAAGCATTACTTCATCTAGTCCTTCATATAACCCTCTGATGTGGAAACTACTTTCTTCATTTTATAGATGAAGAACCTACAATATAAGTAAGTTAAGTCACTTTCCCTAATGTCAGATATGAGAATTGAATTTAATCCTCCTTAACAGTAGAATCTAATCCCTTTATCAGTATGTTTACCAAGAGACCTATTACTCACAGCCGTATTTTTGAATTATGCCATAACATTGTAGAAATATTTCTGTGATCATTCTCAATTGCATCCACACCCCTTTGCAATGTAAGTTTGCAACTACTATGATGAAGCAGAAAATTTCCCTACACCCTGAATCTGAGCTGATCTTGCTGCTTGTTTTAATCAAAAGTAGCAACATTGAGCCTAACTTGAGCTCAGGCTACAGGATGCTTTGCAGTCCCCTTGCTCTCTGGCAATTGCTGCTGCCACCATGTAAACAGGCTCTGCGGAGTTTACTGGGTGACGTGGTACATGTTACTTTCATCATGGCAGTCAGATAGCAAGTACCCAGCCCACCTGTGTGAGGAAAACAAGTGCATGCATGGAGCCAGCTAATATCAGCTGAGCCTAGATTAGACTGGCAGGACCTCCCAGCTTCTCAGCACCTTTCTGAGCAATAATAAAGGGCTTTTATTTTAATTCACTGGCTTTGGGATTAGATTATTAAGTAATAACAGCTAATGAAGAGCATTAAGTTCTGTTTAAAACAAAACAAACTTCTCTTTCCCTCACTGAGTAGTGTAGTGTATACACTTTCACTGTCAGTATAACATTCAAAACCACAGCCGAGCACTGCTTCCGGGAATTCCAGCTGCTTTTTTGAATATTAGAAGCTGAGCCATACACACAAATCAAAGGAGCTACCTGGATTCTTGTCCCGGTCTTTCTATATACAAGCTGTAGGATTTTGAGCAAATTACATACTCAGGGCTCAGTTCCTATATCTGAAAAATAACATCACTTTTCTAAAACAGCAATCCTCAAATTTTTGTCTCAGAATCCCTTTGTACTGAAAATTACTGAAAACTTCAAAAAGCCTTTCTTTATATAGGTTATAGCTTTTGATATTTCCCATGCTAGAAAATTAAATATATGTTTAAAAAAAATTTGTCATCAATTAGTTGAAACCAACAATAATGATGCTATTACCTGCTAATATAAACAACATTCTTACGAGGAATAACTATTTCCTAAAACAAATTTATATTGTCATATTTTCCAAAGTGCCCCCCCTTTATATACCCATATGCATATTGTTTTCAATTTCCATCAACATCTTTCATACTAAGGATTTACTAGGACATTATTTTTATATTTGCTTCTGTCTCCATTTTTTGCAGTGACTCACTTGATGTAGCCTCTGGAAAATCTGACTGTATGTTGTTAAAGAATGAAAGTAGACAGATACTGAAAAGACTCAGGGACCCTCAGGAGTCTCTAGACTACATTTGAAAATCACTATTCCAGGACACCTGTAATCTGAAATTCTGTGATTTTTAAGTAAAATTATAAGTAATTCATTCAACTTTGTATTATTAAAAATTATCTGAAACTCACCATCTTGTTTTCCTATTAAGTAGATATAAAAATAATTCACTCTTAAATAGCCAGAGATTTAAAGGTCTCATCATATATATGTCCAAAACTAAGGTAAAATAATATATACTTGAAATACTTAAAGTTTAATGTAAATCATTTGGTTCTCCTTCAAGAACTAGAATTTGTATATTTGAAAAAAGAAATTAATGTGTTTATATACAACTGAAGCTACTGACCGTGAATTTCTGACTCTCACCCTAGGGGAAGTAAACATATGTGAATAAAGTAAACCACCATCTCCCTTAGTATGGTCCCTAAATATCTATGGACATTAATTCACATAAACAAGACCTGACTTTATGACTTCATCAATGCAGGCAAGTTAGTTAATATTTGGGTCTAACATGAAATGAAACATTTCATTTTAAAAAGTTACATAGGAAACAGCTTATACGGGGCATAATGACTTCATTAATGTTCACACAAATCTTTTATTTTTTCTGAATGATTCATTATATTCCTAACTTGAAAGCAAATAGCCTTTAAATTGATTTTTAAAAGTTTAATGTCAAAGATGAAATACAGAACATAGAAATATATAAAAACGTAAGATAATTATCAAGATAAGACCCAAATTCAACCAAGTGCATCAACCTAATGTCTTTATTGTTCTTTTATTCAAGTTGAACAGAGAATTATTAGCATCTCTTTGTGATTTTAATGATATACATACAAATTTGTCAATAATCCTACCCACATATGGTGTAGTTTATTCTCCTTCTTCTGAAGATCTGGTTGGACTCAATGGCATATGTCCAAAATACAGCTGAAGTGATGGGAGGTCATTTCTGAGATTGGGTTATAAAAAGACTGAAGCTCTATCTTGGATATGCTTACTTCCCTCCATGCTCCTCCATATTGAACTGGCTCATGGGAGACCCATGTGGTGGGAAAGTGAGGGAGACCTCCCTCCAGCCAACAGCCAGAGGAGCCAAAGTCCTTAGCCCAACAGTTGGAAGGGACTGAGTACTGTCACAGTCTTGTCAATGAGGCTTGATGTGGACTTTGGGCATTTGACCCTCTAATGAGATTGCAGCCCCAACCAGCAGCTTGACCAGACCCGCCTGAGAGACTCAGGGCCAGAGTTGGGTAGCTAAGCTACTCCCTATTCTGCAACCTCAGAAACCATGAAATACTAAGTCCCTGCTATTCTAAGAGGCTATGCTTGTAGATAATTTGTTAACCAAAAATAAATAACCAGTTAACCCTTTCATTATATAAACATTCAAACATCTAGGTGTAGAAGGAATGCATCTCACACAATGAAGGCCACCTATGATAAGCCACAGTTATCGTCTTTAATGGTGGAAATGGTGTCTTTTAGACCAGGAGCAAGACAATAATGTCTATGCTCACTGCTTCTATTCAACCTGGCAATTGAGTCTTCATCAGAGAAATTAGGCAATAGAAAGAAATAAAAGGAATCAAGTTTTAAAGAGAATTTAAATTACTCTGTTTTCAGATGACATGCTCATACATAGAGAAAATGCTAAAGATACCACCAAAAATATGTGCTAAAACAAACAAATTTAATAAAAATTCAGCACCCAAAATCAACATAAAAAATAATTAGTGTTTTGATACACTAACAATGAACTATCTGAAAAAGAAATCAAGGAAAAAATCCTATTTACAATGGCTACAAAAATACTTCAGAACAAATTTAATCTATGAGGTGATCTGCATACTGAAAACTGAAAGAACTAATGGAAAAAACTGAAGATGATAAATATAACGAATAGTCTGTTTATGGACTGAAAGGATAAATATTGTTAAAACATCAATATTGCTCAAAGCAATCTACAGAGTCAATGCAGTATGTGTTAAATTTCTGACATATTTTATTGACATATTTTAAGAAAAAAATCTTAAACTCCGTATAGAACAAAAAAGTTATCATATGCAAAAAATGACTTGTATTTTGATGTTTGTATTTGAGCTTTTCCAATAGGTTTGTAGTAGGATCTCCTTGTGGTTAATTCATTTTCCAAACAAACTTAAAATCAAGTGGCAGGTTTCTCCAAACCATGTTATCTTTTAATAACTAGTTTTACATACAAATGTTTTTGATGATGAGAGGGGGAAAAAAGGACTAATGTTACCAACATATTAAATTGATATTTAAAACAGTAACCACTCAATGTTTACTGGTCCAACAAATCATTCAGGATTTGTTTAACAAGCCTCTTCCTGTGCCCTACCCTCAGAGCCTCTAACTGTGGAGACCTGAGTTTGAAGGAAGGTGGCTTCTTCATATTTAATAAACATACTGGACCACATTTCCATGCAAAAGAGAGAAATTTTCTCTAGAGTTTGAAATAATTCTTTAAAAACTTAAGAAAACTCAAACATTTATGTTCTTAAACATGGGGTAATCCTGGGACTATGAGATCTGTAATCTTGAGATCTTTCTAAGAGAATGTATGGCATATGAAACCACAAATATGACACTTCCACATGTTGAAAATAAAACTTGAGCAACTTTACTGGGATCTCATCTCAAAATGTACTCAATTAATTCTCTCCATCTCCCACTACTAGTATCATGCACTCTGACTACATCACCTCATGCCTGAAACACTGCCATAGGTGCTTAACTGGTTTCACCACTTCCACTTTTATTCCCCTACAATATGTAGTACGCAGTGAGCTTTAAAAGGGTAACAATGACCATGACTTTCTGCTTAAAACCTCCCAATAGCTTCGCATTTACCAAATAAACAAAACAAATATTTTTACATAATCTGACTTTTGTCCTGGCCACCTCTTTAAAGTCATCTTCTTCTGCTTTTTGAGCCACACTAGTTTGAACTTCTCTTTGCTCTTTAAGTACAAAGAACTCATTGTTGTCTCTAGACCTTCACTTTATGTAACTCTTTAGCTAGATGCTTCTTATTCTTCATCCAGGTTTGCTTCAGTGACTGCCTCATGAAGCCTGGCCTCCCTGTAATAATTCTTCTCACAATACCACCTTGTTTAATTTTATTTATAGTTCATTTTTCAGGACCAGACTTCTTTGTTTGTTTATTCTATAGTTTCCCTGCCTGAGAATATATGTTCCCATGGGGCAGAAATGGGTTCACTTTTCACATCTGTGATTCTTCTTGGTACATAGAGGGTCCTCCATAAATCTTTCTGAATGAACATATGCTGATTCTTAACTTTGCTGATTAACAGCTTCACAATAGGTAAAACTGTTCTCATCACTTGCCACATGTTCGAAATAAGTCCAAAACATCTTCAGTAGGTATGTAGTTCAAAATCTCTCAGATGAATTACTAAATACTTTTAACTATTGGAAAAACTACACCAAATATGTATAAATACACAGATATAAAAGTATCCTGATTGTTCTTTATTTAGATGAGTGCTTTGCCATTTTATAATATGAACAGTGTATCTCAGTCTTATTCAACATTTATAGCACAAAGGAATAGATCCTCTCAACTTATTCATTGTTCAAAAGGGGAGATGATACTTTTATATAATGCCTTATATATATTCCTAAAATACCTTACTCAAAAGTCAACTTTTTAAATTAATTTTGCCAACATACCAACTTTAGTTTTATTCTGCTGTCCTTATTCTGTTGTAAACTTCAATTTTCTCCAACATTACCAAGTACAATGGTGAATATTGTTATTTTAATATATAAAAAGAGATGAAGTAAATTAAATTTAAAACCAGGCTTTAGATTCAGCTACATTTACATACATGGGATCAAGTGAAGGTAAAGATAGAATGTTTTTGCTACTTTGATATTTGCAAATTTACTGAAATTTAAGCAAAGTGGATAACATTTTAAGATTAACTGTAATAAAAACCATTCGAATAATTGTACATTTTTTGAAAATAGCCATATGTTCCACAAGATCCTTTATGGTCTGAATCTGGCTTCTATCTATTTTTCAATTCATGCTAAGGATACAGCCCATTGGAGAGGATGGCTATAGTGGATGAGCGACTATTCCCTCATCCCTTCCCTGGCTGATTATATTTGGGTGAGTGCCTTCTTTAGGATGCATCGATCATATTCCCTGGCCAGTGATCTGGACTCAAAATACTGAGCGAGTAAATTAGTTCATTTTCCAGTGAAATATGAAAAGGCCTGGTTTGCAAAGAGTATAGGAACGGAGAAACTAGAACTGGCTATGAAATAACAGAGGAAGTCAGTGTTCAGAGATGAAACAATAACGCACAGATGCCGTGGAAAAAACAGGCATGTGACTCTGAGAAAATCAGGGAGGCCAAGAGAGGCACAGGGAGAGAAGAACCCTGGTTCCTGAACCCTGGCTTAGGTTTTGATACTCAAAGACTCCCAGTTATTTTAGAAAATCAGATCTCCCCAAAGAATCTTGGATATGCTTTTCTGATCTTTCTCCAAGAGATCACTGGTTATTGTGCACCAATTCAGTAAATATTTCTTGAGTGACTACTATATGTGAGGCACTGTTTTGGCACTATGACACATGGGCAAACAAAAAAAATTAAGATGAAGACCACCGTTTCTTACTGAGCATGCTTTTACAGGGGGACCACAGTAGTCAATAGCTGTAATAAATAGGTAAATTATATACCAAGTTAGAAAGTAATAATAAATTATATGTGCTTTGAAAAAAAATAGAAAAGTAGAGCAATGTAAAAAGTATCTGTAGTCTTGAAAAGGCACTGAGGTTACAATTTTAAGAAGGGTAGTCCATGTAGGAAAGGCTTCATTAGAAAGCTGACATATGAACAAAGACAACTGACAACAGACTCAGGCATAAGTCTACCTGTAGAATATTCCAGGTAACGAGAATGACCAGAGCAAAGGGCCAAAGTCTCCAGGATCATGTGTGGTCCACTGGAAGCACAATGAGAAATCCAGCATGGTGGAACAGAACCAGTAAAGAGAGGTTACAGGTACTGGGAAAAAGGACATATAATACAGAATCTTATATGCTCAACATGAGTTCAGGCCAGCCTGGACCACATAATGAGTTCAAGGCCAGCCTGAACTACATAGTAAGACCCTGTCACAAAACAACAAAACTTGATGATGTAGGAAGGAAGATGAATGGCTGCCACCATTCCCTTGAGTGGGCAAGATGAAGGGATCATATATGGTTGGAAGCATGATGAAAGCAGGGACCAGGAGGTGTGTGGGAGTGTGGGTGCCAGGCGGTGTGCAGGCATTGTGTGGGAGTATTTTGTCCTTTCATGATGATGCAGGGTTTTTTTAGTGAAGTGGAAAACACGGTCATTAGCTGAGACTGAGAAGAGAGGAAGAAGCGCTGTGACAGTAGGAGAGGAAAGAAAGTATGAAATGGCTCTTTAGAAGACAAAGAAAATGACTGGAACAGGCAGATGTAATCTATTATCCAATAGCATCAAAGGCTTATTTGAAGTTTTGGTCATGACTTTAAAGTAGGACCAGGCACTGTCTTCACTTGAGCTAATTTAGGTGGGCTTTTTTATTTTACCCAAAATACCTTGAGCAGAATATAGAAATCCATGGAAATAGCTCTGCTTCCTGGGAAATATGTGGGTGACAACTTTTATTTTGATGTTGTAGTGAAGATCTAAGACAGCATTATGTGTCTGCACTAGAAAGATGGGGAGAACCCTAATTCATCTTCATGCATCCAATGCGTACTTAGTCTAAACTGTTACAGATTCGTGGGTAAGATGTACTATGAAAATGTATTCAAATTCAAAAACATGGCTTTTGAAATATTTGCTATTTTGCTTTGCTTGTGTTATTTTACAACCTACTTCTATGCAGTGTTGACAAAGCCTCAAACTACCTCTTGATAGAACAGCCCTATGAATGAGTTATTCTTCATTTTTATTTACAAAATATCAAAAATTTTAAGAACTGGGATTTTTAATTATGGTAGAAAAGGAAAGAAGAATCAAAGGGTAAGTCAGTCTGTTAAAAATTCATGCTAGGGCCGGGGATTTAGCTCAGTGGTTCCACTGCCTGCCATCCCAGGCACAAAGACCTGAGTTTGACCCCCGGTACTAAAAAAAAAAAAAAAAAAATCATGCTATATTTTATCTTTAAAAAATGGAGCCAGGGATTTAGCTCAGTTGTTCTGTCACCTGCCTTGTAATCCCAAGGTCCTGAGTTAAATCCCTGGTACAAAAAAAAAAAAAA
>NW_004624733.1:28159731-28179406 GCF_000247695.1 Heterocephalus glaber | reverse complement strand
AAAAAAAAAAAAAAAAAAAACCAAAAAAAAGGAAAATATTATTTCCCAGAGTGATTGACTGAGAAGCCTCAGAAATGACCAATCCTATTGCAATGGACAATCTATTGCCCACACTGTGGCTTTATCTATTACTTCTCATTAATATCAACCACTAATATCAACTAATAATTAGAGAAATGGCAGATTCATATCTGGAGTAAGAAAAGCACAAGATGCTATATCTTACCAAGATACTATATCTTACCATATGAGAAAGCAAAGAAGAAACCAGAGAATGCTGGAATTGTATGAAACAATGATCACGTATCAACTTAAAGAGTTTTCCATTGGCAAAATAAGGGTGTAATTTGGATGAATAAAAAATAGTATTTCCAATACATCAAATACTGTAATACAATTAAATCCCCCCCCCCAAACACACACAAACACAACACTTCAGTGGTAAACCAACTAATTTTGAAAATTGGCAAAGAGAGCAAGAGGGAAGTCTTGCCTATTTGTAGAATTATCAGATAGGTTATATGAGAGAATTGTTTTTCTGTAAGAGTTTTCTAGCTAATAAATTAAGAAAGAACAATATTAATTATATGACTGAGCATTCCATAGGCTATAATGAAGTATGAAGTCTAGGCAGCTAACACTGCAAAAAGAGAGACAACTAAATGTTATGTATATCCTAACACAAAAACTCCCTGTGAAGTACTTTTTCAAAAAAAACCAAACTGGAATTCGATTAAACTTTTAGAACTAAAACCAAGCATGATCAGGACAGAAAAGCTCTAAAACAAAACAACAGGAGGAATAGATAAGGAATAAAACACTTTTAAAAGATAAGGGATAAGACACCTTAAAAATAGGACACTACAATAAAATAATCAGAGTTCTTTCATACTTTTGGAAATTTTAGATGAAAATATGACAATTTTCCATTGGGAAAATTGTCAGGTGAAGAAAGATAAGGAGACAAAACTATATATTAGAAATTAAGAGAGTGAAAACTATATGAACTTCATCTGGATGTTAAGTGAATAATCAAATTCTTGATATGATTAAATACACATGAACATTCAAATTTTGATACTGTTTTATTTCAAAGTTTTAGTCTTAATAATGAAATTTTCCATACCTTAAAGAAAGTATTTCCTCTTTGGGATTACAACTGACCTGCTTATCAATACAAAGATGCTTGTCTGAGATAAGATCCAAAATAAGGCATGATAAGAGGACCCATTAAACAAAACTGTTGAAGTCAGCCATGGGACTCATGAAAGCTCATTATACTATATTTTTTTATATGGTTAAAATTTTCCATTGCAAAAAAATGAGAGAGGACAGAATTTGTGTTTTCTGCCCAAGGACAGAACATGGCTAGAAAATGCAAATAGATTTAATCTCAGGTCTAAGGCCTCTTTTCTCTCTCTCTCTCTCTCTCTCTCTCTCTCTCTCTCTCTCTCTCTCTCTCTCTCTCATGCTGGGACTGAACCCAGAGCTATCAGAGAAAGCTACATCACCTTTATATTTTTTTATTTTGAGACAGGGTTTTAGTAAGTTGCCCTGGCTGGGCTTGGGTTTCTGATTTTGATTTCCCGTGCCTTAGCGCCTTGCACAGCACTGGATTACATACATGCGTCACCATGCCAGCGTTGTTCATTTTCATTAGCTACAACTTCTTCTTCTCTACTCCTTCTTTTGGGAGAATAAGGATTGTTTGAGTTATAAAGTAATCCTCCTGGGGATCCACAAACTGTATTCACAATAAGCCAGTAGATTGTTTGGAAAGTCAGGTTCATACAATACGGACAGTTGATATTTCTGAACAATCAGAGAATCTAGTACTATTGCAGATGTGATATAATCAAAGAAGATTATAAAAGTAGATTTAAATAATACATTGTTTGTAATTTTAACAGTTTCAATGGAAAGACTAGGGAAATTTGAAGAGAAAAATAAAATATAGACAATAGGAAATGAGATAGATCTTTTCCAAATAGTTAGGGCCCAACAGGTGTTGGAGGAAGGGGAAAAAGGATATAAAAAGAATTAAGATGCTCCAGGTACACATACCCACTCCCCCAGTGAATGTACTCATTAAATCCTACAAACATGTTCTATAAAAAAAGAAAAATGTTACACTTTTTGTGTGTGTGTGGTGCTAGTGTAACCCAAGGCCTGATATGTGCTGGGCAAGCCCTCTACCCCTCAGCTGCATCCCTACTATCAAGTTATAATATTTTTTGTAAAACCCCTTTTTCTCTGCTTTTTATTTTACTCACATTTCTCAAGTGATAGAATGTACATGACATTTAAAAATGATACATTAAATATTCATTCCCTAAATGTGTCATGCTGGAATAACATTTTTCTAGTTGTATTTTTATTCTACACTTCACATTATTTCAATTTTCATCTGTGTATATTGAGTAGGAAATATACAAAACATGATTCATTATATTAACATATATATGTGGGATAATCTATATAAATATATTTCAGGAAAATAATTGTATCATTTGGTAATGATTTTATTTTTTTATGCTCTTCAGGGTTTTCTTTAAGGTTTATATGTTAAACCCATCTGGACACTGTGGTAATTAAATATTAAGACTTTATGGCTCAAATTTCAAGTTTTTTTCTCTCTGCTTTATTCACTGTATTATATCATTTGCCATGCTTAGTGTATAACACATACGAGGTTATTGATAAACCTAGAGATGGATGTGGAATGTGATGGATATGGAATTATATATGCTTAATTTCGAAATGATGACATTCCAAAAAATTCACATATATAATGATCACTTAAATACAAAACTTTGGACTTCAGGAGCTCTTAAAATATATCCACTCATATCTATTTCATAATTTACTGTACCTCTCTATTCTTTATGTGATAAAAAATTATTTATGATACAATTTTGTCTCAAATATTTACATTAAATTCTGAAATCTGACTGATGAAATAACATTCATCTATTCTAAAAAGATGTAACAATTTACTTTTTTAAGAGTTTCTTCCTCTAATCAAATTTCTAATTTTGATGATACATATGTAGTACTTCTACAAGAAGTGTCATTGTTTTCACTATAATTGCATACTTTAAGCCAGATTTCTTGAAAATTCAGTTCAAATTCTAGAATAATTCTTGAATTCTTTAAAGGAGTCTTCAATTGTATGATAAAGTAACTTACCAAGAAGAACCACTCAGTAAGTACTTTTTAAAATGCTTTCACCAGGAAAGGCTTTCTGTGTTTTATTAGAAAATACTTTCACAACCAAATGTCACTCCCAAGGAACTTCTCTGGTCTTCTTTCCAAACATATGCGTTTTTAGATGAAAGGTTTGGACATGGTAAGAAAATTACTGATACCAAGGCAACCTCAAGTCATAGTGAGTGGAAAGCTGTTAAGGAGAGCAAGTAGGAGGTACAGGGGCTCCTGAGTATGGACTTGTGATTGGACAGCCCAGCTCATACTTTAGCATTATTTGGCCTTCAGATATATTCCACTTGTACAGGAAAAAAGATGTCAGGGACAATACATGTCTTTTCTTACAGATTTAACTTCTGAGGCCCAGATTATGGGTTCTGTGGGAGGATCTGATATCTCTAGCCCATATTCAATTCACTCTTTCCTAAAGAAAACAAAACTTGGCATGTTTCTAAAATATTTCAATTTGTTTGATAATTTTTTCATGGCTTTTGGCTTTATTTCCTAAGTGCATTTTAATACATCAGTGTTGTATGTCCAAGCCACTCAAAATATTTGTAATATGATCTCATTAGCTACACCTCTCTGCTGCTATAGTCACTACACTACCACCCCCATTTTAATAACATAAAAATGTGTCAGGCATTTTTTTTAACCTCGAGTAACCTTGGTAGAAAAATATTGTTATCACAACCTTACAGGTAAAAAATGAGAAACATGAAGAGCCCCTCAAATCAACTAGTAAGTAGCAGAGCCATGATTCTCTTCATTGCCTGTTTAGCCCCAAAGTGTTTTCTTACTCGCTGTGCTTTGGTGCTTCCCTGTTAAATGCTTTGCTCAACTCAGAGGTACAGGGGGTTCTTGCACACTGGGATGACTGTGCTGCTGGTAATTACTGATGCTGTTATTTTAATTCATGCTGTCAGATGGGCTTAGGAATGGCTTTTCTTTCCATCTCCAAAATCTATCTATATTACATAACTTAAGATACTTTTCAGGGATAGGGTTAGGCTTAGGTGAACCATTTATTTGGACCTGGCAGGTACCAGTGTTTCCTCGAAAATAACACCTAGCTGGAGAATAATCACTCTGCAAAACTAGAGATCAAAAGTGCCGGCCCCAATCAGCCTATCCTTGCTTACCTGCTTTACAGAGTAGCCACCAAATAAGAGAATAGTGATGGCAGGGAAGGCAGGGAAAGACTGACTGGGACTGGCATGTTTGATCTCTAGTTTTCAAGGCTGATTATTTTTCGGCTAGGACTTATTTTCAGGGTATGTACTTCAAGTGCAGAAGAAGCATGCGTTAAAAGTTCTCAACTTATCTGGTAAGAGTTCAGTGAGGCCAGCTAAGTTGACACTTTTATGTCAGGGAGCATTTTGTTCTGCCAAATTCCCCAGATTCAATGTTATAAAATGTAACCTAGATTCCAAAGAATATAATAAAGCATTTAGAAAGGAAATGGCAATCGTAGAAAGGGAATCTCTTTCAAAACTGCATCTAAAATGAAAAGTATGACTGGCACAGCTAGCTCCAAGGCAGAATGCTGCTGATGAAGCATTGGCCAAAGAATATCTATTATCTCTCCATCATCTACGGTTTTCTGTTTCCATTGCCCTTAGCTATGAAATAGGCAAGTGATTATTCTCCACATTTGGATACTTGAATCTCATTCAAGTAAATGTGCACAAAGGACTATAAATTTAGACCCAATCATTTGACATTATCTGAACAAAATCAGCAGAGATCTAATTTAACAACATTTTTTTCCTTTCTATCTCTGTGCCAGTCATCTGGGTACCTTGATAGCCATCACTGCTGTCCTAGTGAGTATGTGGTAAGTGCTCAGTTTAACTGAAGAAAATGCATGAATTGCCCTCTGTTTTTAATAGAAAAGTCAGGGCACGGTTACTTTAATGGTTAATGCAGATAGTCATTATTCAATCTGTTGAACAAAAATCATCAAAATATTGTTTAAAGAAAACCTTTCTTCTTAGAAATTCATAATCTCCTCTAAGATACATTTCATTGATAAGGAAAAAAAATCTGTGAGAGACAATAAACAACTTGATATTTATAGTCTATAGCAAATTCCAAATTCCATTCTTTGTATTTCTTAAAATCATAATTTTACATTTATATAAAATTAAGTTGTAAATATGAATGAAATTTTTCCATGATTTTTTAATAAAACACTTTAAAATGCAACAACTTATTTCATGGGATTGTTGTGAAGATAAATGTGATAATCTATGAAAAAAAACAGATAGGCTCTAGTACATTAAGAGCTTAATCAGTATTAGGTTTTATTATTTCTGGTTTGTTTTTCAGATTTAATTCAATTTTCTCCTCATTTCCTACCAACAGTACAATTTGTTGTAAGTTCGTCAATTGCATTACAGAAAGTCTAATTTTTCTTTTTCTTAAATACTCAAGAAATGTCACTTTAAGTGTCAGAAAATGTTACCACGTTTCAAAGTTCAGTGGGAATTACATACACACACAAGGACCAAGATTAGCTTCAAAACATTTAACACCAGGAAATAGGCAACAGCATATAACAGCATGCAGTGTCTCCTCCAAAGATAAGGGGGTGTTTTAATAGGAGATTTTAATGATTCATCTGGAATGGAACTTCCAACACCCATCTACAGTCCACCAGCACAGCACACAGAACACCTCACTGAGCTAAATCCCCGACCCCTTTTCTTTTTTTTGGTACCGGGGATCGAACTCTGGTCTTTGTGCTTGTGAGGCAGGCAGCAGAACCACTGAGCTAAATCCCCGGCCCCTCAGAACGCCTCACATACAAATCCCAAATCTATGCCTAATATGCACAGATGAATCTGTTTCCTCCACAACTGTGACAAAACTTTGCAACCTCATTTCACACAAATATACTATTTATGACCCATTCTCTCTCTCTCTCTCTCTCTCTCTCTCTCACACACACACACACACACACACACACACACACTTGCATGTTCCAGAAATATTTGAAAAACAAAGGATAGAGGTGAAAAACAATACCAGAAGAGGTGAAAAAATTAGAGTATTAGAGTATTCAATCAAAGACAACAATATCCACAAGGTATCAGTTCTTTTCTGAAATTAACTGCTGAAAAATCTGCTCAATTAATGTGACAATGAGCTGCCAATCATAGAACCAAGATTTAATGAGAGACTTTTATGTCACTCTTCTAAATACCACAACTTCAGAGATGGGATGAGAAATACAGCATATGTCTACGATGCCCATACTGTCTGTCTTTATGGAATTGAAAAAGTAAAATTTCTACTAGACTAGGATTTAGCAAACGAGAGTATCAGTTAAGATTCAAACACTGATTAACACTGTGGCTTTAGACAAATCCTAGTCTTGACTTAGATACAACTTCCTCATAAACAAAATAGGAATTATAATACTTATTCTAATTTATAAGTTTACTGCCAATATTCAATGAGAAAATGCATGTGAAATTTATTGAAATAAAAAAGCATTAATATCATAATGTCTTATTTAGAATAAACAAAATCATTTGTCCTTTAAATAAATTGCTAAACTTCAAAGAGAGTGGTTAGCCCCATAATGCATTATACTCCTTACTGATTTTATTTCCCAAATTTCATTGCTGCTCTTCTGAATATACTAGATTTTCTAGTCATCCTGAACTACACCATCTTTCCATTCAATTTTTCCTTAATCAAACTAGGAGATGCACTGACTGCATCTATAAATCCAATTCTCAATTCTACAACCTAGTTATTATCTAAAGGCTACCCTCTCAGTTTATAGGTCAGCTACTGAAGTGCAAAAATAACCACATCACCACGTGACCTGAAAGTCTTCCATCACTTATTGGATACACACTCAATCATTTCAAAATCAAAATTGGACACTTACGTCTTGAGTACTGGAACAGCACATTTAGTGTGATGCTGTCTGTAAATCATGAAAGCGTCCTTAGGTTTTTAAGTGGTAAGGTGTAATACAAAGGTTTTAGGAAGGTTTAGAGACTGCAACAGAGGAGAGAAACCTAAAGGTAGGGAGTTACAGACAGTAGTTGCCAAGTGTGGGCCTCTAGGTCTAGTCAGCCTACAGATATCACTCACTGCCAACACAAAAAACCCTGGAGGAAAAAAAAATTTCTCTTGGAATCAAAGTCTAGATCTAAGCACAATAATCTGAGGTGGGGTAGAAGCTTCCTGCTTAGATACCACACTATCCACACCTGGTCTGCCTGGTATTTGGTAGCATACCATTTTTCACTCCCAATCTGAGCCCAAACAATACATGATGAATTCTTAGACTACAGTTTTCATGGAGTTAGAAGAGAAAAGAAGCTAAGAGACATTCTGAATGAGGACTTACAGAACCCGCTGAAGTTTAGGTGGAAGGAGTAAGGTATAATTTTAGTTAATTGTCTTCTATGTTTCTGGATTGACAAACTCCTGGCTGTTGAGTCTTTACTTGAGGTCAATTTTTCACATTTGAAAAGGAACAGGATAGTATAATGTTGGATCCTGCACAGACACTTTTTTTTTTTGACAGACTTGTGGTTCTCAGATCTTTCTTTTTCTTAATGAGAAATTGCACATCGATTTAATTATACACTTTGAAAACTAAGAGACACTTATGGGTATCATTGAATCTACAGTGAGGCTACATTGGGCTACTTCTAAGCCTTGGGCTTTCTACATTTAAATTACTTTAGGTAGGCTTTATTATTTAGAATAATTTGAATTCTGATAAAGTTGCGGTCTCTCTCATGTGGTTGTGAAGAGATTAACATGCCCAAATCTATGCTCTGAAATAGATTTCCTGCAGGGAAACTGACAGCTCCTGCTGGGAGACCACTGGATTGTTCTCAATTAAGGAGTTTTAAGAAATTTTTTTCCCTTAAAGTCATATTTTAAATGGCAGTTCTATTTTTACTCTGTAGATAAGAATATGCATTAAATATGAATTTATAAAACAGATTTGTCACACAGGTGAGTGAAATACCACTTCTTCATTTATAAATATAAAATTTATATGAGACAGACTCAAACTTTTTCTTTACAGAAGAATGAATGATTTCTCAAAGAGAAGGAGGGAGAGAGAGAGAGAGAGAGAGAGAGAGAGATATCTAATTTTCCTCCATCAGAAATCAGGTTCATTTGCATGTTATGTAAATGACCAGATGTGTTGTGGGTGAGGGAAACTGCAGTCTTTGGGATGGAGTAATAAACTCTTCAAGATATGAGTAAAAAACAAAGAGCTGGTGGGGGAAAAGTTTCCTTTCGCTCTTGCAGATGGATTTGCCAAGCTACATATAGAATTTCCATTACAGTCTGTTGGCTGTATTTATCAAATAACTAGAATTTAACCATCTTAAATTGATTTAAAACCATGCATAAAAATACTCAATAGTCTTTTTTGAAATATTTAGTATTTAATAATATTTATTATTTAATATTAATAGTTAATAGTTAATATTAAGTGACTTTCATATTGTGCATCTATCTTGAGAAGATAATCAGTGATGATGTCAAGAAAATTCCTCTGATTGATCACTTCAGATATTTATTTTCATAATTAATTAAGCTGGCTTGGCTTGCCAGTGTCTTCTTTTCAATCTGCTGATGACCAGTTTATGACCAGAATATTTCTGTAATTTTATCTATCATCTCAGGGATAGCTAAAGCTCAGTACAGTGAAGTCTTTGACAAGACTAAAAAATCTAAAAATATTAAGATGAATTCATATAAAAAAACAAAAATAAGACTTATTAGTTCAGTGTTGTATGGCCCTGGGATATTTCCTTTTCAATAATATATATATATTTGTCTTTCAAAATAAAGAAGAAATAAAAAAATCAATAGGCAATAGGAAAACAATTGAATGACTTACTACAAAACAGCAATACAGTGATTAGAGCAAGTGTCATTTAATCTCTGGTGCTTTTTTCCCCTCTAAATAGCAAGTGTGCTTAGCGCAACCACAGTGCTGATAAATCTCAGTGTAGATCTAGTACTGAGGGACTTTAGCTTGTGTGGAGTACAGTGAAAATAATTTTAGGAGAGCTACATGACTTGGAACGGCTTACCTAGAAAGAGGAACGTGAACAAATCTACCCATTCCATTTGTCAAATGTGCCAGGCGCTTTGTGACCAAGCTGTATAAATCTATCACTCCACCTAGAGGAAACTCTGCCCTATAGTTTCCCATTGGCCATGGGTTGTCCAAAATATCTGCTTTCTCTACTTTTCCAGCATTCAATTAGCTGTTTGGCAAAACCAGGTACTCAGTATCATCCACCCAGGGAATTAAATCTTTGCTACTTGTAAATAAAGTAATTTAGCAGTCTACATACTTCCATTATCCTTCTGCCATGGGTCTGGCAATGAAACTGAAGTAAATAGTCAGTACCTACTTTTATTCCTCACTGGAAAATCTAATGGAGGAGGAGCCAAGTGGTCATTAACTATGTGCTTCTGATAACTAGGTTGGTGGAAGAGCCACGATGTGCACAAGAAACCCCAGGCATCAGCTTAGGGAAAAGTCAGAACCCACATTATTATAAATTTCCTAGAGTGCAGGAAATAATGCTCATAGCCTGATTCCAGAAATATCATGTAGCAGCATGGTGTATTTAAAAGTTCTGAGGTTATTGTTCCTATGCTTTTTTTCATCCCTTTCTCCCCTTAGCTTTGACAGTTAATCAAAATGGGCAAGAAGGGAATGTTAGGACACATTCTTAACTTCAGTCCTCTCTCTGACAAAAAGTCAAATTCTACAACATAAAAGGATGGATACTGTTATTATAAGACAATTCTTTGTTTCTCAACCATGATCTGAGAAGTAATCTCTTGGAAGGACACATTTAGAAAGACTTCAAAGTTAGAGTAAGGTAAAACTAATGATCATTCACATAGATATAAATTTAAACAACAGGCAGAAAACTACCTTATAAATAATTGTAAAATTACCTTTCAATAATACCTTTTTATTGTTGGAACAAAATACCGACATATACAACTTAAAGGAGAAAAGATTCATTTTTGGCTCACAGTTTCAGGGATTCAAGTCCATGGTTGGCTGGCTCCAAGATAGAAACATCATAGCAGCAGGGCATAGAGGGGGAAAACTGCCCACTTCATGGCAGCCAGGAAATAAAGAGAAAGCAAAGAGCCAGAGAAGAAATATAGCCTGCAAAGGTACACACCCAGTGTTTTACTTCCTCCAACCAGAGCCACCTCCTAACTGTACAGGCAGCTATGAATTTGTCAATGAAATAACCTGTTCATGTGGTTAGCACCTAAAGATCTAATCACTTTCCATAAGCTCCATTCTGAACACTTTTGAAGAATATTTTGATCCAAATTATAACACTATTATCCATCTTATCTATCTGTTGTGAGCCATTTCTAAAATATTTATATAAAGAGAAGGCAGGACATAGTACAGCCTCTTTTAATAGCCTTTGATGTATCTTGTGGACCAGACATACTAAAGCCTATTAATTTTAATTTCTATGAAATTTTAATTTCTATGCCACTTACCTAAGCTCTTTCTTTCATTTGCTCTTTCATGTTGCCATCTCTGCTTCAGTCCTCCCTACTGAGCTCTCTCCTTTTGTATCTCAGTGCATTCCTGACATTCCATCTAAACTTGAATGACTAGATAGGGCACCTCAAATGAACAAGCTCAGTGTGGAAATCTTGATTTCTGTGACAAGCTGGTTCCTCATATAAGAGTCTCCTCCTCCACAGATACTCCCATTCTTCCCACTCCTCATCCTTGATTCCTCATTTCTCTCAAGCTCCCCATCAGCATTTGTTACTGACATTTCCTTCTGAATATACCTAAGATCCAAGCATTTCTTACCAACTCCACTCTCTCTAAGCTATCAAATCTCTTCTCTAGATCATTAGCAAAAACCAAACTGCTTTACTCAGGGACTTTGCACTTGTTTTATTTCCCTTCCTAGAAATGATTTTTTCCAATAATCACATAACTCTTAACTTCCTAAAGGTCTGTATTTAAATCTCACTTTATTGGTGTTCCATGATTACCATATATATTAGAAATCTCTTCCTTACTGGTAGTCATTCCGTACCTTGCTTTACTGATCTTCATAGTGCAGTAAAATGATGTTCACCCATTACATATTTACTGGGGTTGTTGTGTGCTTTCTCAAATGGAATACAGAATTTATTTAACTGCTCATCTCCAGCATTGAAGACAGAAATTGGTATGTAGGGGGACTTCAGTAAAGATTTGTTGAGTAAACAAATGAACAAATACTCCTGGTAGGTACAAAGTTGTAGTTCTTATCATTTATGGTTTCTTCAAATATCTAGCTGGGTGTGAGACATAGAATGGAGACTTATAAACTGATTAATTGCTTTTTCCATCCTTCATTATGCAGGAAGATACTTGAGTACCTGAACTAGGTCCCAATGAGTCCTTAGTTCTTGGGCACTAGCATAAATCACACTCCACAGCAAGTATGCAGTTGCTCTTTATCAAAAGACTGACCTCAAAATATAAAGTAGGAAGTTTAGGGATTACAAAGCTGTGGCTAAGAGACTACCTTTGACATTAGATAAATGTTGCTTCAATATAATTTCATGCAAAAATTCAGGTACCTAGTGTTTCTTGAAACCTTAGAAATCTAGCAACAGTGATTTGGTGTCCTCTTCTGAAGCCACTTGTTGGAGCTGAACCTGTATGATGCCATCTCTGCACTTCCTGCTGCTCTCATGGATGGTGTCACCTGATTCCTAAAGCAATTTCACCTCTTTGACTTTATATTTGCATAATGAGACAATCCCCGTCATTCCATAATTAAAAATGACTTCTGCCAATAAACAAAAACATATTACAGGAAGGATAAGAGGGAGGGTTTTGAGCCCGACAGGTTTGGTTTCCAGTATTAGCCAAATCATTGGCTGTGAAGCTACAACAACTTCTAAAGAATTCTCAGAACTTTAATTTTTCTACTCTGAAAACACAGGAATAACACAAGGTAATGCATTTAAACACCTTGGGACTTTAAAATTCTAAATGGGTGATAGCTATGATGTCAATAATAAAGATGAGAAAGATAATGTTGATTTTAGGATAATGTTGATTTAGGATGTTGATTCTCAACCAAGTAGAAAACAATTCTAATTTTGACTCATCATGAGAAAATATAAGCATTGACTTTAACCCTCTCTTGGTGCTTCCATTTAGTCCATTGTCAAGAAAAGCACCTTGGATAAAAGTGTGCATCTTAATTGAAAAATTTTTCTTTACTAATTTCTTCCATCAAATTAACACATTTAATGATTTGGAAAGACTAAAATTCATTACATTAAAGAAATTAAAAAGATCTCCCCTGACCTTTCCTTTCCTTTCTGTTCCTTTCCTTTTCTTTTCAATTTCTTTTCTTTTCTTTCTTCTGCAGTACTGGGATGCATGCTAGTGAGACACTCTATCATGAAGCTATATATGCAGCCCTGATCATAAAACATTTAATCAAATCTAAAACTCTGAAGCCATTTCTTTGGTACACTGTGCCAACTATCTTTGAAGCAGAAATAGAAAATAAAAGGGAGAAAGAGGAAGCCTTTTTCAGCTGCTAGTGATAGTTTGCTGGGAGATAACTAACTTACCTTAGTTGTGCTAGTAACACAGATAATAGAATAGAGCCAAGTTTCTATCATGAACATGGCTGAGCTAAAAGTAGCTATAGCACCAAGAGAATTCTAGGACATAGAAGAATTTAAATGTTGTTGGATCCGACCTAATGCCTAGCCAATAAGGCAACACAAATGTATATGTGGGAACTGAGATCTGTAAGAAAAATAATGGGATAGAAAGTTTCTTTTCCAAGTCTAACATAGTTTAGAGCCAGAGTAAAAGAAGACAGGCAAGAAATATCTGGAGAAAGTGGTTGTAGATATCCTTAAGTTTTCAATTTCACATACTGTTTATTTAAGGATATTTATACTACTGCTGGGTTTTATAGAGAATTAGCTAATGAGTTAACTGAATATAAATTTACAAATAAATATAATCTGAAGAAAAAGATAATGCACTCTGTCCTAACACTAGCTAATGTCAAGGATACTGTCAATATTCTGATATTCATAAAAATATATAAACTGCTACAACTCCTGTAATACTTTTAATTACTAATGATATCATGATCAATTTCACTGGAAGTGCAAAACAAATGGATCATATGATAGAAAAGGGAAGCATTTGAGGAAATGAAACTGTATCTCAAAATGTTTTAAAAGGTAGCTTTGACATATATGACTTTATATATTAATATTGTAAATGAGGAGAGTGGGAAAGAAATATAAAACAGAAAGAGGAATAACGACTAGGTATAGCATCTAGAGCACTCACCTGTCAATGTAAAGGGTAGAGTGCAAAGGGTCAGAGTGTTTGTGTGTGGATAATCCCATGGAATATGCCTTTGTAGCCTAGCAGCATCTTGTAAAACTCCAATAAAAGAACAGGGTGTCTGCATCCTGAATCTGCTTCCCAGAAGGTAATAATCGCTGATGATTTTCAGAAATTGGTCTTAAGTTCCTGAAGTAAGCTTTTCATATCTACACAGAATGTTTACAGAAGAAATACTACAACCCTTGCTGCCACTGCTGAGTGATTAAATATGTATCACTGAGTAGAGTCTTCTCAGCAGTAAATGCAATTAAAATCGTTATACCTGACAAAAATTTTCCACTATTTAGCTATTAAACTCTTTATAAAAAGAAAACAAAACAGGGTTGCCAGTTCCTCCTGAAGAGAAATGAAAGAATTATTCTATGCTGCATGATCTTTGATGGCTGGGGCCACTCTTTAAGCTGAAAAGCAATTTACAAAATGTTCCAGGTAAGTGCTAAATACGTTATTGCATCACTTGGTTTGGCTAAATGTCTTTAGTGTGGAAGTCCAGAGAACTCTATACTTAATTTTTTTTTCTTAAAAGAGCCCTTTATTAAATTCATAAACCGGTTGTTATGTGAAATTTACTTTCCTATGTAAAATGTAGAGTATATTTGCAGATCGACCCATAAAATACTTTTTAATTTATAATTTGTCTGACTATAGCGCTAAAATTACCACTACCTAGTTAACATGTATAATGCTATTTAATTGGGAGTCAGTTCAGAATTTTCAGTTTGCATTTCAGTTTTAAATTTTATTATTCTTTATTTCTTTAGGGTGAGAACTCTAGGAAATATGAAACTAAAAACTAAATACAGTAGACGTACTAGATTTTGTAAAATTTATTTAACCTTTTGGAAATTGTGTTTCATCATTTGTAAATTAGGATAATCATAACTCATAGGAGATTGCTATGTGGGTTAAGTAAGCTTAACAATGTAACTGGGTAGCACTTAGTAAATGTTCAATAAATGTTGTTAGTACTAATCATGAAAGTAAAATTATTCAGTCTTAAGTATGCAGAAATGTGAACTAGCAGAGGGAAGAAGTCATTATTTCTGTATCAATCTTACTTTTTTACTTAATTAGATACTCTCAATGAACCAACTCTGGTCATAAATTGAGCTCATGGTAAGATAGCTCGATTTGGTAAGGCTTAGGGGGGAGGGGTGAACACATGTGATCTATAACTGGTCATTTCCAGCTTCAAATTAATAGTAATAGCAATCCTGGTGAGGAATCTATCATGATACACAAGTAGAAATAAAAAACAGTTATAAGACTTTCTGAGACAAGATAAAAGCCATTTCCCTAAATTAGTCCTAATTTGCTAAAAATAATACTTGATATAAGTAGATTCCAATTACTCTGACTTAAAAGGAATATCTATTAATAGTAAAATATAACAAAAATGTCTCAATGATGAGGAATAGCATTCTTAAAATTTTAAAGGAAAGATAAGAGCTGTCACAATTGGAAGCAGTTATAGTTTAAAGCAAGCTGCATGGCTTGCTGGATTTTTTAATATATAGACACAAAGGTGCATGCCTGCATGAGTCATGGGGGAACTGGTCAAGGTGATTCATGTAAGGCTGTCCGGAGGAGTGGTCTCGAAGGAACTCATCTAGACTAGACGATGTTCCCATTCTCAAACGTCTCCACCAAGCCACCTCCTCTTACTTCTGGTTGAAAGTATCTAAGAAATGATGATTATCATTTTACACAAAACATAAAACAAACTTTAGTCTTTCATGAACCATGTATCTGACTCTCTCCACACACCCACATTAAATTGTTGAGCGCTGGGGACACAGAGAGTGACTAGCACAGAAAGACAAGATCTTCAGGAGCCAGTGCTCAGTGGAAGACTGAGTTGTTTAAAAACTAAGTCCATTATGGTAGTTTAGGCAATATAATATGTCACTAACTCCAAATAAAAATCAAAGCAAAATCAAAATGGTAGACACATAAGAGGTGATACTCATTTCTTGCTATGAAGTTTATAGTGAACTTTAAAAACACACATCACTAATAGTTCATGAATGATAAAGACTACAGGGTGTGGGGGGGGTGTAGACTCTCCAATACTTCCCGGTTTTACAGAATTTATCTCTTAAAATTGCCTCATAAATGACTTATCTTTCTGTCCTTAAAGTTTTTGCCTCGGGTCCTATTTCTATAAAATCTGTTTCATTAAGCTTGAAATAGAGTCTAGAGGTCTACCTTTTAAAGAGATATCCCAGGGCATTTTTATTCAAGTGGTCCAAGAACCTCATATCAATAAACATGTCATATGAAATAGAATCTATTATTATTAGATCCAAGTGTTCCTTATTACACAATTCTGTAATAATGACATTTCCTTCCACAAAATTTTACCTCTTTGGGAACTTAATTTACCACTGAAGGTATGAACTGTCACCTAGGCCCTGGAAAGCAACTTTATTACTTTATGAAAATCAGGTCACCTTCATTATAGATTACAAAAATTCTGGACTTTACAGATCCCTTTCTATTTCTTTTTCATAATGGTATTCTTAAATCTCTATTTAAAAACCAACTCCATCAACTCTGTACCCAATTGCATTTGCATGCAGTTACAAGGACTGATTTCAGGGGTTGAGAATGGAATAGCATTGTAATTGTCAAGGGGAATGAACTTCCTCTGCAAAATTTCAGGGGCCATGCCGAGTCATTTAACTTTCTGTTCATGACATGCAATACTTTTGAACAAAATGAATCTGACTTTTTTTAAATTACAAATTAAAGAGTAGGCTAGGAGTATAGCTCAGTGGTAGATCGCATGCCCAGCATGTACAAGACTCAGGGATGGGAGGGAAAAGAAGGGGAAGGGAGAAGAGGAGAGAGAGGAGAGGGAATGAGAATGAATTTCCAGACACTTTGGTAACATGGATACTGCAAATATGAGGGTGAAGCCAAACATCACCTGGAACCAGAATGAGAGATTGCACAGTGAAGCGGAAATGAAATGGCTGTATATTGGCTGACATTTCACATCACTGTACGAAGTGAGATCAGTTGTTCTGAAAATTTCATAAGGGGATAAAGAAATGTGCTTTACTGCTTGTGGAGATGAGTAGAAAGGGGTCACGGAAATGACAGAAAAATGTCCTCAACTGTAAATAACAGATTTTTACCTGACTTTACAGGTCATATAATAAAGATTAAGAAGAAGAAAAGATCCAGAAAGAAGGATGTTTATACTCAAATGGCAGATTTAAAGGGATCCTACGCCATCCCTGTGCATGCACTTGTTTCCCACTTGAATCATTGCAATAGAGGGAATATGAGCTTTGGAACTGTTTAGTACTGAGCTCAAATCCAAGCATTTGCATTGACTAGGTTGAATGACTTTGGGAAAGTTATTTAAATTTTCTGAGCATTAGTTTCTGTATTTGTGAACTGAAGATCACAGTATCTACTGTTGGATTTTTTTTTTAAATGTGTTAAGCATAGAGTATAACTCCTTGGATGTATGAAGTATTCAGTAAATGGAATTGAACACCACCAGTAGGCCCACTGCCAAATCACCATTATCATCAAAAGGATTTAGGATGAAAGAAAAAAGGATATAAAGTTAACTTGTGCTTCCTCTGCAGATAAGGTAAGAAAGGTACAAGATTAGGAGACAGGCGAGTCTATCAAGCCTATTTATATAAGTAATTTATTTATTATATGCAAAGATGTATTCAGAAGATGGCTTGCTGAAGTCTTAGGATGAAGCCACATCCCTATGGATGGATGAGCTTTATTCTGAAGTAGATGAGTGGATATTCAGGATACTATTTACAAAGAAAAAGTGTTCTCTGCCACTGGGATATAGGACAGGATCCAGGTAGAGTTACATCCTTTATGAGTCTCTAAGCTGAGGATGAAATATAATTAAACTGAAGTGGTTAAGAACATGTTCTGTGGAGTGGGAAAAATCAAGTAATATCTAGTCTCTGCTAATTTTTAGCTGTGCAAATTTAATCAAAATATTATCTTTTTGCATTCATTTTACATCTATCAAATTAGTACAATATGTATTTCATGAGTCGGGTGTATAGATTGAGTACAATAATATTTTAATGCACAATAACAGAACTGATATTATTAATGTGTTACATCATTAGGTTGCACGTTAGAATCCGTGTTTATTTCTATTTTGATATTATCAAACCTGTAGTGAAATGCTCTTGAAATAGTCAATCTAATCTCATATTTGTGCAAATGGAATATTTCTTTTGTGCAATATCTTTGGTCCAAGATATTGAAAGAAAGAGAAGAGTCAAAAAAGAAAAGAAGAAAGAAGAATGGGGAGAACATCCATATGTAGGCAAAGACAAATGGCAGACTGTGTAGGTCAGCTTCTTCTACCCCAGGGAAGAGCTTTGCTTTCCAGGAATGACTTGAAAAGTTATTGAGCATGTTGTGATGGAATTAAAACTATTCCATCAGAGACTTTCCAAAGTTATTTGGATAGATCTCATATTGAGGAAGTCATAATTAAAGCCCTGTTTCCTAAAGCAAGACACATTCACTTATCCTCATTTGTCCTTCCAGTCATAATTTGAACTTCTACAATCCTCTTTTTGAGTCACAGTTTTTAACCACGTAAGTGAATGTGCCATATTGATGATATTTTTGTCATGAAGAATGCTATTTATTCTAAACCAGTCTTTTTCCTCATTAGGTAAATGAACATTTAGATCACTCTCATTATGTGTGTCCTTTGCCTTTTACCCAATATTATGCTCCTTCCAGACATACTCATTGTCATCTAACTTGCCTCTCAAGGACCAAAATTCTATTCCTTGGTTAGAATCCTCTGCATTCCATGATACATTATGATTCCGTCTCACAACTGAGTGGCAGCCACATGGCCCAACTCTAAATCAGTGTTGCATGTTCACCCTGCACTCAGGTAATACAGACCTATTCTTCACCTAGACAAATGACCTTCCCTTTTACAATCAGGTAACCCTGTGGATTTCCAGGGCCTTTCAGTCCTGTCACACATTCCCTTGCACAAGGCTCTTGGCAGCTTCTGAAGGGAAGCTGCCAAGATTCTACAAAGCCTTTGCTCAACCTAAAAGAGCGACCTGAATGCGTATCCAAAGAATAAGGATAAAGACTTAATTTGTTTCTTTTCCTTTTGAATACTCAAGTTTATTTTTCAATATTTATTTTAAAATACTTAATTGAAAAGATTGCAAGGATTCACGGGATTTAATGTGATGATCTGATATAAACATTGTATAATGGCTATCAAGACCAAGTTAATGTATCTACCACCAATCACTCTGTACATCAGATCCCTAAGACCTGAAAGTATATATCCTTTAATCAGTCTCTCCCCATCTCTCTCCTTACCCATCCTCTGACAACTATATTCTGTTATCTGTTTCTATGAAGCCTTTTCAGATTCCATGTATTAATGAGATAATGTGCTATTTGTTTTTCTGGGTTTATTTCAATTTTCTTAAATTTTTACCTTAGACTATTCCAAACACGTAATTGAAAAAAAGAATTTATGTAAGCCACATTCCTATCACCCAGCTCTAAGTATCGTCACTTTATGGCCAACTGTGTTTGTCTGTCATTGTGCTCTTCAGAGTACAGTAGCCACTTGCCATTTATAAATTACAGTTAAAATTAAGTGGTTAAAATGAAACAGCCTGACATTCAGCTTCTCATCTGTATCAGCCACATTTCACGGGCTCACGTGTATGACTACTGCGGTACATTGTGAAGCTCTAGAAGTCACAGGAACACATCTGCCACCCCAGAAGATTGTATTAGACAATGCTAATCTAATTGTAGGTACCCTCTCATTGCACCAATATCAGGTAATACATCATGTTATCTTATCAAGTTTAACTAAAAATTAAACACAATTGTTTAATGCCATGTATGTATCTGCTATTAATAATTCTCCATTATCATAAACTTTTCTTAAATGGGGTATATGGAGAGCCTTTAAGAATTCAGTAAAAGTTCTGAGGTTATATGAGAAATTTCTTTATGCATATT
>NW_004624733.1:28082926-28159631 GCF_000247695.1 Heterocephalus glaber | reverse complement strand
TATATATGAAGTAGGACAGAATCCAGGCAGGGTGAGATCCTTTATGATACCCTTTATCAATATCTCTATCTATTTTCTATATTTATTTGTATATTTCCCTAAGAAGATGATTTATGGTGGCTCTCCAATTCTGATAAATTCTGATAAAAGTGAGTTTCTCCAAATACAAGAATCATGAAACATTCCCTTAGAAAAAAGTGCAGTCAACTATATAATTATGAATGAAGCACTTTAATTACAAAGTAACATCCTAAATGCCGTTCTTAACAAATTACTTATATATTTTACTTTTAAAATTTATTATAATATGGATAATTTTTTAGATTCTCCAGTTATATGTTAGTTTGTTATAAAGAGTGTAGGATGGAGCAGAACATGCTTCTGGGTTTGTCTTTCATAAGGTTAGGATAGGACTTCCTTGGAGAAATAAAGGTTGCCCTAGGTTTCTTTAAAGGTAGAGGTAAATATTTAACTTCCTTCCGTTATCCAGTCATTCATCCATTTTTTCATTGAACACACATTTACTGACAATATTGGCCATGTGACAGGACAATAATTAGTTCTTGATTTTGATATAAATATGAGATGATCTCGGCTCCTAATGAACCCTCACCTGGATTAGAAATTCCACTTTGGGGATAGTTAGTGTTATTGACAATAATTGTGCTAGTGCCCAGGGACAAGATGACTTAAGTGAGTTTTCTTAATTCAACAACAAACATTTATCCAGTCCTTACTTGGTGAACCAGAAAGACATAGTCTTTTCTTCATATTTATTAAATGTTCCCATTCTATCTTCTTTAACATCCCTAATTCTAGACTTGATGAGAAAACTGTCTCTTGCTAACTGGTGTTTTGGATGGTAAGAATGAGAATGTGTGCTCATACAGTTTTTTGTCTGCTAAGACTCTTCTTTCATCACATGGCAACCTCTCAGAGTGGCAGCTTATCTATTACCTCTCAATGCAGTCTTTCCCAGGACCTCATGAAATGGGCTGGAGAATAAGCAGTCCTCAGCTTATCTCCCTGGTGGACTTCCAGGAAGTTCAAGATCTCTGATCTTCTCTAGTCTTTATTAAACTAAGAGGTGCCACTGCAAGAGCTAGGATGAGTATTTCCTTCAACTCTGGGTGCAAATATCCTCCAAGAGAATCTGGATCTCTACCTCCTCTACACATATTCAGGACTGAATTTCAGCACCTCAGTCATCTCTTGGAAGTGTTTACTGAAAAACAGTTCGTGAACATTTCTCTGCAAACACTTTTTCCATAAAACTTTTCTCTCCTGGCTTCTTAGTCATGGTGATGTGCAAAGGCCTTCTCATTCACCAGATTCTTTACAGAACAAGCAGAAATGACCCTAGATATTGAATCCTGAAATTGTTATTTCATATTTTCTTTAGTACTTAAAAGTTGTTTGTCTTCTAATCTGGGGAAAAAGGGTTGTACGTGGCAAAATGAGATATTCGAAAATTGATCTTAGCTTTTGGGAATGTAGTGGTTCGAGAACACTATATTCACAAAATGGAAAGAGAAATTCTTTTGTGAAGTCAACAAACATTAATTGATCTTTTACTCTGTGCCATTCCTGATACTTACTGCTAGATATGGAACAGTGAGTGAAATGAAAAGGTCTCTATTATTCTGCCACTTTATCTCTATTGGGGACATAGACAGTAAATAAATGAGTGAAGCGTACATACACACACAAGCTCAGTCATTCATTGATATTTTGTGATTAAAAAGGCAAAGGAATTAGTAATATTGTACGTAATCTGGAAAGATTCTGTGGAAAACCCATTTTAAGTTATAAATCTGCTGCACTGGTATTGAGATTTGTTCATTTTAAAAGCATTTCTAAGTTTTACACTTCCTAGTCCAGTGTGTCTTCACTGTTGTCATTGGGAAGGAGAAAGTGAAATTATCAGCCTAGAGAAGATCGTAAGGTCCATATTGTGTTCTGGGCTCTGGTATTAACTATTTCATGGCCTTTGGGAATGTATTAAAACAGTTTGTGCCTCAGTTTCCTTGCTTCTAAAATTAGATTGTAAAAATGATCTCTGGGGAATTAGCAGATATCTGGGATAATTAAACATGGTGAAGATTACAACATTATCTTGAAAACTATGAAGTGCCACACAAAGGTTCCTTATGACATTTTTACCCAGTGGAGGTTGTTAGCAGGTGCTTGGCAGTTGGTGCCCTGGTTTGCCCTTGGACTCTCAAAGTAACATTGGCCCAGCTGCCCTCCTCACCTCCACTTATGTCAGCTTTGGTAAGCTGTTGGTCTTGTGTACAACTCAGTTTCCTTACCTAAAACAAGAAGCTGGGTGAGGTGGTTCATACACTGTAGGAGGCTGAGGCAGGAGGCTCATTAGCTTGAGTCTTGCCTAGGAATCTCAGAAATTTCACAAGATCTTGTCTCAAAGAAAAAAAAAATTACAAAGGCCTAAGGATATTGCTCAGTGCAAAGGCCCTGGGTTTAATTTCCAGTACAGAGAAGCTAAAGGAGGAGGAAGAGAAAGGGGAAGAGCAGAGGAGAAAAAAATAACATTTCGTGGTTCATAAACCCATTACAAGATTGCAGTGAGACAAGTCAGTGCCTGTCACACACTAGCTTTGATAACAGTGTATATGTGTGAGTGTGTAAGTGCGCATGTATTTGCATGTGTACACAAGTGGGGTGGAATGTAATATGCGGACATACATATTCAGAAGCTGAGTGGATCCTTAGATTTCACTAGGTATTTCTAAAGCACTTTCAACTCAGTCATTTCTTTCTGCTATCCTCTCTTCATGTCCAGATTATTTTGATAAAATGACCATCAGGGAACCTTCACAAATTTGTGGCTTGACACCACAGACCCAATTCTCACTTTCACCCACCTGAGGTTTGCACTTAACCTAAGTCATTCTCATACCTCAATGCTAGGTTGCCATTTCTGCAACATTTTAAATAGATGCATGATTTCTCACAGTTACCTAGCCTAAAAGACCCCTACTGGGATAGGAGCCACTTAAATAATTTTCAAGATTGTTCAATAGTCTCTATAGCAAAGACAGTTCAGAAGCCAGAATATGAAATTACCTTGGTACTTCTACAATTTTGCTACGTTTAGACTGTCAACTCTTTACATTCCTCTGATTAAGAGTACATAGGCCTTATTCTAGGAAACTGACTGGTATATAGAATTCTGACCAAGAAATTAAGGGCTCAACTTGTTAATAGAAATATTGGGTTATACCAATATATTGGAAGACATACAAGATTATATTAAAATATTTTTTATTAAATTGGAGGTTAAGAAATATCGTAAACAAGTGTGAATCCTACAAGTAAGAAGAAAAAAACCCAGCTGAATAGATCACATAAAACAAAACGTTTCAATGATGAAATTTATTATAAACCAAGTGAGATGACAAATGTGTGAACTGAAAGTCTTAGTAAATAAGTGACAATTAACATTGCCCAAATACAAAGAATCAGAAATTTAAAAAGAAGAAAGATTAATATGACTGATGCCAAAATTGATCAAAAAATTTTAGTACCTAGTAGGTATTTAAAAAGACTCTCATATTCACTCATGTTTAGGGGAAAATTCAAGCTAAATAGAGAAAAAAGTCTCTACTAATCTGTCAAAAATTAAATATTGATAAAATACACTGAATTTCCACTTTATGACGTTTGTTAGCAACTTGGTAGTATCTACAAAATTTTCAATAGAAATACTCTGTTGAATCACCATTTCATTACTGTATCATCAATTCCAGTTCTTTTAATCAAATAGCTTACAAAACACGAGAGTGCCAAGACAGGTGCACAGTGCATTTCATTTTTCCACTATCTATGCAGATGAAAACTTGAATACAACCTACAAGTTTTTAAATAAGAAAACGAATAAACAATTCACGCATATCCACGTGGTGCAACATTAGGTCATTGCTGAAGAGAGCAGGTGCTGTTAAATGAACTGCAATGGATGCTCGTGGCATGTACAGAAGAGTATATGGAGAACATCGGTCTAAAGGGCATGAAATCTATTACCTCTGGTTATCCTGAGGAATGGGAAGTAGGAATGATAGAAGAATGTACTTTGTATTTTAAATCCATGCATCATACTCGAATATAAATGTAATATTTTAGCATAAGAATAAATAAAGTATGTTTTCTAATTCTGTGGCAAGTACTAACTGGGTCTGCTAACTGTATTCCCTGTGGCCTTGTGAATTATCAAATGTATAAACTTACAGACTGGTCATGCTAATAATGCAACTTTATTAGGTTAGCGTTGTGTGTGTAACGGGTTTGTTTGTCCTTGTGTGGCATTTCATGTGTCTGAGCAGGCTCTTAGCCAACTACCATATCGTCAAATGTCCCTTGGAAACCCAGAGACTGTATTATCTAAGCATTTCCCAGTCTTGGATCTCCTAGTTTGCTCAGATAAATACATCTTCTAGATGTATTCAATTGAAGAATTTGTCTCTGGGGTCAAATTACATAATTGATTTCCATTAACAACAATACACCACAATGTATCTTGAAATACATAATGTATCTTGAAAATGTCTTAGGAGAGGTGACATAGGCATTTTCTAAAAAATAAAAGCATTAAAAAAATTAAAATTTGAATTTGTCCCATGAGGGTCGATAACAGTTGAGAAGGGAGAAACTGTTCAAGGGAGAAATCATTTGAGGAATTTTATCTGCACAGACAAATTTGTTCTATTGAGAATGCGTCCTCTCAGTCAGCAAAGTAATAGCAACCTTTTCTGAGGTGTATGTGTCAAATTTTAGCTTTTTCTCAAAGCCAGTCCTCTGGACTTTAAAGTGTCAACACGCAGGCATATTAAATTCATTAATGCAAATACAAAGAGTATATGTTATCTATACTGCAAAACATCTATCTACTACTGCCTAATATCAGTAACTGTTTAGATTTTTCTGTTTGCATGTGGAAATACACCAAATGCAATAATCTGAGTAAGGCCATCTGTTGTGTTTTTTTCTATTTTCTTAAGTAAAGAACTATATAATTAAAACTTAATTTTGAAAACTAGGAACTCTAAAATAAAATGTAAGATAACACAATAAACTACTAGTTTAGCAGTTAAACTACCAACAGAGACACACCTAGAGATACTTGTAAATGTTACACTTCTAAAAATATGAATTGGAAATAATTAAATCTGGACTACCTTAATATATAAATCATGACAGCTTGGAGATTTAATTTCAACTAAACCTTATAAAACTCATACGTAAAGTCAAATGCAGGTTTTGAAAGACAAAGTTCAAAACACAAGTTGGTCAGAATACTGACAGTATAACTATGATTTGAGCTCCTGTACTTAGTACAAATCATGTTTCTCTCTGTCTACTTGAAGCAAACTTGTCGACTATAACTAAGAATCTGTACAAAGATTTGAGATAGTGAAAAATTGTTTCCATATATTTTCTGCTGAAGTCATTTCATTGGATACATGAAGCATGTATAGATATTACATGAATGAACTACCTTTCCCTTGATTCAAGGTTGTGAAAACATTTCTGAAAGATTTAGAAGGCTGAAAGTAGTGCTAATGTGTTAAAATAATATAGATATAATATTCTACAAATTTATTATTTATAGCCAATCTACATTTTTTTTTCAAACTGAGAGATTCAATTTGCTTGTGATGATGGCTTTTATTTAAAATATAAAAACTGCATTTTGGGGGCGTAGAAGTTTTTTATGGAAATACATAGCATTCTTGATTAATTTAAACAATTGAAGATGGATATCAAAAGATGTATTGACCGTTACACATTTAAAATTCTTCTGTCATGCAACATCCTCTATAAAATTAGATAACATTTTAGATTTTTATAAGAATTTTACTGCCAATAAAATAGTGTACAGTTTACTATATCACCATAGTTTCACCATCCTCATATTCTAATATGTCTTCAATGGCACCTTGTTGATTAATCATTGTATCTCAAAATATGATGATTTCAATTTACTTCTGGTAAAAATGCAAATAAATCACATACAATACTTATATAATACACATGAGGAAAATAAATATAACTGAATTCTTTATTTTTACTAATACCTTACATTTTTCAGAATCAAGATATCAAGAAGAAAATGATTTATAACACAAATGTTCAACCCTGAATCTGTCATTAATCAGATCAGTGATCTGGAAAATACTGATTACTTATCTGTAAAACTAGATTATTAAACTAGAAAACATATAACTTTCAATTTGGGGCACTTTCTTTTAACAAATGACAATGGAAACAGTCCCAAAATTTGATGCATCCAAGTTAAGGCTTGAATCATTAGAAGCCATAGTTTTAATGGTTTTTAATCATCCAGATGGTCCAATTTATCAGGTGCATCAGATTTGATCTCACCTTGTTCACCATGTCAAAACTATAAACAATTAAACTTAAAATGTATACTCCTCAAATTCCTTCTGCTGAGTCTTGTTAAATGTGTGAAAAACCCCTAGACTTTAACTAATTTAATCTTGATATTGAAGCATAAGAAGTTTAAACAGTTAATGAGATTTGTTTTATAAACATGATCCTTCATAATTTGCATATTCTGTATTACATTTGTAGGTAGATAGATGCATAGCATGTCTGTGCTTCTGTTTGTATGTGTGGAAAGAAATGCAGAGAGAAAGGGCAGGAGAGAAACATAAGGAATAAACCAACTAATTAAAGACTTGTTTTGAAGTACATTTTTATCAATATTGATTAAAGGAATTTTCTTTCAAAAGACATTTTACCAATTTAATATGACTATCTAGGGTAACTCTAGAACTTCTAGAGTACATCTTATGATATTTTTTCATGGACGCCTATCAAATAAGGAAGAACAAATTACAAAGGAACTAAATTTTTATTCTTTAATGAATAGTACGGGGCTTTGGAGTCAGAGTTAGGTTAAAGGATATTGTACTTTGCTCTAGTAATTTCACTAAACTTTTTCTGAGCTTAAATTTCATAAACTCCAAGTTAAGATAATAACGATGATGAAAATAACCATTTCACAGAATGGTTTGACAATAAAATTAAGAAATGTACACAAACCTTGGAACCTGGCACATATTACTGGTTTTATTTTCCATTCAAGAAAGTGCAAAATAAATTTGCATATGATAAACTTACAGCCTTTCAAAAAAGGGGAATAGAAGGGAAAAGAAAATAAAAAGGAATTGAAGTGTGTCATACATGTACCAACTCCCCACAATGAATGTAATTCTTGTGTACTGCAAGCATGTGCTAATAAAAATTTTTTAAAATTTAAAAACTGAACTAGTAGAAAATTACAACAGTTCAATTACATTGGCCTTTACATGGTCAATTATAAATATCTCAGTATAGCCTTGGTCTTCGGCTGCACTTGGGTCAGCTCTGCTGGATTTCTTGTAATCATGAAACAATCTCAGACAAATCAAAAGTGAAGAGTATTCTAAAAAGTACCTAACCAGTATTCTATTCGTATTCTTCTATAGCGTTAAGTTTATGAAACAAAATGAAAAACTGACAAACTCACATACTAGAGGAGCTTAACAATGCAGTATAACTAAATATAACATTGTGAATCAGATTCTCAAACAGAAAAAGGTCATTAGTGGAAAGCTTATTGAAATTTGAGTAAAGAGTAATTCAGTTAATAGGATTTTACCAATGTTAATTTCTTAGTTTTGATACATTTACCATGGAAATGTGAGGTAAAGAGCATGAAGGAACTCTCTGTACTTCATTTGTATTGTTTTGTAGAACAATAGCTATTTTAAAACAAAAAAGTGTAAAAGAATTGAAATTTGAGAGCTCATACAAGTAATCAGGCCTTCTACAGGCTCGTCCCTTGAGAGAAGGCTTCCTGCACTGTCTCAAACTCATCCAAGTTCTTAGGTCCACACTGGCACGCGAAGTATAATGGTTTAAAATATTATAGCTACATTTAACCATGTGCATCCTCTTAGGATTCAAATTAGAGGCAAAAATAGAAATTTATGGTTCAAGAGCTGCCAGTGTTGTTGGACAAAACTCATTCTCACAAAGTTCTAAGGACACGATATCTTTTATTACCCCAATAAATTAATCAGCAATGACAGCTTAATGGCAATTAGGTTATATAAACTTCTTACTATAAAGACACATCATTAACTTATATTTTTAAACTTCCATATGTCACCCAAACTTAACCAGAAAGAAACATGCAATGCAATCTCTATGACAGATTTTCTTAAATTTACCAGTTTTCCTATTTCTCCTGACATTTTGTCGAAATTTTAATACTCCACATTTTAGCATTTGACACGTTTGCTTTAACTAACTCTGTCAAGCACAAACATATGTTTTGAAATGGCAAACCATGCCCCCCTTTTTGTAAGAATGGTGCATCAACTTAACCAGATATTTTTAAAAATACGTAATATCAAAGAATAGTAGGCTATAATGTTTACAAAACAACTTTCATTTAATTTCTTTAATCACTGAGACACTCTCTTGGGTGAAGGGGTAGGAATGAGAGTAAGTTAAATGTGAAAGTTTCACAAAGTGGAATCAGGCTTTCTTCTATTTGAAATACAAATTTGGAATTCTCACGTGGGATGGGAAACACAGTACCATTGCCAACAAAGAATATATGATATTATCACCAGGAATCATGCCCAGAGAGAAAATGAGGACAATACATTGAGAAGTCTCTTTCTCTTTCTATATGCAAGACCTAAGGAAGTGTTTATTTCTCCAATTGTAAGAATAACAGGTACTGACCCACAGAACTTGACTGCAGGTATCAACAAGATGTAATAGAAAAGTCTCATTTTCTAGACTGTAAAAGGCAAGATACAAATAGAACAAACCACGGAAACAAGATGCACCAGTTGTTGATAGTTGTCTCTAAGAAGGGGATGAATCGAAGTGTGTCTCCACATTAGGTGCATCTTCTAGCCCTAGTTCCTATAACAGACTTTTTGCTACCTGTGCAGCAGCTGAAGACTATTCTAGAAGGACTCAGTGCAGGATTGATGTCATAATTTATGAGCAGTAAATCAAAAGGTGGGATCCTTTGCTCATAAATTATTAACAATTTCAGAACAGTGACACTAGGTCATTATACTAGTATGAAATTCTTCTAGTCATGGGGTCTCATGTGCTTACCCTGGTTCCACACCTAGGAAGCCAACCCTGGTAAGATTTAACTATGGGGCAGAAGGAGCTAAGCTCAAAGTTCATTTCTGTCACTCAGAGACAAAAGTGTTTATCTAGGACCTTGTCTAGGTCGGGGACAGTATTTATGATTGTTTCCTCTTCATGGAAATGATCAGATATCTAAGTAAACATGAGTATTCATAATACTTTGAACTAAAAGGACTACCTGGTCTAATTTCCCCGTTCTTTGAAGAACTTAACTGATGCCTGGCCCTAGGCAATGACTGTGACCTAAAAATAACACTTTAGCTCAACTTTAAGCAGCTTCAGTGAAGGAACAGGTGAAGACAGACCAACAGTAGTGTCATTTTATAGCAGTGCTAACAGTGAGCATTCAGGTTGAAAGTTTCTCAGTATACTGCCTTTTATGTCTTTAAAAATGTAAAAACTATTTTTAGCATGTGCTGTACAAAAAGGACATGACATGGTTTGGCCTGCAGGCCACAGTTTGCCAACCTCAGGTTTAAGCATTCTTATCCAATTAAAAAGCACAGGCTGTCAACACTTATAAAAAGACTATGATGTGAGGCCTATTAAAAACTGCTGTAATTTGACACAGACACACTGAAAAGAAGTGGATAGAAAAAATTTATCATGTAAAAGGTGAGTATGATAATGCCAAAGCAGCTCTTTTAATGCAAAATAAAATAGGCTTCAAGATAAAGATTTCATTACTAGAGATAAGAAGGGATATTGCACAATGAAAGAAGGAAAAATTTATCAGGAAGACATAATGGTTATCCTTGTGTATGCAAGAAATACAAATATTTACAGAATTAAAGAGAAAAATATTTACAGAATTAAAGAGAAAGATTAATTAAAGAGAAATTAAAGAGATTAATTAAAGAGAAAAATAAAAATGCGTTCATGTATTAGAAATTTTGTATACCCCTACTCCAGAACTTGAGAGGGCTAAAAAAATGATAAAAACATAGAAGACATGAACAACACTATCTTGATCCAACTTCCATGCTTAGTAAAAGTGTATGCTTTAGCTACAGAATACATATTAAGTGTACATGATATATACTCAAAATGGTTAAGTGTCCATAAATTTTAGAACTGTAAAATATTTTATCTGATGAAAATATAATTGAATTAGAACTTAATATATACAGGAAATGCCCAACAAACTGAAGTAAAACAAAATAATACCAAATAAATCATAAGACAAAAATGAAAAGATAAGACAAATTAGAAAAGATTTTGAAAGGAATGACCATGAAAATATATTAACATTTTGGGAAAGCAAAGAATCCACAGCTTAGAGAGAAACTTATATTTTAAAGGCAATATATTAAAAAATATATTAAAAAAGAAGATAGAGATTTCAAATCTGTGGTACAAGGTTTCATCAAAAAAAAATCTAGGAATAGATCAAATAGATACAAAGGGTGTATAGAAAGAAAATAGTCAATAGCAGAAACCAATGAAATAAAAATTAGAAAATAGAGAATACAGAACCAAAAGATGATTCTTTGAAAATACTAAAAAAGTTGACAAACATCTAGCAAAACTGATCAACAAACAAGAGAATACAAACCACCGATATCAAGAATGAAAAGATTAACTCCAGAGATGCTATGGGCATGAGAAGGATAATAAGGGGGAATAACTTTATGCAAATTTCAACATCTTAAAAGAAACATCAAAATTTCTTGGACGGGGCCTTCTGAGAAACACAACTTACTAAAAATAAGATATGAAATAGAAAACTTGATCTGTTAAAGCTTCATCTGTGTTAAAGATTGAATTTATAAAAAACTTGCCTCAAAAGAAAATTTCAGATACAGCTGACTTTGTGAATTTTATTCAAGGAAGAAAAAAGCACCAAGGTTACACAAACATTTTCAGAAAACAGAAGAGTGTCGCTGTATCAAATCACTTTTAGGGTGAGCATAACTCCAACACCAAATCCTGAAGAGTGTCTTTTCAAAAAAAATTTAGTCTATTTTTTTCCCAAAAAAGTTTAGTCTAATATCAATCGTGATACAAAAATACTTTACAAAGTATTACAATGTGACATCCACCAACATATAAAAATTATAGTAAATCAAGACTAAGTAATATTTATCCCAGGAATACAAGATTGGTGTATCACTCAAGTTCAAATTATATAATTTTCCATCTTAACATAGGGAAGAAAAGATGGTTGGTATCCAATGGGGTACTTTTTTTCTATCTTTGGAAGGCAGCTAATAGTTGGTAAGCAATTTCCATCTGAAGAGAAATACTTCATATTTAGAGAGTTTCTAGATTCATGAAATAAATCAGTCCTGTTTTCCTCACTTCTTTTTGAAGAAGTGATGGCCCAAGTTCAGGGGTAAAACAGAACAGAACTCCTTCAATGTAGTAAATAAACAAACACTGTTTGAACTGATAGTTCCTTATCCATCCATCCATTATTGAACAAATAAGTACTTCTGAGTTGTACAGTGCTTTGAATTCATTACTTTGGATATACTGATTAAGTATGGTACTCATCTCATAGTGTTTACTGTCAAGAAAGAAAGGGAGATATTGATCACAAAAATAACACAAATAGCTATTACAAATAGGAAAACTACAAAGAATGTAGATCAGTACTTTGAGAGAGAGAAATTAAGGACAGCTTTACTAAGAAATGAATTCTGAATACAGATTTGAAGGTGAGAAGGAGCTAGCTAAGCAAGGAATGAAAGGAAATATATTGTAGGCAAAGAGAATAGCAAATAAATGGTCTTTGAGACTATTCAAGAAAAACACTTCCCTAGAGCAATGCTTTCCTCTCTGGTTCTAAGACGGTTAGGGTAAGGCACAACCTCATCCATTTTGTACTTCTACTTGAAGTTACCAAGAGGAATTCTTTGTAGCTCAGTGATGCTTGCAAGAATATGACAGGCATTACTATGCTTTCATTGGAATATTCATGATTTAGAATAAAGTATAAGTTTATTGTCAAGGAAACAATATCAAGAAGAAGGTATTTTTTTGTTATCTTTTCCTGAAATCTACAGCCAAATCAAAAAATTCTGTAAGAACCCATACCTAGTCCAAGTGCATTTCAAATGTTCCTCCTAGGTAGAAGTTGGATCACAAACCTGGTACCTCAAAATACTAAGGCAGAGTGTTGATTCTTCATTGCTGTAGCACTGACACCCATCTCCTACTTGGCAATGGAGAATTGAGCAGATTAACTTTTTCTCAAAGTATTCTCATTGTCTCAAATTTCCCACAGAAGAGAAGTAGTTAAAATGAACATCACAAACTACAGTTTGCTTGTAATAAATCTCTTCCTTGGCTCTTGAAATAGTACTTCATTGTTGCTAGATTTCTTTTTTCATGCATTTTCTCCCATTTTTTCCATTATTTCTCAAGTCTGCTGTTGGTAAATATGTACTAAATTGAATATCAGCTACAGTTTTAAGCCAGTATTCTTTTCATTAACTACATGAATGTATACCTGTAGTGTGGTTATGAGCCTCTGGATTTGTGGCAGTCATTTTACAATGTAGCCAAACATCAAATTATCACATTGTACACAGGATGTATATTCAATTTCTATTTGCCAATGATACCCAAATAGGGCTAAGAAGAAAGTTTTTAAAGTTATTGGAATTTGTAACTAGACTTTTAAGAATATATTAATTCAAATCTCAACACTCTTTGATGTTTTAAAAATTCTTTAACCCTCACTTTCCTCATCTGTAAACTAGGGATAGCATTCTACCTTCCTAAAATGCTGCTGTGAGAATTTAATGAAATCATCAGCATAAAGAGCTTAGCTAAAATGGATGGCACAAAGTGGCATTCCAAATGGTAGCTATTATTAGTACTATATCAAATATATATCTGCAAAACTTCACATGATTCTTTCTGATAAATTTTAAGGAATTATTAATATATCTTCAGAAACCAAAATTTTAACTACTTAAGATGATAATTACTTAAAGTCCTAAAAAGAGAAGAGCACAATTAAGTAGACATATTTTACTAACTTTGCTGCATATTTAATCAATTAATAGTACTCTTTGTCTTCTGTTCATATATTAAGTTATTCTGATACAATTATAATTCAAAACAGCTAGTTATTCAAGGCCAGTTCATCCTTAATGTATGTTTTTCCATTCCTCCTCTAACCTTTACCATTTGGCAGTAAATTTGATTAAATATATACTCAAGTAGTACTTTATGTCAGAGTTTTAAGTATAAACAAAATCCCTCAAAATTTATGACCATAATAAATATTAATCCCCAAAGGTGATAAGAAGGGTCCTATGAACTCAATTAATCAAAAATGACAATAACTTTGCTTTAGTGAGAAATAAATCTTATTTTTATTTCCTGTTTATCAAAAGCAATAGAGAAACAAAGTGACCTGTAGTGATTTAAGAGATGTGTGACCCTTTATGAATATAATCATACTAAGACACCCATACTGACAAAGTATAATCTCTTTCCGTAATAACAGGGATTAAAAAGCACTAGGGTCTTTGTAAATAAGGAAGAGTGGAGGGGGTGAAGAGAGGGCAGGGGAATGGGAAAAAAATAAGAACCAAGACACATCATGTAAAGGTACAAGATCCCAATGATGAATGTAACTGTGTTGTATACCTAAAATGTACCAATAAACTTAATGGGGGGGGAAAAAGCAAGCAATAGAGGAAATTTTAATTTCAAAATAGGAATCTAACAGCTCAGTACCCAGTTCTCCCATTAGTGTTCATGTGACTTAGATATTGTCTTCCACTGTGGCATAACTTTAATGCAGATAGAGCTTGGTAGCTTGCTGACAGGGCACGATCAGTGATTGGAGGGTGGGGAGACACAGGGACTGAATCTGACTCCACACCTCATTAGCTTTGCTTCATGTCTTTGTGCCTCATGTTATTCTCATAGGGTTGCTAAATTAAAATGAAACAATGAATGCAAAGTGTTTAGTACATAGTTTTAAGTGTTCAATAAATTATAAATAGATGGATAGATATAGACATACAACTGTGGCCATAGGAAAATTCATGTAAATTGTCTAATTTTCACTTAAGTTGACTGAAATCATTTGCCAAATAGACTTTAGGCAGGAAGAGTGTTCACCCTTAACAGAGGAGCACATAGAAGAGGGGATTCCTATTTCCATCCACTACTTTGTATTTCATTTTGAGAAGACTTGTGTCTAGAGCAAACTTTATTAAAATGAAATAAATAGAATTTACTGACTGCCTGCCATATACAAGCACTGAAGACGATAAAGGACATAACACTTTTGTTAAGAAGTTTAGCGCAGCCAGGAGCTGTCTGGTGAGGAGCGGAGTCTGCAGGTCCCTCCCGCCCCCCACCTCTGGCCTCTGGACTGTGCCTGTACCTGGATCCACAACACAGAGGCACAGGGCCTCATAAGGGGCTCTAAGACCATTGTCTGGAACTCCAGAAGATACAAAAGAAGTGAAAACAGAAAGAGGGCCTCTCTCAGGCTCCTTGATGAAAACTGAAGCCCACTGGAAAAGTGAAGAGAATCTCTACAATTAAAGGCACACCAGACCACCATACTTGGTAAGTTGGAGGGGTCATCACCTCCCATCAGAACCTGGACTATCTTCAGGGGAAAGGCAGCTGGAGCCTTCAGTAAAACCTTGCACAGTTCAACCCTGCAGGAGGACAGGGAGCTCAACTTGGGACTTGCAACCAGAAATCTGCCTGAATCTCATGGGTCCGTGACTGGCTTGCTGAGACTCATTGACTTATATCTGCACACTGAGGTCCAGGTTGTCTATTGTGACAGCAGAGACATACCCTGAAGGAGGCCCTTCATTTTTATTTTTTTATTTTCAAAATTATTTTTTTCTCTTATTTTTAATTTTTTTCTCTACTTTTTTCAGATTTTTTCTTTCTTCTTTTTCCTTTTTTTAAACTTTTCTTTCTCTCTTCCTCTCACTCTTGCTCTCTTGCTCTCACACAATGTTCTTCATCTCCCATTTTGTCACAGTTTCTAGCTTCCCTATTGCTGTTAGTTTGTTCTGTTCTTGTTTTTGTTCTTTCATTCTGACTTTTCCTCTTGTCTTGAACAATTCCCTGGAGTTTGCATGATCTTCCTGTGTTCTCTGGCCTCACTTCTAACCTTGCCCTATCCTTCTACCTCTATCCCGCCCTCCCCAACTCCTTCTAAGTCCCCATCTGAAGGGTAAAGTTGCTATACTGAAGAGTTTATTCACTATAAACACATGTTGGGCTGGTCCTCGATTTTGATTTAATTCTCATGGTTAATGGTGATAAATTAATAACTACCACAAACTGTCATTCTCTAAGCTGTGCTTAATGCTATTGTTGTTGGTAACTGTATCACTTGGGCTAAGCTGTTGTGATTGATTTAATCAGTTATCCTTCCTGGTATAATGAAAATGAGATTGCCCCAGAGTCATTAGAGACTCAAAACCTAAAGACCAGCTATATCTGGAAGACACCTCTGAGAAGTAATCATTCCATAAGGGTTCTAAATACAAACAACAAAGATACTTACAGTAAGCATTATCGAAGTATCAACCCAGGAATTTAACCAAGGACAGTACCAACCACAAAAATAGAAATGAGAAGACATCTAAGCAAGGTACAGTCCAAGACTTCCAGCTCACCAAAAGCAAATTCTGGGGGAAACGAGGTAGAAAAGTCTGATAAACAACCACCTGGACACCCTGAACTGATAACACAGGAAGTAACGAAACAGATGAATGAGTCTCTAGAAAAATTCAAAACAGAAATAATTTCCCAGATAACTACAGAGATGGTGAGCAGAATGAAAGACGTGATTAGAGGCTCTAGAACAGAAACAGATAAAAAAAAATACATGAGCTCAGAACCATGTTGGAAGCCATGAATGCCCAGCATAGGAAAGAAATGGAAACCATAAATGCCCAACATAGGAAAGAAATGGAATCCATGAAACAGATTGAAACAGATATCCAGGTGATTAAAAACTCTATCAAATGTATACACAGCAGACTGAGCCAATCTGAAGATAGGATATCAGATATAGAAGACAGGATGGCAGTCAGTGACCATGAAAAGAGAGATCTCTTAAAAATAGTAAGGGACCATGAGAAATCAATCCAACAGCTCCTAGATGACACAAAGAAGTATAATATAAGACTGATAGAAGTCCACAAAAAAGCAGGAGAAAGTACAAGTGACATAAAAAAACTCTTCACAGAATTAATGACAGAAAACTTCCCAAACAGAGCAAAAGAATTTGACATACAGATAAATGAGGCATATAGGACTCCAACTAGCCATGATCAAAAACACTCTACACCTAGACATATAATAATTAAGATTCCAGAAACCCAACAGAAGAACAAAATACTACAAGCAGTTAGAGAAAAAAAGGTCACTACATCCTTGTAAAGGGAATAATCTAAGAGGAAGAGATGACAATAATAAATATTTATGCACCAAATACTAATGCCCTCAACTATACAAAACAAATATTAAGGAACATGAAAAACCAAATAAGCACTAATACAATTGTAGTGGGGGACCTCAATACTCCACTGTCATAAATAGACAGATCATCTAGACAAAAAAATCAACAATGAAATAATAGAACTGAATCAAGCTTTTGAACAAATGGACTTAATAGACATCTACAGAGTGTTCCACCCCACAAAATCAGAATATACATTCTTTTCAGATGCACACGGGTCATTCTCCAAAATAGACCGCATACTAGTGCACAGAAAATGTTTAAGTAAATGCAAAGGAATTGAAGTCATCCCATGTATATTATCAGACCATAGTGCAATTAAACTGGAGATCAATAGCATAAGAAACTGTAAGAACTTCACAAACACATGCAAATTGAATAACACTCTCCTAAACAACCAATGGGTCACAGAGGAAATGAAAGAAGAAATTAGACAATTTTTACAATTAAATGATAATGCCAATACAACATACAGGAATCTATGGGACACAATGAAAGCAGTTGTATGAGGGAAATTCATAGCAGTGAATGCCCACATTAGGAAAACAGAACGAGCTCAAATAAACAACCTAATGCTGAATCTTAAGCTCCTAGAATATGAAGAGCAAGACAAACCCAAAGCTCCTACAAGAGAGAAAATTATAAAGATCAGAGCAGAAATCAATGCAATGGAGACTAAGAGAACAATACACAATATCAACAAATTGAAGAGTTGGTTTTTTTAAAGAATAAATAAAATTGATAAACCCTTAGCCAACCTTATCAAAAAAAAAGAAAAGAAAAGGCTCAAATCCATGCAATTGGAAATGAAAAAGATGAAGTAACAACAGATCCAGCAGAAATCCAGAGGGCTATCAATACCTATTTCTAGAACCTGTACTCTAATAAACTGGAAAACACAGAAGAAATGGACAGATTCCTAGATACATATGAATTACCAAAGTTGAACAAAGAAGATACAAAAATTCTAAACACCCCAATTACAGTCAGTGAAATTGAAAACATAATTTAAAATTTACCAATAAAGTCCAGGTCCTGATGGCTTCATTGCTGAATTCTACAAGACATTTAAAGAAGAACTATTGCCACTACTCCTTAATCTTTTCAATGAAATAACACAAATAACAGGCTCACTAAGAGAGAAATCAGAGAAACAATCCCATTCACAATAGCATCCAAAAAAAATGAAATATCTAGTAAGAAACCCAGTGATGGAAGCAAAAGACCTCTATATTAGGAAGTACAACACTCTGAAAAAAGAGATTGAAGAGGATATAAGAAAATGGAAAGACATCTCTTGTCCCTGGGTAGGAAGAACCAATATAGTGAAAATAGCCATACTTCCAAAACTGCTATATAGATTTAATGCAATGCAGATTGAAATTCCAACAATATATTTCACAGAAAACAATCCAAAAATTCATTTGGAACCAGAAGAGACCTAGAATAGCAGAAGCAATTCTAGGCAACAGAGACATGTCAGGGGGTATCACAATCCTCAACTTGAAACTATACTATTTAAATTTAAAGACCTAATTCAAAAATGGGCATCTGAAATGAACAGACATTTCTCAGACAAAGAAGTAGAAATAGCAAATAAACATATGAAAAAATGTTCAACATCATTGGTCATTTGAGAGATGCAGATGAAAACAACACTGAGATTCTACCTCACTCCAGAAAGAATGGCTGCTATCAAGAAATCAACCAATAACAAATGCTGGTGGGGTTGTGGGGAGAAAGGAACCCTTCTTCATTGTTGGTGGGAGTGCAGACTGGTGCAACCACTATGGAAATCAGTATGGAGATACCTCAAAGAACTAGGACTGGAAGTCTCATTTGACCCAGATATTTCCCTGCTGGGTATCTTCCCAAAAGAATTAAAAGTATCATACCACCGTGATATATGCTCACCCATGTTTATAGTGGCACAGTTTGTAATAGTCAAACTTGGAAACAGCCCAATTGCTCATCAACTGGAGACTGGATAAAGAAGATGTAATTTTTTTAATAAAATGGAGTACTACTCAGCCATAAAGAACGACAAACCAGAGACATTTATAGCTAACTGGATACACACTGAGGCCATACTCGTAAGTGAAATAAATAGGACACACATGTAAATACCAAATAGTTTCTCTGGTGTGAAAAACTAAAAGTGTAAATAAGGATCAAAATGTATAATTGATATTATGAAATAGGAAAATAAGGTCTAAAGGAATAGGGGAAATGGGAGCGATAGGGTTAAAAAAAGAAGGGAAAAGAAAAATATGAGAAAAGGAAAAAAAATGGAAACAAATTATTTGTATATAGGGAAGGGTCAGGGGATGGAGGGAGGGCCAGGGAATGGGGGAAAAATAAGAACCAAGATACATCATGTAAAGGTACAAGATCCCAATGATTAATGTAACTGTATTGTATACCTAAAATGTACCAATAAATAAACTTAAAAAAGAAGAAGTTTATCAGTAAAGATCTACAGAAACTGGTTTGGGCTGCATTAAATAGAACAGGTATTTTTTTTAAATAGGTAGTAGACAGAAGCCAAGGGAACAGTTGTGGAATGTACGCAGTTAGCAATAATGTGTAAATTCACAGACCTCCTCAGAGGCAGGATAGGTCTGATCTACCACCAGAGCAGTGGCTACTGTACTCAGCAGGTGGTCACAACATCCCAGCAGGATCTGCCACTGCCTTGGCAGTAGAATACTGCATAGTGATTTCTGGAAATTGTATCTAAAAGCTCAGCCTAGAGTCTATTGCTTCAGTCTTCCTGAGAATTCTGGAAGAGAATTTCTGCTTAAACTAGCTACACTGCAACCTATTTTCTTCAACTAAACCTCAATCAGTAAATTGGCTTGTGGACTTGCGTGGTTTTCTGTATGTTACCCAATTTTTCAAAGGTCCCATATCCTCATCTGTAAAGAGAAAATAATAGTAGTAGCTGACACCTGAGAGGATTGGGTGGGGACAAGCCTCTGTACGGACAACCCCTGTGCAGACACACGCAGAAACAGTAGTTCCTGTTAATGAGGAGGAGAATTATTATAATATTAATAATAATTATGAGGCTGGCCCAGGGATAGATAAAAGACTCTGCAGGCTGTCATAAAGAAAGAGGTATTTGTTATGCAAAAAAATAACCAGTGTTACTGAAGGCCTATGGGAAAGAAAATATCTTTGAGTTGTAACACAGGGAGCCAAGTTGAGAATCTGAGAAAAGTCAAACTGCGTTGCAGTTCAGTGAGTTGCAACTATCTAAGGAAAACAGCTTTCTGGAACTTCTCCAGGGAGAGTCTGTGGGTGTATTTACCCCGTGGCTTAGGGTGTTCACATCAGGCTTCACAAAGTGCTCTTCAGCCTTCACCAAAAATGCTAAGAAATTTGCAAATGTGACATTTTTGTCCAATTAGCATCGAGTATAAAATGAAGCCCAGCCAGAGAGAGTTTTTGCAGGATGACAGTGTTGCTGGCACATTTCCTGAGCCCAGAGAAAACAAAACGAACAAGTTTGCCCCCCACCCCCAGCTCCACATGAAATGTGCTATGGAGAGATTTATAATTTGCAGTTATGACCTACACTACATTTTTCCATCTAATGAGTAATTTCAAAGGAGGAGAAAACTTTGCTGCAAAACTTAAAGAATTTGGTTATCACCTACAGATGGTAAATACATATAATGTAGCTTTTGGAGCTGAGCCTCATCAAATACCCTGTGTCCTTAAGAAAATACTCCACTTTCAAGAACCCAGAATGAGAACCAGTATCCTTTCAATTGGTCCTTGCTGTTCTTTAAGTTGAAAGGTGAGAATTGCGCTAGCACATTCATTCCTAAACTTCACAGCTGTGCTCAACACGGTCAGAGGAATGAGGTGCTCTTTGCTCTGGGCTCATCCCATTACTGAGAGGACTTAATACAGGGGAGGGGTGGGAGCTCTTGGGTCCAGCATAGAAGGTTTTACACAGTATTCATATCCATGTTCTGTCCATGTTATAGGGTGATAATATGATAGAGGATTACATTTATAGCTAAAAAAGTTCTCGTCAATCTCTAAAATTCAAAATGTGCTTCTTGATTCTTATGAAAGTCATGACCACAGCCAGGATAATATATTGTAGCGATACTCTGTCTGCTGAGCCAACAGAGACCATGACGATAGTATGTGCTTTATAAACTTTTCGGTTTGCACTTCACCTAAGAAATGACCTAATGATGTACTGGGGAACGTGAACCAGACAGCTGAATTTTCACTTGTAAGCATGGGAGATACTTATATGATAATTCGATGGATTATGGTTCGTTTTGGTTCATCCACTTACAAATAATAAAATAATGATCTCTTTGGCAAATACAAAGTGACCATGCTTTAATTGTAATGTATTTTGGGTTTCCTTTCCATTTTAGTGATTTTGAAATTAGAATATAACTACTTCAGGAGATGAATACAGTCAAAGTAGGGCTTTACTGATGTTATTAATATAATGGTGAACCTTGCAAGTGATGGTATTTAATAATAGAAAATAATTATTTGGCAGAGATCGATATTTTCCTATACAGGTATTTTGTGCTGCTCTAACATCTGTTTAATAATGACAGTGTGTATAATTCTAAAGTTCCTTCAAGATTAAGTTCTTTTTTGTTTTATCCATTCATTTTATATTAAAAAATATTGTCCATGTACCTTATAAGTCTCATCATAGTCACCACGGATATCAATTGAGTATGAAGAAGTGACATTGTGTTGTAAAGCCCAGTCCTAGAAGTTTAAGTAGGCCCTTTCTTCTAAAATGATATCAAAATACTTTTAATTATATATGTTTTCTATGATGTAGTAATTCATCTTTTCTTAGTTCATCTTACACATTAGTGTTATTCCATTTAGACTTCTGAAATGGTGGAAATGGTCTTCATATTTACACTGACCTGTAAGACAGTCACTAGCTACTGAGCTCACAAAAACATGGCTAATATAACAAAGGAAGTACATTTTTAGTTTTATTTAATTTTAATTAATTTAAATCTGACTTTATATTAATAGGACAGTTATATATCTGTAAATATACGTACATATATATTCACACAAATGCACAAGTATACACATACACATCTAAAATCATGATTATATTTAATTTATAGTCTCAACCATATACAAATAACATGTTATTTAAAATAACAATACAATAAGAATAACTTATGTCCAACAAATAATTGCTAAAATAAATTACGGTTTATCCAAATGCAGAGCATTAAGCAGGCAGTATAAATTATGGGAGAATATTTTAGAAAATGAACTATATGTGCTATGCTCTTAAATATTAGAAGGTAAAATATTATATATAATTAAATATCAATATATTTATGAAGAAAGAAATGTTTCAGTTTATTATGACATTATTTGTCTATCCCGTCTACTCATTCTCACAGGAACAATTGTAAAAAAGAAGAAATGATAGTAAGTCCATACCAGTACTAAAAAACAGGGAAGTATGGCACTGTTGGGTGTTAGGGTTTATGTCTTAATGTCCCCCCAAAGCCTCCTGTGCTCATGCATGAGGCTTTTTGGGGGTGACTGACTCATAGGAGCATGATACTCATCCGCATATCTGGGAAATGTGATACCGCAGGATGTGGCTCCAGGGAAGGCTGTGACCTGGAAGGGTCTCCCCCTCACTCCTCTCTTAGCTCTCTCTCTCTCTCTCTCTCTCTCTCTCTCTCTCTCTCTCTCTCCCTCTCCTTCTCCCTCTGCTTTCCCTGCTGCCATACCATAAACAGCTTTCCCCACCTTCCCCCTCTGCCATGCCACACTACCTTGGAGCTAGCCACTACAGACCTAAGATATTGGGTTAAAGATATTAAAAAATGTCTGAAGTTGGAATGCAAATGAGGTTATATTATTTTTTAAAAACCTAACCACAAAGCAGAGTACCCTCTCCTAAAAATAAGGTTGTAGGGGCAGTGCAAAGGAGAGAACCAGTCTTCCCGTGTTCTGCAGCATTGTCTTTCCCAGTGTGTTCCCCCCACCAGCAGCAGAAACATGATGCAAAACTCTGTAGACATGCAAATTCTGGGAGCCTCAGAGCCCCTGTGTTACATGCCTTGGGGCTATGCACCCAACAGTCAGTGTTTTAACAAGCTGTCCAGAAGACCTGCCTGCTCACTGGGGCATGAGGACCCTATCCCTAAGCACTCATGTCCCACTTTAACTGTTCATTGTAATCACTCATAAAGCTTCTAAAATTACTAATTCAACAGGCCTGTGGTATGGCTGGATTATTTGTATTAAAAACAAACAGACAAACTTGCTCTCTCAAGCAGCAAGCCTGCGAACCTCTGCCACAGACCGAGTCAGCAGGTACAGAGGGGTACCATCAGAGATAGTCATCTTCCCACCATGTAACTGGTTTTGGTGACTGCACACAGGAATATACTGTAAGAAAGCACCTTAAACAAAATGTGTACAATCTCAGCACTTTGGGAGGATGCAGCAGGAGGATGCCAAGTTCAAGTCCTCACTGGGCAATTTAGCAAGATTCCATCTCAAAAAATGAATGAATGAATGAATGAATATTAAAAAGTGGGGCTGTGACCAAAAACAAAAAAATGGTGGGGCTGTGTGGATTTCTAATTTAGATATTATAGTGAAATGAACCAGCGTCAGGACAGAATAGGCACATAGCCTTGGACATCTCTACAAATGGAGATAAATGAATTTCAACTGCGTCAGTTCTTTGAAGAGTGAAAGAGTGAAATAACCTGAAGTGTCCAAGCCTCAGATGATAGTCTTAGTTCTCTGAGAAAGGTCCTAGCCATGTCTTCTAAAGAGACAAGCTGGTGAGCATGCTCAGTTGGAGGCTTGCTGTGACAACAATCATTTAAAAGTGGTGAGAAACCCAAGTCAATTTAGAAAATGCATATCAGCTTCTTATTCTGGTCCAACTAGGCCTTTATTTACAAACATGAAGTGATTGCCATGATGAGGAGACATGGAAGGCAAGTCATCAGTACACAAAAGTAACAAGATAAACATACATCATCACCAAAGAAAATATGGAAGACAGCACAAGAGAATTTATAAAATAACTTATTCTTAAAAAGGACATTCTGCAGAACAAGGCACTATGGACATTGAGTAATCAAAGAATAAAGAACCAATCTTATAAACTGAAATCATGACTGCCAAAATAATATGTGTACGAGTAATAATTTCTTTAAAATAAATATTAATCATCTGGAAAATAAAAGTCTGGAAATTTTACTTCAGATCCCTGATAGACAGATGTAGGAGACTCAAGATCTACTTCAAGGGAACGTCAAAAAGAGAATATAAAAAAGAGGAAATGAAAAACATGAATAAAAAGTAAGAATTATTGGGCAAAACCCCCACTTTCAACTGAAAGAATTTATACTCAATATTAAGACAAATCCTTTTATATCCGTTAGTACTTTCAAATAATAGAAGAATTAAAAGAACAAAAGTCTTCAAGTTCAGTCACACATCAAGGTCAGACATGTTTGATGAGATGCCCGAAGTTCTAAGTACATATCCAGTCCCTGTTTAACTCAAAATAACTCAAGGATCACCTAAAATTCTTAGTAGCTTCATTACTTAACACCTCCACTCCATCCTTGCCCTCCATGCACTATGTGCAGACACATGCACATACCTTCTCTTCTGTTGAACCTTAAGACAATTAAAAGATACAAGGGGGTTGAAATTATTTAGAAAGACAAAAACATTAGTCTTAGCCTTATTCTGCACACACATAACTGTGAGATGTATTCCCAAGAGGAAAATTTTAGAAAAGAATGATTGTTTGGTTGAATAGCAATAGACCATCAGCAATACACCACACCACGCGCGCGCGCGCACACACACACACACACACACACACACACACACAAGTTCTACTTAAAATCTGCCTTAGCAGGAATGTGATTTTCATCTTTCCCTGAGTAGCACTGCTCCCAGAGGTGTAATGCATGTAGGATCTGCAGTCTAACATAAACCAGAGCTTCCCTAATTGTCCCTTAATTAAAATCCCTCAAGTTTTGTTGCTGCCAAATAACTCTCAACTCACAGCTATTTAAAAAATGTCTAAACCCAACAGTTGCCCTTCACTCTCAGGAAATGGTCTTGCTGAATTTAGCAACCCATCTGATTTTTCACCATGTATAACTGCTATGAATTGTTTTTAAAAATTTTTTCAGCCCCAAATTGCCTTCTTGACGTCTATTACCATTAGTCTAGTTTTACCCTTAGGGAAGACAGAGTCTGCTTCCCTAAGAGGATATTCTGTAGTTATCTGAAAATAAATATCACATGCAAACACTGCAGTCCCCAGTTGCATAAATTTCCCTTCTTCTAGGTAGTGTGCTTCCCAATCCCTAATTCCAGTGTCTTTCACTGGTTCTTCAAATTCCATGCTTTATATATCATTTACATTTTGTTTTTTCTGATTGCAAAATATTCCTCTTAAGATGCTGTGAGTGTAATTCAGCGTAATATTCCAGTTGTGATATGACGATGTTAATAATGATGCTATAAAAACAAGAGCTACTACTTGCAGAAACAGTAATACTGAGGATTGCAGAAAAATCGCTATCTTATTTATCTCATTACTTACAAGGATCACAATATTACACAGAGGAGAAACCATAACTTGAAGAAGCTAAGCGACCTGTTTTGTTACCCTGAAGAACCCATATGGTGAAGTCCATCTATATTCACAAAGTGCCTTTTGATCACAATCTCACATTCACGGGGCTCCATCTGCTCACTGCTTCTGTCAGGGGTCTGTTGACATACTCTAAAATGCCACTGATTTTCACGTAGGGGAAGAAGAACAAAATGCACTCTTTTTTTTTCCTTTTCTTTTTTTGGTACCGGGGATCGAACTCGGGTGCTTGCATTTGTGAGGCAGGCGGCAGAACCACTGAGCTAAATCCCTGGCCCCAAAATGCACTCTTAAAGTCTTAAAAATACTACAAATATATCTGCTGACATGATAGCTATTACATAGGATAACTTGGTTCCAAAATAATTAGCCCTTCACTATAGTAAATTTATATTCAATATCTTGAGGGCTTAAACATGTTAATCTATATGGACTTCTTCAATACAATGATATAGAATGAAACTTTTGAATAAAGAAAATATAGCCTTTGTTCCATCAACAGCCTAACAGCAAGCTGTTTTACGATATCCATGTTGGAATTCAATACAACAAAAGGCATTGTCTATTTTCTGCCTTCACAAAGCATGAAGAACATCTCCGTGTAGAGGAGATGTGGGTGCCAAGGTTCTCTCACGCTCTTACGGGGACCTTGGCTACCTCAGCCGGGTTTGATGGGCAGCAGGTCGTGACTGCCTTTCTGGGCCTGTTTAAATGTAAACGAAACCATGAAGGGATTACATTCACAAATGAAGTTCTTGCACTTCATTCAAACATTTAAAATATCCACATTTAGGTTTTGAAGCTTTTTAAATTCTGCTTTCTGTGGCAGAAATTAATCTGCATTTTATACCGAGGCACAGTTAGTGAAAAGATTCTCTGAGGAGGTAGAGACAATGCCAGACAATGAGTCTTGCCTGGAACATCACTGTAAGGACAGAACAAACTGCGCGAAGGTTGAGAAAGACAATGCTGTGCTAAGCTAATGGAAACTAGTATTCTTATAGTAATGCTATTATTAATTAATGAACTTTCTAATTATCAGATGTCTGCCATATATAAGTAATATGCTAGACTTTTTAAAAACTATGATTTCATTTAAATCCTATAATAACCTTATGAGGTATATATTAGTATCCCCATTTTGCCCCTGGGGAAATTAAGGCTAAAGTCAGCAGGATGACTTTCCCAGTGTCATTTCCCAATGTGCAGTGAGTTTGAGGGCCCAGCAAAAACTGGTGTCTGATGTCACACAGGGCATGGTGTAGGATTTTTTTAAAGATCTTAAAAGGAGATGCCTGACAGTCTGAGCAAACACTTGGGATGGCCCTGTGAAGCTGCCTGCAGAAGAGCTGCTGAGAAATTTCTGCACTTGGGGGATTCATTATGTATCTTACAAAGGCTGAAACTGAGGAAAAAACCAGTGACATTGAGAGTGAGCCTATTAAACCTACACTTATTCTCTAAGACATGAGGCTGGCCAGCCTAACACCCAGAGAAAAGATGAGATAAAAGCACATGAACAAATGTGAGGAGAAAAAAAGAGGCTTTGAGTTTTTAGTAACTTGAGCAGTCCATCAATGAGTCCAGTTGAGAGAATTCTATATTTCCTTCCAGGTAAGTAGTGCACGTGTCCTCAGGAAGAGGATTAGAGACTGCTTAAGGCAGCTTTATTCTCCTGAGGGAGACAGCAGGGCTCGATGTGGCCATGTAGCTATATTGGTATTGGAAAGCTGAGTTGGTGCAGAACATGACAGAGTAGCCCCCTGACTATATCCACTTTAAAGATATGTAATCTTCTCTCTGCCTCACTTGCAGTGTTTTTTTTCCCTTGAGCAGAACTTATTAACTGACCTCACAGTATAATATCATGCTGTATCCTCATGATGATGTGATCAGAACTCTGTTTAAACAGAAATCTCTGACTTGTATTTTCAGATTTAAATTATATTTGACAGCCCTGGAATTGTGAAGCATTGGCAAGCTTGGAACATTTCATTATTTCAATGCTAGAATTCATTCCTAAATAGTAAGAACATTCAAAAGAACTTTGTTTATATAGGCTAGATGGGATTTGGTGCTTTTAACTGACATTACCCTAGAAAAACGTGCAAGTATTCTATCTTTTACTCAACCTGTATTGACAGGTTCAGAGTAAGGTACAGAATAAAACATATCTCTCTGTAAATACACACACACACACACACACACACACACGCACATATATATCAATATCATGCTACATGTACAAAATACAATGAGTTGACTCTGAATATACAGAACATATAGATTAAAGGCAGCATTAAGAGACAGGATTGGAAACACCTTGGAATGGAGTTTTTCTATTTTAACAGTTTATTTTTCATAGCCTGCATAGAGATAAATATCATTGGACCCATTTAATTCTTCGAATCCCATTAATTCTATAGAACCTCTCTATCCCTCTCTATTGAAGAAAAGTAATGAAGTAAATAGAGTCTATACTGATCACCTAGAATGCTCAGCACTTTTATATCAAGGCACACTCTAAATAGCTTTTCTTTAAGATAAAATATTTATCTTGGCAAACTTGTCACTAATACAATTTCATATTCATCTAGGTATATATTTCAATTATATCTATCTGCTTTGACATAATTAAAAAACAAAAAATAGGGGTTGGGGATTTAGCTCAGTGGTTTCACTGCCTGCTGCTCAAGCACAAGGACCTGAGTTCGATCCCTGGTACCAAAAACCCCCCAAAACCAAAAAATATTATGTATTATTCTTCCCATTATATCTCTAAAGCTTATTACAATACTTAGTAAATAACTAGTGCTCAATAAATATTTAATGAATTAGTAAATTTTTAACTAAATGGATGAATCAATGAAAGCAATGAACTCATTCCTAATGCTCTCCCTCTCTAAGCCTTCCAGAATCAGGTTATGTTATCATCTCTGAAAGTGAACCAATATTGCTAATAATTTTACAGTGTGCTAATGATTTAGTAATGCTACTATTAGAGTCGTTTTCACTTGAGAGAGGGAAGGAAAGAGGAAAGAGGAAGAGAAAGGAAAGCAGAGAGGACAAAGAGAAAGAACAGGAGGAGAAAGAAAGAGGAATAGAATGAATGCCTAGGGTTTGCTTAAAGGAAAAGAGTAGATGAAGGGAATGTTAGACATCACCTGAGAACAAGTGAACAGAGAGGAAGTTAAGCTTATTTTAATATACTTAGCAAACTACTTATAATAATAAAGCCTGGTAATCATGAATATCATTAATGCAATGCCATATTTCATTATCTATAGCAATGATTTGCTGTCTAGCTAAATGTGAACAATTCCAATTTTCCCTTAAAGACAGGCCATGTTCCTAATATTCAGAACAGGTTCCTTTAGAATGGGAATCTGTCAATCTGATCTGTCTCACATCAGCGTCTTTCTTAAAGTAATTCAGCTATCAATTACCACATCAGCACAGAGCTACTCTGCAACAAAGGCTGTGTGATACTGGACAAGTCCTGTTACCTTTTATATCAGCTTTCCTACTCATTAAGAGAAGAATCTGAATTAACCTACATACATTTCACAAGTAACTATAAAGTGAAATGAGATATGTAAATTAGAATGAATTATCATGTTAATATTTGAATAATTGTGTCAAAGTTACAATTTAATAACATCGAGAAACATCTTGATGTTCCCTATGTTCTTTAGGCTTCAATTCTTTAAAATAAAGAAGTCTTGGTTTACTTATCTGTGAGGCATAGGAAGACCTCAAATGAAATACAGTAAGTGAAAGCACTTAATCCATGTTCAAATATTTAACATCTCAGTAAAATTATACCTCAGATACTATTCTTGAGACAAACATCCATGAATGGTACACATCATACTTTTTTCAAAATGTCCTTACATCAGCAAAATGAACTTGCCAAAGAATTTGGACTTTGAAAAACACTGTCCTATGAATTGTTCCATAAGTCAAGAAAACGAAATGTACAATGTTGTTCTAAAGATATTTGGATATAATTAGTCATTGAAATTGTACAGACAGATTTTATTAATTAGTTTTGAAAGGCAAAAAATAAATTGAAATATAATGCTGATCAGGAATGTAAGTATGCAGTCGATTTCTTTAAAATGTATATAAATTTAATTACCTCTAGAAGCTATCTTTTGAAATGGGCAAAAATATCCACGATCTGAACTGAATGGTGCATTTCTGCTCAAAGCAGTGATTTAGAGTCACGATGCTTGCCACATCTAAAATTCCTCACAGAGTCTGCAACTACCCTTCCAGCAGTCCAACTACTCATTATCTAGAACACTGGATACAAAATTGTCAGCTTCTAACTATTTGGTGGGATAAGGCCTAAAAACATTCCAAAGAACTGACAGAAAAGGAGATTCAAAATGCCTGTCCAACTCCAATGACCTTCTTCTATTACCTCTGACAGGTCATGAAATCAGCATTTTAGCCTATCCAACAGGGTGGCTATCGGAATCAACAGAGAAATTAAAACCATGGCCTAGAAAATGAAACCACATTATAGAACAAGTCAGCACAGGAAGCACAACACACACACACACACACACAAACACCCACACACTCATGCACACTCACCCCAATCTTGCTCAAGAATATAAACTTCAGATACCAAAAGTAGTGTCTCAAACCAAAACAACAATAAGAAAATAGTCTACTAATCCCTACTTTATGAATGCTTGCTTTAATCTAGGAGGTCATATTTATTTCACAATTATAGAGATAAAGTTTATGAGAGGCAGAAAGAATTAGGATATTTTGTGATATCCTCCCACCTCCACTGATTTTCCCACAGCTGTTGTAAGCGTTTGCACCAACTGCACATTTTAAATGCCTGGAATACCCCTTTTATTGCCAAATTATTTCATCTGTAAACATCTGTCCTAAGTATATAGGAACAAGAGTAAGAAAGTGGCATTATTGATGGAAGATGGCATTATTATTATTGATGGAAGATGTTATCAGTGCTTGCTCCACTCAATTTTGTGGGCTAACAAAAGCTTTGTAGGACCTTTGGACCAATGTAGGAATCCTCTGCCTAGGGACAAGCTTAAAACAATCAGCTGGCTTCTCAGAAAGACTTACAGCTTTCGATTTCTAACGTGCAGTTTTGTTCATCCAATGGGTACCGCCGTAGGTCCATCATGCAGGCAGCAGTGGTTGTGATTCTAGAAGAAAAGTGGGAATACATCTTGTTAGCAGGTCCATGGCTGGAATTGGACAAATACATCTGAGTATTGCGGCAACTGTGATTTAGACTAAGCTCTAATGAAAATGAGTGACATAACTTTTAATAATCATTGTTCTTTACAAGTCTCATGCTAATTTATAAAATAAAGAGGCTGGACTAAATCAGTGTATTCTGAAGTGTGGTCCATTTACCTGATGTATCAAAATCACCTGAAAGTGTTGGACAGGCAGTTCCCTGCTTTCAGAATGTCTTTGGGTGGGGTGGCTCTCAGGAACTTATTTTATGAGCATCACAGATGAATTAGTGACAAAGAATGGTCCTCTTCTTTCACATATTTTCTTCTTTCTTTCTTAAGATTCTGAAATCTAATCTGACTTTATATTTAATCTATTCTTGTTCATCTTTCTCTACATAGTATAGTACTTACCAAGAACCTTAATAAAATACACAGTCAGTTTTCTGTCAGCTGATTTGTTCTATATTGAGTAATCTGATATTCTCCTGACACCTTACAAAGTTTCCTTCTATGGGATAGCAGAGGTCTTTATTCAGAATACTTAGCACTTCTATTATTTTATTAGGGAGAAATGAATATGTCCCTTTATTTTGTCATTATATTTCTCTGTCATCATTTTCCACTAACATTTCTACTGAAGACTTACTAGGAGCCAAACACATACAGTTCTAAATGATTTACCAATATATGTTTTCTGATCAATAAGGCAACATGAGGTCATGAAAGAACAGAAAGTCCTAGAAAACAACAGACATAGGTACAAATTTCAACTATCAATTTCAACATTATGTAAAGAATCTATCAGAATGCTCAGCACATAGGAAATTTTATTTTTGCTGAGGGAAACTAAGAGAAGAAATTAATGTTGAATTTGACCAACTTAGGCTTACTCTGTTGTCATGGGCACTGTACTCTGTGAGGAGAAGAACAGTAGATATAACTGCACTTTACAGAAAGAAGTCCACAGGCTGCTTTTTTTTTTTTTTTTTGGTACCAGGGATCGAACTCCGGTCTTTGTGCTTGCGCAGCAGGCAGTGAAACCACTGAGCTAAATCCCTGGCCCCCACAGGCTTTTTTTAATGAAAAATTTCTTGAGCACAGTTTCAAGCAGAAATCTAAGCCAACTGAGTCTGTTCCTTAGTTGGGAATAGTGAGAGTCTTACCCATCATGTAGACTTGAACTATGTGAATAACTTAATGGAAATAGTTCCTGCCTCTTTGGGTCAGTTCTTTTTCCTTTAACATCTATCCTCTGTTTTTTTGTCATAAGAAGTAAGTACCCCAGGGCTAATGTTCATCCTGGTTCTTTAATTTCAGCAAGTCCTGTTGGCTGCTCTGCCTCAATTCCTTTCCATCCCTACTTCTTCCTCTGAGTCTATGTCCCCATTGCCTCTCATCCAAATCAGCAGAGTAGCTTGGTCTCCCAGCCTTTCCAGTTGTTTCCCACAAAAATAGATTATTTTAATCTCTGATTAAATTTTTTAGTGGCTCATACAAGAAAATCAAAGATCCTGGCTGTATGGCCTTCTATGCATGGAATAGTCTGTTCCTTTTCTTCCTTCCCAGTATCATCTCATCCCATATTCTCACTCACTGTCTTTCAGCTTTTGCTTTTGTTCTCTCTGCCTAGAACCCATGTCTCCTTGCTCCTCATAGAGCCCTCTCTACTGATCTTTTGGAACAATACCAACTCCTCTGAAAAGCCCTTCTCAGCCAGCCCACCAAAAATGATTGCCATCCTAGCTTTCTGTTCATTTCCTTTAAACGTTTCCCATAATCTGAAAGTACCTTGCTCATTTGTTTCTCTAAGTACTGTCTTTCTTCCAATAAAGTTGAAGCTACTTAAGGGTACAGATTCCATTCTGTTCACTGCTAAGCCACTCAATAAATATCTGTTGAGTGAATAAATACATGAGTTTATAATGATGCAAACAGTTGACTTGACTCATTGTTAGTCTTTGTACTTTAAGATTTCTTTATTGCATTATCTTGTTTTTAACTTTTAATTATAGTATGACTTAGGTTATAGAAATTCTTAGATTTTTAACAATAGATAAATTTTAATCCATTTAAGTAACATTACATAAATAGCACTGAGGCTTACTTATTTCTGCTTTCAGTGGGATTTACCAAATTCCTAAATTCTGTAACTTCTACTGAAATTAACATTCATATGCCATTATTTGTTTGCTGTTTTAAAATGATAGTTCATTTTGGGTATGTGATATTTGGATGGATTTGTCATTGCTCCACTGTTTTTTTGTTTGTGTATATGTACTTACATGTAGATACAATGAGAATTATTGCTAACATACAGAGACTAGTACAATATAGAATAGAAATTTTTAAAGGAAATGAAATGAGGTAGATGGTGAGTACACCACATATTAATATTATTTATGTAAAATGGCCGAGTTAATCTCTATCAGAAACTAGAGAAAATTAACTTTAGCTGATAAACTGAATACAAAATAACATGAATGTTACAAGGACACATACCAAAAATAGCAGAAGGGCTAGTGGGTATCCCTTAGTGGTAGAGGGCTTGCCTAGCATATGTGAGGCCCTGGGTTGAATCCCCAATGCCACCACACACAGGAGAGACAGACAGAGACAGACGGAGACAGAGGTGGAGGCAGAGACAGAGAGACAGAGACAGAGGAAAGAGAAACAGAATGCTCAACTATAAATGAGGCCTTTTGCATTTGCTGATAAAGGTTGTGGTTCAGACTGTTTATACACAGTCAGGAGTGCTGTGAACAATCATAAAAGTGCAGAATAAACTAATGCTATCACAGGAGCAATTAGTTGTATTTTTTTTAAAATGAACTAGAAGAAAGTTCTCTTTCTCACAACATTCATGTTTATGGCAGTGTTTTGCTGTTTTGTACGGTCTAATATACTTCATAAAGTATAGCAGACACTATAAATGTAATCTAGTCAATATTCACAAAATATTTACGTTTCTTCTATTGCATTAAAGCAGAAAGTCTGGCATTGAAAGCTTCCACTTGGAATTCTGGTCTTACAAAGACGAGGGACTTTGCACAAGTCACTTGTATTCACTAACACATGATCACTCCATTTGCAAATACATACTTGCCATCCTAATCTGTCACAGGATTACAAAAATTAGAAGGGATTTATGATTCATAAAGTGTTCTGCAACTTTTGTTACAGTTATACCATATTATTTTACCAGAGCTTGATAGTATAAGCACCAGTTTGTATAATTTAAAAAGCTAAAATTCTTACACAATATTACAAACAAAACATATATAAAAATATGAGTGTAAATAGCTTCCTAACATAACTATGTTAAATAATTACTCTCTCTATATATGGAACTCTACAAGACAAAGTGCAGATATGTAACAAATCTGCATGTTTTCAAAGTCCTTTGTGAGATCAGAAATCACATTTGCTCTTGTAATATTTGTATTTCAACCATATATGTTCGGTACATGTTAAAAACTTAATATTAAAACAATAATATATTAATAAAAAATAAAGAGAAAGAACTATAAGAATTCTCAGACTGATGATATTAGGACAATTCTCTTTATTAAGAGCCTATTGAACTCATATACAAATTCTCAAATAAATTGGAAAGACATAGTTATATTTTACAGAAAATGACTTTTCAAAGAAATAATTTTTACATTTATCCTGAAATGAATCTTATTCAGAAAAATACCAGTGATAAGCATCTGAGTCTCTTCTCTGGAATTTTTTTATTTATAACAGGTCTGTGATTTTACAGAAATATGTGAATACAATTAACACAATTAATTATAATATAAATTAATAGGATCTTTATGAATATACCTTTCCGGATCCTAGTAAACATTTTTTTTTTGTACCGGGGATCGAATTCAGGTCTTTGTGCTTGTGAGGCAGGCGGCAAAAACACTGAACTGAATCCTCAGCCCCTGATAAACATTCCCAATGACCTGTAAATAGCTCAGTACCACTATTCAAGAGTCTTTGAAGTGAGGTTAGTAATCCATTATACTGATTAAATTTTAAATCCACTGTAAAGTATATGAATTCAACTCTTGTCTTCTATCAAAGAAACAGTCAATGATGCCTCCAGAATGTGCCTTGTTTCTCTGTGGGAGACCTTCTTTAGTTAAAAGTGAAACATATCTTTTACAAGATTGAATTATATTGCATGATGAAGTCTATCCTTGGAAGATACTTTGCTTCACCTAAGAGACCTTTGTATAAACTTTTTATTATTTAGCCATTGGCCGCTGTCATCCCTAAATGACTTGTGTCCTAAAACAGAGTAAGACTTGTGTACTAACAGAGTAAGAAAACTGAATATGAGCTCTGTGTGGTGGCATATGCCTGTAATCACAGCTTTCAGTGGGACTCAGGAGGCTGAGGGAGGAGGATCATGAGTTCAAGGGCAGCCTACACTACCTGGGGAGTTCATGGCTAGCTGGGACTTTATAGCAAGACTCTATCTCCAAGAAAAAAATAAAAACAAAACAAAATAAGAAAAAGACTTGCTATTATTCTGTGTCTCACAGCCATTTTTGCAACAAAATTATTTTCTCACTTATAACTCTCTTATACAGTGAGCTCTTGCATTTCTCTAGAACAGGTAGAGTGCTGCTGTAGATGGTAGTAACTTTGGTTTTGGCATTCTCACAAATCACAAATATAGCTAATATTAATTGATCACTAGCTAATGTGTTCCAGAAACTATCTAGTGTTACTGAAATGTATCATCGCATTTAAGTTCAACTGTTATTCTCATTTTATTGATTTGAAAATTGAGACACAAAGGTGGAATGATTTGCAAGCATTACAGAATGAGTGGTAGAGCTGTGATTTCAATCTAAGATGTTTAACTCCAGAATCCACGTATTTAACTAGTACACTGCGACTAACTTGCTAGATGACCTTGGAAATGAAATTTAGCCTCTCTGGAAAATTGGTCATTTTCTTGTATGCCAAATGAGCTTAGAAATTCTATAATCCTATGAAAATACATTACATGTTCTGTGACCTTGTATATCTGTAATTTTGTTTTACCCACACATCCAAATGCTATATTTCACAGCTGTTCATTCTGTTTTAGTCAATTATGTAGATTAGCCCACCCGAGACAAGCAAATACAAGCCTCTCCCCAAGGAGTCTCACTTAATATTCTCCTTGATTAAAGGTCTCCCTCAGCAGTTTTTGCCATTCTGTCCTCTTGATTTACCCCTATGGAGGCCTTCTGCTTAAATTAAAATATTTAAGACTCATACATAATTGTTTTTAAAAGCTCTTTAAAAGTCCTCATATAGAGTCACATGCACTACTACGCTCAACTTTGTAATCACCAAAAAAAGTAAGATTGCTAGCAATTATGTTCCCATTTGATAAATCATGCATTTCAGATTAGAGCTATTTGTACTCTTCTGCAGCTGTCTGGCCTTCTGTGACTCTTTGGTTTTCTGGAATCTTATCCTCTACAAAGATACTGTGACCATTAAAGGGCTACACAGGCTTCTGGCACAAATGCAGGCAATATTGTGAAATATATTTCCCTAAATAGCATGCCTGTAGAATCCAAACAACAGCATCTAACAACATCTTGTCTTGTGAACATATAAATTATATTTAACAAAAATATTAATAGATATAAACATATCAGTCTGTCTTTATTTTCCTCTGTGGACAGTGTCTAGTTCACTCACCCTTTCCAAATTGTATTCCTTATGGTCTCATCTACAAATCCTATTCTTATTTCATGAGCAGGAATAATCTCTCTCCTCTCTAAATTATGATTTAAAGGAATTATAAGTCCCTCAGAAAAAGTAAGCACTATATTTTTAACTCATATCCCAACAACTAAAATCTGATTTCAAACCACAATAAAATATTTAGTCAAGGCAGACTAGAAAGACATGAATAAGAGCTGGAACTCTAATTATTTTTATTTTTATTTTTGTTTCTAGTACCGGGATCAAACTCAGGACCTGGAGCTTACCAGGCAGGCGCAGTGCCACTAAGCTACATTCCTGGCCCTCTGATTATTTTTTAAAATGCTTATTTTTTCACAATTTAAACAATGTTCTGATTTACTGGATACCTTTATAAAAGCATTCATTAAAACATTTGCTTTATTTTATTTTGATAAACAGTATGACACATTAGCGAATGCTATATAAGAAAAAGTTCATTAGTTTTTATTGCACTCTTTTCATTTTTTTAAAAAGAAAATGAAGTGACTCACAGAAGCCAATTTGCAACTAGCCAGTGATAAAGTTACAGGCTCAGGTGAGGCTCTTCGCTTCTTCCCAATCCCTTCCAAATATTCCTTTCAAATAGAAATTACACAGCCGAATGCCTTCCTTTTCCTTCCAGTTCCACTCTCTACTCCTAACCACCTATCCCTGTGCCCCTCAAGACTGGACTGTTCAGAACTCTATGTCTGGCTTCCTGGTTCTCTGGCTTAAGGTAAATTTGGTTGATGAGGAGCAAGGCAAGACTTGAAAGCAAGAAGAAAATACAGGTGAGGGATAGTTCCCCAGATGCCCTTCCTGCTGAACCTGAGCCCAGGTTCCCTTCTCCATTCTCTCTCAGGACTGGGGTTCTAGAGAGCCAGTGGCAACCAGCTGATCCTACTTCTGTGAGGGAGGGGTGCTGCTGTCTTTGTAAATAATCTTTTCATTACACTCTCCTCAAATTATCCATTTTCAATTTGCCATCTACTTTTTCTTGGTCCTTGACCGATCAAATGCATTATAAAATGTATTTAAAATTTCACATTCTTGCAGTTAGACTGTCAAAACAACTAGAACCAGTGCATTCTGGGGTCATCTGTCCTGGGAATTTGGAGACAAGGCAATGAATATTCCCTCCGCCTTACATGGACCACCTCTTTCCTATCACTCTGGCCTCAGTTAATCACAGTCCACCTAAGAAGATTTCTCCCACCGCTCTAGCTAATGTAGCCCTCTACAATTGGGTACTATTCCATCTCTATTTTTCTTTCTTTAGACTATCTATCACTATCTGAAATTATCCTAGATATGTATTTCTTTAGTTGCTATTTTCTGTCTCCCCAGTAGACTCTATGTCGAAGAGTAGAGTCTCCAGAAGCAGAACCTGAAGGTATTTATTAATTATCATCACCCAAGAGAAGAAGAGAGATGAGGATTGAACAAAGGAAGGTCTTGAATGGCACTCCATGAAGATGCAAGCCCAGCGGGCCTCGCCCATCCCAACACAGACATTCCGACAGGAGTGCTGTTTCAGAGCGACTGCTAGCGATGAACTGATCATTAAACCACCTCTGCTCCCCACCAGCACATACTCATCCCTTACCAAGCAGGCAGCATCCAATGACAGAGGAAAAAACATGCTAGCATGCCAGATCAATTCTCTCTCTCTCTCTGCCTCCACATCTTCTCTGTCTTTCTCTCGCTCTCCCTCTCGCCCTTGCTCTCTCTGTAGAACACTTGCTGAACTCAGAAAGCAACATATTTTCTGGTAAACTCAACCTCTAACATTCTCTTGTACATAATTTTCCTGCAAATTTGGTTCCAGGTGTGATAACCCTAACCACTAAAGTAAAACAGGTCTATAGTTGTTCTTGCTGCTGTTATTTTTTTAAACGTGAAAAATAAATTACTCAGAGATGTCTCCTGTCGCATACTGGCAACTCAGGGAGCATTTCTGACTCAAACAAACTACGTAAATGCCATGGTCTCAGGCTTTTCTGCCACCCTGATAGCTAATCGCAAAATACCTCCATCTAAATGATATTTTTACTACTTAAAAGAAAAAATATTTACATAAAATAGACAATAAGTGTGAGAGAAAATGCCTACCATCATTAAAAACCACAAATACGTTTTAAAAATACAAATTAAATCATGATAATTATTGCTTATCTATTTAGTACTAAGTTAAAACATTATGTAGAACTACAGACAGATTCTACAGGGAAATACATCCTCTTGCAGGTGCTGTCAGTAGTACTCTAAATTGGTACAAACTTTCTCATAATTTGAAAACATTAAGCAAATCCACTGACTGTACAAACTCTTATTCTTGAAACTCAACCTTATGAAATTAATGTGAAAAACACAAAAATTATACAAGTATTGTGTTAGTCAGCTATCCACCTGAGATACCTGAGATAAAGAACTTAAAAGGAGAAAGTAGTTTATTTTGGTTCATAGTTTCAGAGGATTCAGTCCATGATCACTTGGTCCTGTTGCTTTGAGCCTATTCTAGCAGAGAAGAGGAGGCCTTTTTTATTTCATATTGGCCAGGAAACAAATAGAAAGAGAAAAGAAAGGGCCAGGATCCCAACATCCCTTTCAAGTGTATGCCACCAATGACCTAGCTTCCTTTTACTAGGAAGTTTCCTAGATTTCATCACCTCCAGTAGCACAAAAGGTTGGCCACCAAGACTAATCCATGGGCCTTTGAGAGATAACCACAGGTTCAAACTATGACAAGGATGTTAAGCATAATTTTATTTACAACTGAGAATATAAACTATATATTCAACTATATAAATAGTAGAATAAAATATATCAGAGAGCAATTTGTGAAGAATAATTTCACAAGTATTTGAAAAGATACATTGTGTGTAGGGTTAAATGACTACAGGTGTACTAAAAGAAATATGAAAATAGGTTTAATTTTTAGTCTCAGTGTTTCTAAGGTGAATGTGTATTGTTCCTTCCTCTGAAACATTTTCCTGTCTACTTAAGTTTCTACCAATACAACTCACTGCTACTAACATATTCCATATGCAGGATCATTTGTTCTCTGTATCAGAACACTTGGTGATGCATAGAATACTTACATTCTGTGGGCTGGAAATATTATTGGTCAGCGTATGTGTGAAATGTAGGCACTTCATTAAAATTATATGTCATTAAAATGTGAATGGAGCTATCATCTCTTAATTATGGGTTCTCAAAGTAGAATAATAATTAAATGCTCTCTATACAAATATCTTTCTGATGATTGAATTCCATAAGATCTCTATAATTTTTGTTTCGCAAATCTGTCCAGTGATTTGGAACTTACTCTTTCTGGAAGGAACCCATGCCATCTTTGGAAAGCTATTATAACCAGAATGTTTTTTTCCTGTATTTAACAGTAATTTCAACTTCTTTAACTGTAAACTACTCATGTACTTTGCAGAGATTTTGTCTAGTGTTTCTCTTTTTTCTTGATGATTCATAAGTGTTTTTGATATTTTATTCTCATCCAACTATTTACATTCCTTCTCATCCTTCTTTAATATTGAGAACATCCTTCTCTGTCCAGAAATAAGATAAAGATTTCTCTACATTTTTGTTTTATGATTTCAAATTTTAAACCCTTCTGGAATTGAAATTGACATATTGTGTGTGCTGAGGACAGATGTTAGCCTACATTTTTCTTGGAATCCATGCTATACCATCCTTCTCTTAACAAATTGTCTCGGTTTTTTTCCCCTAATAGAATAAGTAGTAAGGATGTGGATAAATTTAGATTCTCATAATTGCTCATAATAATATAAACTGGTCTGAATTATATAAAGGGAAATTTGAATATAAAGAACTATTTAGATGTTAGTTCCGTTCACTTGCCTTTTTTAAAAAAGGGAATACAATTAAAAGGGAAGTACTGAGAGAATAGGACAAAGAAGCAAACACAAAGATGTTCATCACTGCATGACTCATAATAGTGAGGGGTGGTAAGCAGTTTTTGGTAATCTAACATGAACACATTTCACAGGCACAGAGGTTGAGAACAGAAAGAATCCTTAGAATTGAGCACCCTTGGCTCGGGTCTTGATTTTGCCTCTTACCATGTGATCTTGAGCCAATAAAAATAAAAGAAACTTGCTAATATGTAAAAAGTCCTTGGAAATCTCAGACAACTACTTATTCAGAATTCTGTGGATGAATGGCCATTAGACCTTCACGAAAAACCAAAGAGAATAAATTTCTTCTTATTTATGGAAATAACTTCATTTCTTCAAAAGTTTTTAATTACTTAGATGGGGGAATTTGAAGTAGGTGGCAGAGAGGCCATGGGAATCGGAGGAAGTAACTGAAACTGACAGCCAGGGCTACTGGAAAAAGGTTAAAACAAAACATTTAAGTGATTGTTAAATCACGAGAAAAGATGTAATTGGCTGAAATTTCAAACACATGTCTGTAATGTAGGGTTGTTCGATAACACAAGAAGAAAAGAAGCTGCCTTGTACTGAATTAAGAAGGATATCTGACTAAGTGATGAATTAAAGCAGGATAAAAATGAATCATAATAAAAAAACTGGGGTTCATTGAAAAGAAGGATTTCAAAGAAACAGAAAGGGCTTATAAAAAGAGCAAAATATGTTGAAAATTACACAATTTACAATACAGGTCACAAAAATATCATTATAAAACATCAGTGAAAAGACAAAGATGAAAACAATCGCACCCGATCTCTAGAAACCAAAGGAAAAGAGATAATGAATGGCATCAGAAGAGAAAATGTACGTGACACTGTTTTCACATAGACAATTTCATTTCAGGCAGGGCTGGAAGCGTGAGAGGACGGGTTACCAAGTTAAAGAGCTGAATTGTGAATATTTCCAATTCTCCATCCTCATCTCTGTGTTCTTGGTCTCTTTCTCTTTTAAAACGAAAGAAAGAAGACAAAGATGAGAAAATGGCATTGTAATTGGATGAAATGTTATGAGGTATTAAAACCTGATAATTCATTGTTTCACACAGGGCAAAATGAGCTCTGTTGATCTAACTGGAGAAACGAATGAAGACTGATAGGTGTAATAATAGCCTCCATTTATGTGAAGGGCTCAGGGGTGTGATGATCGGCAGTTCACATTTGCTGCTGTGAACCAAACAGGAAGCTCTGGTCATAAATTCTAACATGAAGGATGTGGGGACTTAGATTAAATAGAAAGATGACCTGGCTGATAGTGAAAGCTGTAAAATAGTGAAATAGCTCTCCAGGGTAGATGGCAGATTTCCCTTTCTAGAGATGATGTGTAAAGAACAGGCTCATCTGTCAAGGTGCTGTGGCAGGGGCCACTCATGGCACAAGGATGGTCTCAGAGGCAGTCTGTACTTTCTGGTTCACTACAGAAGCCTCTTTAATTTCCGGAAACTGAAGCCAATGCACCCTCGGCGTACCTTTGCTGATTGGGCTTGTAATAGATTTTAGCCTAATAAAACAGACAATAACTTTAGAGGTTGCTAAATGTAATTACATATCTAAAGTGTTTGAATATAGCCTATAAACATTAAAGTGTTTTGACACATGCTTAATGCCAACAAGGCTAGGTACAGATTTATTTCTGTCATGTCATTATTAACTAAATGGTTCAGGAGTATGTATTCTCTAAGCCCTGGATGCAACATTACAAGTTGGTTCTGATTTTCATGCTTAAGTGTCACATTAGTTAAGGAATTGGTTATGGTAGAACACTATAATGTTGCTAATGAGTAATTATTTCTAGAGTAATTATTTTTAAGTGATTAAGATGCATTGTACCACTGTGGCACAGCTGATTTTACATTTGTCTCTCAGTAGTATCCTTGCCATTCAGAGACCCCCCACTCCTGAGCATATCAGATTGCATTTACCTGAAAAGAAATAAGAAAGACTTAACAATTACCAAATAGCATCCCTTAGCATCCCTGGGGGAAAAACAAGGTACCAGAAAGAATGGCTGCTAATCCTTTCTATGTATTTACTTGTTACATTTTATTGTGCATATTTGAGACTTAACAAAATGATGTTGTGGAAAACACATAGAAAGTAAAATGGTGAATAAATTAATTTGCCTATCATCTCACACAGTTACTCTTCATGTATGTGTGACAAGAGTAGCCAAAGTCTACTTCTTTAGCAAAAATATCTAATCAAAATTTTATTTGCTATAGTCTTCATATTGCCTATTAAAACTCTCTAGTCTTGTTCAGCCTACCTTTCCTCTACTTTTTATCTTTTGACCTAAATCTCCCCATTGCCTTTCCGCCTGCACTCCTGGTAACCACTGTTTTATTCTCTACCACTAGACAGCTAAACTGAGCATAGACTGGATAATGTATAAATTTAACAACTGACCTGTAAGTTTATGATAATTTGTTGAATGGATTTCAGAAAAGTGTTAAGCTCCAGAACTGTATTATAGCTGAATGATGATAAATAGGTTGACCAATATTAATCTAGTCATAGACAGCCTTCATTCTCATGGAGTTTACCAAGCCCTGTACAAAGTATTTTGTAAAATCATTAAGATGGGTACACTGATCTTAAGAACTTTAATATCAAGGAGCAGATATGATAACCTGATCTAGAAAGGTAACAGCGTCTACAGTTAGGATCTTGTATGTTCTGGAAAGGCCCATGTGTGAAAGGCTTGGTTCCCAGCCTATGAGACTGCTGAGAGGTGGTGGAACTTTTAGGAGGCAGGGCCTGGCAGAGGGAGTTAGGCCACTGGAAGGCTTGAAGGGATACTGGAACCCCAGCACCTCCTTTCTTTGCTTCTTGCCTGCTTTGAAGTGAATGCACCTCCTCTGTGCCCACCTTGATGTACGGTGCTACCACAGGCACAAAGCAAAATCAGCCCAAGGACTGATACGCAGAGTCAAAATAAACCTTTCCTCCTTATAGGTTGTTTATTTCAAATATTTTATCACAATGACAGAAAACTGACTAACACAGCAGGTTTGTATCATGGATACATTAACCTCTTTGTGCCTCTAACAACATACAAAAGGAGGGCATGCACCACAGAATATGAAACAATATAAATGAAACAGTATAACGTGGTTTTCCTGGAATAGTCATTCCTATAGAGGTTAGTTATGGGAGATGAATGATGAAGCAGTCATTGCAGAGAAAATGAAGTATAAACAGGTGATGAAGGACGAATAAGATTTTGGTAGATGTCTTCTTTCCAAAAATGAGACCTAGCCAGAATATAATGTTTTGAAACCTAGAGCTCAAAAATGCCAGCCCCAATCAGCCTGTCCTTGCCTTACCTGCCATCACTATTCTCTTGCTTAGTGGCTGCTCTGTGAGAAAGGTAAGTCAAGGAGAGGCTGACTGGGGCTGGCATTTTTGAGCTCTAGTTTTCATAGCTGATTGTTTTCCAACCAGGCCTTATTTTCAGGGACTGCAGCGCTGAGAGGATTATCCAGACAGCAAGAGGCACCGTGAGGACAGGATCTGAGCAAGGATTTGTAAGCCAGATAGAACATCTTAAGAGGCAAGCAAGTTTGTTGAAATTTAAACCGCTAAAGGGTAGATGATGGTAAACAATGGTTGACCTTAAGTTCCAGGTAAGCTAGTTTATATGTTATCCATTGAAAATGCAGAGCATGGTTATGACATAATACAGAACAAATAATGCTATAATTATAAGATGACTTAATGCAAGAGTCACAAACTCAGATGCCCTGACGATCAGGCTTATACTTTCTGTAATATGAGAAATAGCCTTAACATAAGGCAAGAGGGAACTGTGGGCTTGTGATGAGTGAAATAAAACATTCTCTTCTCCACAAGTACTGTTTGAATGCATCCCAAGGGTTCATGCCTTGAAGCGTGATCCCCACTTTGAGGTCTAAGTAGGTGGAAACTTAATCCAGTGCTGGTGCTTAGAGGTGTGGCTTTTGACAGGTAATTAGAATTAAATAATATTATCAAAGTGGAGTCGCCATCATTGGATGCTAGTGGCTTTATAAGGGAGAAAAACCAGATTCTACACACACACACACACACACACACACACGCACACACACACAGCCTCTTGCCATGCAATTCCCTGTACCACTTCACAACTCTGCCAAAAACATAACAAGAAAAAATAAAAAACCTATCAGCAGATGTGGGTACTTACCCTTGGACCAGAATTCTGAGCCAAAGTAAACATCTTTTCATTGTAGCTCACCCTGTATGGTGTTGTGTTATTGGCAATAGAAAAAAGACTGATTTAATGAGGGATATTAACTTATTGTTCCCATGAAGAAAATAAAGCCAATGGTCAGTGTTACTGATCTTTAGATTTGTTAGTGATATCAAGAATGTGAATTGCAAAATGAAATATTTTAATTTTAAAAACTTCTATGCTGATTAAATAAAATATGACTTGGATCTCTTCTGAGGTCTGATGTTAAGTAGGCCTTGAAATTATTTGTAATTTTATAATTGAAGCAAACCAGGGACTCAGTTAGAGGTGACCAAAGATAACTCTATCCAAGACTAAACTAAATTTCACTAGTTTTTTCTGATCAATATAGAATGGTGTAAGCACATTGCCACAGCCAGGACATCTGTGAGCTTTCAGTGCAATCTTCATTTTACTAATGTATGTTCTCTAATTTTACATTATTGTTTTTTATTGTAGCCTCAAAGTAAACAGTGCAGGAAACGAAAGAATATTTTTTTTTTATGAAGAAAATGTATGAGCCTTCTTTGTGCAAAAATTAGCTCAGTGCAGAGGAAAGAACATGTTCTGAGGATAGTCAGTCACCTAAACTTGAGTACAAACATCAGTACTTCCCATTCCCCAGCTGTGTAACTTAAAAGAGGACATTTGTCTTTAACGTGGAAATCACAATGCCTCTCATACAGTCACTGTTGGGCTTACATGGAATTGGGAAGCTGGGTGGCATGCCATCCCCACCATTTGAGGGATAAGGTCACCAAATTTGATTTAAAGACATTGACATAAGTAAGTCAGGAAAGGAAAATTGATATAAGACTCAGGAAAATTTATTCCTGATATGAACATTTAAAGTCAAGTTCTTTGGGAATTGTAATGCAAAGCCCAATGATGATTATAGCAAATTAAATTACTAGAAGACACTTTCTCATTCACACAATATAGGTATGTGAAAAATTTCGACCATGTTAAAGCATAAATGAGCAAGGATAGTTCTATCTGGAGTTATTAAGATGAATTGCTTTTATAACATACTACAGGACAGCAGAGTTATGAGTTAAAGTCAATTTTCACAGCTAAAGGAAAGGAGCTGAATTACTATAAATTTTCTAGAAAATTGATGAGTTAGAAAAAGAAGCAAAATTGTAATGCAACCGGGGTGGGGGTGGGGTGTTCTCCTGGACACAATTAGTATTTTGGAAAAGAGATGTGATGAAATTTGGGATCAGTCTTAGATTTAAAGCTGGACCTAGAATTGCCAGATCTATGATACTGGGAATATCATAAACTCCTCTAAATCTTTTCTTTTGTGTAAAGTGTGAAAAAATGCCTGATTTATATCAGTGCCTATAATAATTCAAACACGATGATGACTATGAAGCATGTAGAACAATCGCTTGCCATTCCTGAAAGTTCAATATATGGTAAGTGTCCTTGTCATCGTTTTATAATCTGTTTTAACATTTTGAGCTAGCTCAAGGGAAAATGGTAGAAGTTTTAAAGTTAAATAAAAGAAAGAAGGGAGCAAAAAATGCCATTTCAAAAACTTTACAATTAATTCTCTGGACACATATTTTCACCCAAAGCAAAGCAACTTTTTATATTAAAAGTTTATAATTTATAGTCTAGAAGAGAAAATTTATATTTAATAAATTTATGTAATACATTTATATAATATATATTCATATATGAATTTATATTCAACTATACCCCCAAAAAAGGGTCTTCTTCCCTCACTAACAGCTTATTTCTCATAGTTTCCCACCCCACAGTCCATGTTCCAGCCATTCTAAGATTACCTTATGTGTCTTATCTTCTTCTCTACGTGGAATCCCTTTTCTCTACTCTTCCCCACACTCCATTTAATCTGGATAGCTCTCTGTCTTCCATTAGCAAGTTTCCCTGACCCCTCCTGCTGCCTCCCCAAAACACACACCAGGCAGACTACTTGAAGACATCTGTTTTATCCTTCTTCATTGGATAGGTACTAGGTGTTCACATAATGATCTAACCTGGGAGCAGATAAGGTAGTGTATTATAATTGTTTAAAAATGAGGCAAAGGTGGTCTAATGAGATCAGATGATGTAGGAGGGAATTACAGATCAAGTTATGAGGTCATTAAATTAAAAGTGGTGTAAAGTTCTCTCCATCTGGCTTCTCTGTTTGCTCATTCACTATGCTTATTCACTAACTGGATCAGAAGTCAGTTTCTTATCACTATGATAGTGCAGTAATGCAATGTTATAAAGATGGTTACATATTAAGAGCCCTAAAACGTTCATACAGCCTAATCCAGTTATAGCTTCCATAGTTAATATTTTCAAATGTTTTTTCTTTAAAAATAGCAGTGATGAGGATGTAGCTCAGTAGTAGAATGTGTGCTAGAAGGTATGAGCCTCTTGGTTCCATCTCCAGCATCAGAAACAAAACAAAAAAGACAAAAAAAAAGAAAGAAAAAGAGAATATAGAAAAATAGTAATTTATTTCCCTTATGAAAATTTCACAAAATTTGGAAAAGATAATAAATACACAAAACTACAATTAAAATGAAAAATCAACATAAAGTTTACCAGTAAAAGTAATGAACTACTAAAAAATTGAAACCCACTTAAATATTCCAGTTTTGGGAAAAATATATAACACAAAAATAAGATAGGTCATGTACCCTTAGAAATAATATTGAAGAAAAATTAAAGAATATTCTTGTCAGAAGAATGAACAAATAAAATTTAAAAATTGACTCTGAACATAAATAATTTTAAAAATATATATATACCAAAGAATATGAAAAGAAATGCGGCATAACCTTTTAATGATGAGCACTTCTGAAGGTATAATTATGAGGTTATTTTTAATGTAACATTTAACATTTTTAACTCATTTTCTTTGCAAATTTTCCATGATGTTCACCTACTACTTAGAGATTCAGAAAACTAAAAAAGGAAAAAGTGACTGGAAAGTATAGAAGGGAGGAAAAGAGAGAAAATTTCCTGAATAAATTCTTGGAGGATCAAGGATTGTGATTCCAAACATTTTTTTCAGATATCTAGTATCTCATATTTTTACAAACACATGTCTTACAAAGCCAACAGTTATGTTGCAAACCTCATTGGTGTAAATAGCTTATGGATATGATATACAGCAGTATGATGAATTAAATAAAATACATGGGCAAAGTTTCTTACCTACAAATTATGTGCCTGAATTTAAACGTAATGGACTATTTCCTATAACATAGGAGGTACAGCTAAGAAAGAACATCATTCACACATTATGCATCTTCAAATATAAAGTGTCACATTTTATAATGTTATGTTTTTCTAAAATAACAGAGGTAAAGGGGGAACTTCATTGTAACTTATGATTTGGGGAGTCAAACAGACATGGATTCAGTATTCAGTTCTATCGTTACCTTAGGCACAACACTTTACCCTTCTGGGACTCATTTAGCTTCATTGTAAAAGTACAGATTTCATGGAATAATATCATAATGCCTGTCTCAAAATATCTACTCAGTAAATGCAAATTAAAATAAAGGACTGAAAGAAGGAAGAAATAAATAAATGGAGAAATGAACATATAAGAAAATAAAATATCATGAGAACACATACTGCACTGGGTCAATTTGCAAATATATTTATAACGACACCTTCACTTTTCTGTAGAATCTTCCACCACCAGGACACTGAGTCATCCCTTCTGCTGGCCAGGGGCTACGTGGGAAGCTTAATGGAAACTGAACCATGCTCTCCACCATGGGGAGCTGTAACTAATAGCACCAGGGATCTCCTCTTCTCAGCACATAGGAATGGATGTTCATGCCCATTCCCAGTGCTCAGCAATCTGCCTGCATCACATGCAGGCATCACTGTCCTGGAGACCCTTGAATTCCCTGGATGGCAGCCAGTCAGTGCCCACTATCTGGGTCAGATCCCAAAGAATTCCCCACACTCACACCTATTCTTCTTTCCCTTCTGTTGCATTTTCTTTTCATCTCTCTCCTCTTTTTTGATCTCGGAGTCTCCCTCTAGTCTTGTGACATGCTTCCCATCTGTTTACGCAGATGGTGCTACCCAGAGAAGTCAGTAAGTCTAGTGTCCCCAAATACCTCTTGATTCACTTGGATTTTTTTTTTTTAACCAAAGAGTAGTGGGAAAAATAAACAAGAAAACAAAAGCTACATTTTGAAGCACAGAGAGGCCATTGCTCATGTAAAGATTGCATTCATGTTCAGTACTTGGTTCCTGTAAATACCATCTACACAGGCCACCCTTTACCCTGACGTTCTCCTGAACGCTAACCTATGTCTGTAACAAATGACAGCCCCTTGAAAATAGAATTACACTCTATCTCCCACATCCAGTCTCTTCAGTCAGCAGCTACAGTAATGATCTCCTGTGGACTTGGTTATGTATGTTTTACACTGCTCCTCGCTTCCAGAGAGTGAAAATTTGCAGTGATAAAATAACATTTTGCAAATAAAGAATATTGTCACTGAATAATAACATATTAATTATTCAGAATTTAAAAATACTATAAAGGATGAAGTTGATCCAAGCATCCTATTCATGATGGTGAAAATGAAACAAACAAACAAACAAATAAATAAACAAGAAAAAAACCTCAAAAGCTTGAGCATCTAACTAAAACAACATAATTATAAGAAAGGAAAAAAGATCAGAGCTACAGCTTCTTCTTTGTCTACGATGACTGAGATTGTCTTAATAAAATAAATACTAAAAATAAAATTTAATTAGGGACCCAGACTTAATTCAACCACGTTAATGGTTCCAGAACTTGAAGTTCCCTAAATCAGAATGTCTGTTACTTCATATTATTTGGAACTTGGCCTCCCAAAGTGAAGCCTGTTTTGCTTCTGGCTGGAGTTCAATGCAAGCTCATTTCACATCTGTGCTGACTTCCCTGCTCCTTTCTTTCAGTGTGGATCTCCAGCCAGCTCTAGCCACCCATAGGAGGGATGCAGTCTTCTTCTTACAAGATCACTCTGCTCATCATCACATGAAGACCAGGCCCATGGTTTATCTCATTCCATCTTCAGGGCTAATAATTCACTGTGTAGACATTCAGGAACCTAAGATTCCATGAACTAACCTTTAGTGAACCATACTGGAGTAGCAGTGCAAACCACAATTCCTCCCCACACTGAATTAGCTAAGGAAGAGACAATTTGGAGGGAGCATAGTATTTCTCATTACTCCACTGTGAGCCTCTCATACAGTGGCATGAGGCTCTTCCTTATAGCTTACCTCCTTATATCTAATGTTCCAAGAGAAAAAAATCAAGCTATGAGCCCGGCTACTTGAATTCAAATAGTTCAGATTTAGAAAAATGTTCTTGCAAAATGTGTTTTTTTTCCCCACATGGTAGTCTCTATTCACTCTTCCCACTGTCTGTCTAGCTTTCTATCACACAGACAAAAACAGAATACTTGCATGCACACACACACACACACACTTTCTAGAATATACTCAGGATAATCTAAATAAAATAAAGACACACCTATGTTAGACAAAGTTTATGATAACTCTGCTTTGCAATCACTGACAAGCTATATCCAAGTTTTGTCACATAATAGTTGATTATCATGAATAAAAGAGAGCATCCCTTTAAACTCAGCCATGATAAATTGTCTGAGATATGTGTCCAAGAGCCTACATCCCATTAGAAAATATTTTCTCATTACTCATTCTATGGTCAGAGGCTAATGTGGGTCTCACTTGAGTACAACCCTGTACCTTGATATCTCTGTACATCATCACAAATATTGCACTGATGGCAAATGCTAGGCAACATAGACAACATCATGGCAATGGAGATGTCCACAGAGTCAACTCATATTTGCATTACATCACAATATCGGGAACCAAAGTCATGAGAATTGATGATTTTTGACTTTGTTTTAAAAATGTCTTCTGTCATATGATATTACTTGAAGCATAATCTCATGTCTCATGTAGTTTTTTTCTCATAGATAAAGAAAAATGCCACATATTGTTTGCTAGATAGGACAATTACAGTTTTTACCTCATTAAAATACAATAATTTTTAATAATTGCATAATGATATCAATTTGACTTTAGGCTTCCCTTTATACTCCTTTTAATTTACCCCTATATGTAAATCTGTGGTGAGGTACTATTTTACATGAGTTGCCCTCATTTGAGAGCGAGTGACAACCCTGCAGAGACCACAGACTCCGTTACCTGAGAGTCAGGTAGATAGAATGGTAAAAGAGACAGTGCTGAGGCAAAGGGGCAATTACTCATTCATTCTTACATTAATTCAGCAAATGTATTTTAATTGACTCCTATGTGGCAGAGACTCTTCAAGATGCTAGAATATAATCCATGGGGAAGAAAGCAAAGTCTTTGCTCTCAAGGAGCTGAAGGAGCTGCTACCTAGTGGTGAGAGGTCAAGCAGAAGAGTAAAGAGGTAATCCACTTAAAGAACATGAGGTGTAATGATGCGAAAGAGAGAGATTAGGAAGCTCTGGAAAAATAGTATTACTTTGTCTTCCGGGGAGCACATGAATTTTTTCTGCCATGAGGACCACTGTGCATCTGTTGTTTCTATGAGGAACACTCATCCTCAGATCTTTGCCTTTCTGGCCTTCAACAATAACATCTGTAAACACATGTTTCCTCTGAAAGTCAGATTCCATGTCTCTTTCCCAGTCATTCTGTTAGATCAACCTGTTTAATTTTCTTCATCAAATTAATCACAACTTATAAGCCTAATTTTTAGTATTAAATATTTTCTTTGCTGCTGGTTTATACATTTTCCTCAGTGCTACAAGCATATAGAGTCAGACATTGTGTTTGACTTATTCACTCCTACATTTCTTACCCTTTTCCTATAATAACAAGAGATGCTGACTTGGGGATTTGTCTGGAGCAATTCTACATAATTTTTGGGATTAATCATTTCACAACCAAGTAGAAAGGTTTCACCTGGAGCGGGACAAATTCCTTAGCTTAACTCATCCCACTTACTGTTGTAAGAATGCCTTTGCTCATCTTGCCATCATAATCAACATAAGACTCTCATCACCATAAGATCCTCATGGCCTTAGGATTACTACCACCCTCAGAGACATCTGATACTCCCTATGACCCCAATAAATGGTGGTGAGCTCAAGGTGCCTTTGTCTTTGCTGCCCAGAGCAGCACTGATCAGGCCCAAAGCTCAGTTTTTTTCTCTAAGTCTAGTTTCCTCTCGTTATTCATTAATTTGCCTGGTGCTGTCCTGGCTCACAGGAGACCAGGACTCATTACAGGGGTTCTGGTAAAGTCCCCTTTCCCTGTTCCCTGCAGGGGTTGATTGGATGGATTGATGCATACATGAATTAAATTCAATGAGTCACTTGACTACAATAAGCCTATTTCTTTAAATATAATGTTACTAATAGGATTTCCACCTTCCTTTTAGAACACTATGTGGCAGAACAGTTACATTCAGCTGTTAGTTTTATAAAAATTCTGAGTAATTCTCTGTCCTTCCTACCAAAGTCAATACAGGTGTTATTATTCTGTATTAAAATCCATTAAAAGCCACATGCTGTGGTGCACATCTTTAATCCAAGAGCTTCAAGAGTTTGAGGCAGGAGGATCATAAGTCTGAGGTCAGCTGGAGTAACTTAGCAAGACTATGTCTCTAAAATTTAAAACAGCGCTGGGAATGTAACTGAGTGATAGAGTGCTTGCTTGCCTACCATGCATGAGGCCCTGCAAAATAACTTTAACTTGCAAAATAAATATATATATATATATATATATATTTAACAATTAATTAAATTAAATAAATAAAACCATGAAAATAACATGAAGAACCCAGGGTTTGGAGTCAAGCAAACTTAGAATCCATAGTTTTACCATGAAGTTGTGCTACATTGAACATTATTGCTAAGCTTCAATATCCCCTTCTGTAAAAAGGAAGGGATTTATTATTTGCTTTTGACCACATTCTTGTAAGATAAATGGTATTATTTCCACTGTAGAGCTGTTAATTTCCAAAAAGTCAGGAAGACAGTAAAATCAAGCCCCATGTTTTTGAATGCAGAGTTTGGCACTTGTTCACTTATTGTACACTACTTCTCATCTCTGAGATGAGATGAGATGAGATATATATATAGAGAGAGAGAGAGAGAGATGAGATATCTGATATATATCTATATATATGAGATTATATGTGTGTGTATATGTATATATACATATACATACATATATATATATATACATACATATATAGATAGATAGATAGATAGATAGATAGATAGATATCCTTCCCTATTAACCACCAAGTGTTTGAGTCCCGGAGATTGGATGCCTCATTTGTCTTGGTGTCTTCAAAACCTGACACAGAGCTAGTAAATAATAAAGATTTCCAAAAATCATTCCTCACTTATCATAATGGGCAACAGGAAAGCAGGTCAAGGTTAGGTGCCTATGGCGATGCCAATAATGGCAACTAATCTTTAAGAACAATTTAACATGTGGCAAGTCCTTACTGAATGCTTTACAAGCATTTTTCACTTAATTCTCCCAATAATCTACAAAGTAGGTACTATTAAACATTGTTTTACCAATAAGAGAGCCAAAGCTCGGAAAGTTGGCAAGCAGCTAGTTTGTAATAGAGGCCTTGAAACATGGCAGTCAATCTCAAACCCAGGTTCTCAACACTCTGAAATACTGCTACACCAATGGTTTTGTGTTCTTTGGCCTCATTATACAATGATGTAAAATGTGCAGATGCCGCTAGGACTCTCAAGCCAGAAGAATCTTTGTTCTTTATCCTGGTCTTTTCAATAGTTTCCCTTAGTTGTCAGCCTATTACAGCCGGTAAAATGTAAAGTTCTAATTATTTTCTCCATTATGGCTAGTGAGAACAATCCAACATGGAATTAGTATCTTCCTCTAAGGATTCATAGCTGTTTAGCATTTTCTTGCCTTTTATTTCATCCATAAGAGTGCAGATAATGAGCTGCTTCTGAGAAGTAAAATAACTTGAGCATTTCATAACATGGTGAATGTGAACCTATTACTCTGGTTTGCCTTCCAAAGAGAAAGCTTGCTGTATTCATAAAGAGGTAGAGATAAACTGGAAACCTTCCCCTGCTACTCATTTAGCAAAGAAAATTATTAAACATTTACCAGAGATTTTTAACAAAAATTTTTGGAGGTAATTAAAATAAGCTGGGCAATTTTCTATCATCTACTTTTTCTTCCTCATGAGAGAGAAATAAGGCTGAAATAAACATGATAACCACTTACACAACATACAGATTGTCTTCCTTGTACTTTGGGATCTTGCCCAGCAGTCTGGGAGACAAAGGTACTTTCTAACTGCTCAGTGCTCACATGCTTTCACCTTCCGGAGGAGCACTGATGCTAAGATCAGAGCTACAAGTTATTTGGGTATTTTTTTCCTGACTTACAAAGTAAAAATTAAATTCTTCAATCCAGAAAAATTACCCTATGGTCAGGGTAGCTATGTGGTCACATTGAGTGTTTCTGGAAGCCTTACAAGTCATTCTGAGAAGTTCCACATGGCCTTTTCTAGTTCAGTAGTTCTGCATCTTTGGCTAATTAAAAATAATCTAATGTTGCAGAGGTGGTCACTTTCCCTAGTCTGTAGCTCTCTTGACACCCCAAAATACGGGTGTATAATTTGAAATAAAACCGAATTCCCAAATTCCTATACCACAAATAATAGTGCATGTAGCTTTACCTTGAACTTGGGTGTTCAGTGTGAAACAAAAATGACCTGTAATATTGAAGGAATTGCATAAGGGAAAAATCCCTTCAAGTAAAAAGGATGAAAGGAGCAACCATATTGGTTACACATGATGCATGCACTGCATACATTTATTTATGAAGACAGGTATGAATCACCAAAAATAGCTCATAGGTCTCTATTGTGGAGTCTTGTTTAAAACTGGGAAAGCCAACTTCATTCTTTTCTAAATTGTGACTACAACTTCTCTCTAGGCAGGGTTATGAATGACTATTCAGATTTGCGTTCAGGGGCCTTGGGGATGGCTCTCCATTTTTTCCCTCCCATCAACATTTTTAGTACCTGGTTTCTCAAGAGTCTTGATGATCTATGTGGGAAGACAGTATATCCTTTCATATTGTTGGCCTGAGACCACGGGCTTTGAGTATAATTCTGAGGACTGAAGCTCATTAACAAGTTACTTACTCTTGCCCAAACCTCAATTTCCTCAACTATAAAATGGAGAGATCATAACTGTCAGCCTCACAGGAGTGTTTAATGTAAATATGACAATTCAGTGTTTGAAATGTACAAATAACTCCATAAATTTTACTACTGCTACTACTATTATCTTGCTTAAACAAGTGTACATTTCCATTTGCTCTGAATAGGTAATTCTCTAATTAAGTCTGTCATAAGTGAACTCATTATAAGACTAAGTCTGACTCTGTATTTTGTCTATTTCTAAGCAAGATGTTAGCAAAAGCAGCCAACAAAATTCACTAATTTTGTAATACTGGAGTGATAAATGTTTCTCCAAATGTGATTAGAGAAAACTTACTCTTTAAGGCTGAGAATAACCTGTGTTTTTTAAAGATTTGATATATGGAAGTCCCTTTGGTGATTATTTATATTTTAATGTAAGAAAAAGAAATATGTTTTGATATGATATGTAATGTTGATATATACGTATATCACATGTAAATCAATACAGATGTGTATATATATACAAATCACATGTAAATCTATACAGATTTTGTATATGTACCTATAAACAGTGATATATATACATTTGCATATGCACATACCCACAGTGACATACACATAACAGCAAGAGTTTTAAACATCCACTTTGAAATACTTTATTTAAAAGAAAGTAAAAGAAATAAAATAAAATTCAGGCCTGATGTTTTTCTCCATTTCCAGTATTTTGATGACTCAGAGGGCTCACACCTAGTGAAATCAGGAAGATGCAAGTTGCACTACTGAATGGGCTATGTATAACAATGCTGTAATGGATCTTTTCACAGCCTCACCAGTGGATTTCAATGCTTCTCCTCTTTGCCACATCAGTGACATTGGCTATTCATTCTTCAGGCCTGGAATACACATTCCCTACCTTTCCTAGGAGCACATCCAGCTTCTTCTCTGCTTGGAAGTCTGTGGATTATGATCACTATGGTCATTCCAGTTTTTATAGCAGTCCCCTTCACAACTCTGAAAACAGCCACAGCTAACTTGTCTTCTACTGAGATCAGGGGATATGTGGACAACTAGGAATGCATTTAGGTTGTAGAAGAGGAGACTCACTGGCCACTGTGACATGATGAATCAGCAATAGTTAGAAAAAAGGAAGGTTAGTAGACCTCTGTTTCCCCTTTACATGTTTTTCATTTAAAAAGCCAGAAACATGTTACAAAGAAGAGTCCTGGGTTATTTTTTGGGGATTGCTAAATGCATACAGACTCCATTTCTAAGGTGTGAAGGATGGTGTGTTTCGATCCTACTACTGTTGATTTGGATTTGAATAATGTCAATCAGGCAATGATGACTCTAAGTAACCAAATAACACTGTAAGAACTAATAGTATCAACAAAATCAAGAACAATCCCAGGACTGGAAGTTAGGACTTTGCTTTTTGGGGGTTTTTTTGGTTATTTTGGTACCGGGGATCGAACTCAGGACCACAGGACTTTGGTTTTTTCATGAATTTCTATAGGATGTTAGTTACAGCTGCTCTCTGCTATAAATCTCCCTTTTAAAAGAAGAAGTGAAATTGAAGATGTCAGAAATTGCCTCTAACATGCATTTATTTTTATCTAAATAATTTTATCTTATAGTGAATAATGACATAGTTTTATCTTATAGTGAATAATGACAGGAAAGAAATATCTTTTAAAAGTTAATTGCTGCTCTTGAAAAAGGATGCATTCTATTATACTGCACTGTATGCCTCTTTTCCCATACAGGTGGAAGTAGGAGGTAATCTTTTTTTTTTTTTCCTCCTTTGAAGACTGGGAAAATCTAGAGAATAGTTTCTCACATTCTACCCAGGGGGGCAGATAATCTTAATAAAATCTTTTTTGTTCTGTTTGACAAAATAAACTTAGTCAGTATCACTATGAAAATAAATTAAACCAATTAGGAAACCCAAGTTAAAATTTGATATATTAATGTTTAATAGACTGCACTGCAGCGTGGAATTTGCTACTGAGTTATCCTGTAGTAAAACTTTAGAGAAAGAAGATACAATTAATAAAACCCTGCCCGTCTAAAATCATTATAGGCTAACATTATCCTTTGCCATTTTTCCAATGACAGAACATACATAGCAGAAGGTAGTTGAATTGCTTTCTCCTTCCTGCTGAATCTTCCCTTAAAAATGTGAACCTTTAATTACAAGTGACAAGTTTTTGTCTAATGTTACATATGGGAGGTATACAGACATATGAAGTCAGGGCCTTCCTTATCACACAAAAAAAGACAAAGAGCTATTTTGAGATGGGGCAACTACAATCGACAATAAGAAAGCAGTTTCCTTCCAGAAGAATTGTCCCAGTAAAATCAGCATCAGTACATCTTCTCAGCCATTTCTTTAACCATTGAGACTGCAAATTACAACACAACACTAACATTATGAATTGTTTACAAGTAGCTTTGCCTGCTTCTCATTAAAATGCTAAGTATATTTTTAGCAATAGTTCTGCATTTACTGCTACAAGCATAATCTTCACCTTATGTCAAAACTATAAGCCAAGGTCAATGTAATAAAATATGGGAATAGTGAATAAAATATATCCTAAATATGTTCTACAATAAAGAGTGAAGTTGAGAAGTGTTTTATTGACATGACTACTAGGTTTGTCATACATTCAATGTTAAAAGAATATGATTACAAAAATACTATATCCAATACTTTTTATTTTTTGGGTACTTGGGATTGAACTCGGGACCTTGTGATTGTGGGGCAGGCGTCAGAACCACTGAACTAAATCCCCAGCCTCCAATACTTTTATAGAAATGCTACATACATGCATTTTTAGAAGAAAAATATATAAAAGAGTATAAAACAAAACTCAGGTAATCGTTACCCCTGGCTGGTAAGGTTGACGGTGATTTTATTTTCATAATAAAGCTTTCATAACAATTATATTTTCTAAATAATCAAGTCAAAAAATATGTATCATTGCATATAATTGGATGCATGTTTCATTATGCCTACCGAACAACTTTTAACGTGATAAAGTAGGATGTAGTCTATTAATGACTTGGCAAAATAATAAGCTGATTGTGATATAAATTAAAAGCTTTCATAAAAGTGTACACTGTTATGATTATGCAAAGATGCCATTAATTGATGACTCAGGTTGACTGCTTTTTTCATACCTGAATGTAATGATACTGTTTTTTTCAGAGCTAAATCCCGTATGAAATACTATATTAAATATTTTTGTATGCATAATGAATTGGTAACTATAAAAGAAAACACACCAAGTAACAGCAAAATCACAGGGGCTTTGGGGAGAAAGAATAAACATTTAGAAATCATCTAAATAAGTGAATACATGAATCACTAATTTAAGACTAGAATGCTTGGTCTTCTGATTCCCTGTCCATTATAATTATTCATTAGTTTTTGAAATTTAATAAAAACATGGTGGCATACACCTGTAATCTCAACACTAGGGAGGCTGAGGCAGGAGGATTACCATGAGTTTGAGGCCAGCCAGGGCTACATAGTGAGTTCAGGGCCAGCCTGAACCATATAGTGAGACCCTTTCTCAAAAAAAAAAAAAAAATGAACAAATAAACAAACACGTTGTTTTAAGTAAATAACAATCTGAATTACGCATGTGTGACACTATTTATGATGGTCATGTCAACATCATACTAAACCTGATTTCTGCCTCTGTGCTCATGGAAAGTAATACTGTAATTTTTATGTCATTCTTTCTTGAAATAGTCTGAAATCATCTGATTGGGTCCACATAATTTGTAAACAGAATCCCATTCAATTTGTTTGAAATCCTTGCCCTATAAATTTCTAGGAACTCTTGTGTCTAATCAATTGAAAACTCTTTCATTTCTACTTCTATAGCTGAGTTACTTCCACAAAAGTATTTTTTCTTATATGTGGCTATATCTCTTGATAGAAATCTCTAAAAAGTATAGTAAGACACCAAAAGCATTTGTTCTTATTATCAGGCCTGGATAACTGAGCTACCTACTATAGCCAAGAGAGAAGGAGGTGCCACGGGGTGTGCGTCCTTCCAATCCATGCAGTGAACTTTATCACCTCTGTAATAGTAGTGGGAGGTGGGGTTGCACGGGAGGTGACTAGATCTTGGCGGCAGAGATCTCCTGAATGGGATTAGCGACCTTGCCAGCGACTCTCCAGAATACTGCCTCTCATTTTTACTAGGTGAAAATGAATTGATCCTCATCAGACACAGTCTACTGACACCTTCCTCTTGGCCTTCTTAGCCTCCGGAACTGTGAGAAATGCATTTCTGTAGTTGATCACATGCATCCAGTACTATATAGAATTTTGTTATAGCAGCCATAATAGAATAAGACAACAAGGGTCTATATTTGAGGATTTCATCAGTCTTCAACCATGCATTATAATTTGAAGTATGAAAAAGCATTATTATAGCTTGCTTATTCTTATGACTCATTAAATGAAACTCTGAAAGTAGAAGAGTGATAAGACATAATGAAAAGACAAGGAATGACTTGGTTTTTGAGGAACCAGACAACACCTGTGTAAATGAAAGTATCTGGGGCCACAGGGCAGCATTTAAAGGTAGTCACAACTGTGGGAAATGGTAGAATTCAGCTGTCTAGTTGTAAGAATTGATCACCGGAAGTTTGTTAACTGAGAAAATTAAGTCGTTTCTGGGAAATTCCACAAGTCTGTTTGTTAAAAGAATGCCAGAAAACTTTAAGAGACCTTGTAAAAGTCTCACGGGACAAAAACAGGTTTTTCTAGTTTTCTTATTTACCATTTCCCGGGATCAGAGGACCTCGACCCAGTGACTCTACGGGTGATGAGAGAGATACAACTCACTACGCACATCTGTGATGTTTGTGGTGGGCCGCTGGGCTTGATTTTGGCTGAAATCAGCCTGCTCTCCTGATACTATCTGATAAGAAGAGGGCTTTGGTGTGCTCTTCGATGTACGGGATTGGCGAACGGAAACGGGGGACTTGTGAACTCTCCTGCAGCTTTTATGAGTCACTTAAAGTCATTTGTCACCAGAGGTTAAAATCAGAAAGACGATAGCCAGAATGACTAAGCTGCTTTCCTACATGTATAAAAGCCTTGCTTCTTTCTTTTGTGATTGTCGAATAGTGCCAGAGGAATTAAACTTCTGTTCGTCCCCCAGGCTGTCTCCTTTTCTTTCTTTAAAAGTCGGTGCTTTCCGGGGTCTCAGGTCTCCCTCTAGAGAGACCACCAACACACAACCACTGGGGCTGAGGCTGGACATCCACATCTCTTGTCCTGACCTCCAGTTGCCATATGCAATGGCAGGAGACAACTAGCTCCACTCTGCATGTATGTCCTCAACTCTGACAATCCTTTGAATTTTCTGTACTAGTTTCCATTTCATTCCAACCCTATATCCCTAGACTTTCTTGGTTCTCTCTAATCCACTCACTCACGCTCAGGAGTCTTGTTTTAGACAAAGTACCTAGTGTTTTACTTCACAGAATAAGGAACAAATAATAGATAAAACTACCTCACGAATCCAGGCATGCACTTATTAGTATTAAATAACATTGATCACTTACTGCCACCTATTAATATGCTACTCCAAATATATAAATTCAAAAGCAAACAAACAAACAAAACAAAAACATATTGGCCGGGGATTTAGCTCAGTGGTTTTGACGCCTTCCTTGTAAGCACAAGAGCCTGAGTTTGATCCCCGGTACCAAAAAAAAAAAAAAAACCAACAAAAAAACCCCAAATATATAAATTCATTTCCTAGTCTGATGTTTAATTATATGTCATTTTACTTTCAGTAATCATTGATTCAGAGATGACTGGGTTATAACAAAATACAAATCATTTAATCCACCCCTGGAGAATATGATGAAGGTTCCAAAGGAAGTGACAAGTTCCAAATTGAAACCCAAATTCCAGTGCCGTTATTCTTTGTTAAAGAAATTGGTTGCATCACCAAGTTGTATCCATTTTCTTATCTTCACAGCATGAGAACTCTGTTCCCTGAGCATTTAAAATGCTTATCAAGTTAAAGAATACAATAAGTGAGAGTAAGCTGGAATGCTGTGCTTTTGGAAATAAGAAAACAGATCCAATCAGGATGATAACTGTCAGAACTTTGACTGTACGTGGCAAGGCCTATAATATTCTCCACATTTCTAAAACTCCAACTCTGAGCTCCTCTGAACTCTTCAAAGTCACTGTTCCTTAATACAAGCTTGCCGCTGAGCAGCTAGTGTGTTACACTGAAGATTCTGGCTAACCCACAGCAATCTATCACCATGAGCAGACCCAGAACTCATGTACAATCAGAAACAATGGGTATGCTCTTGGAGAAAGAAAATTTTGTAAAGAATTAGGAAGACATTAGCAAAAGGGCACTGGCTTTGCTTCTCTGGATTATGGCTTAGCCTGGGAGTCTGTGGCCGTGGGTGCCAGCTCTTATGCCATACATCCTCTGCAATGTGACACCTCCATCCTCAGACACAACCACTCAAAGCAGACGTGTGTAAAGATGATTCTCCACGTCAGAGACATTAAAAGTACCATGCTGTGGCTACAGACATCTAAAATCTTGAGTTATATTTCCTAGGGAACCGAATCAGAAGTTTGTAGGCTTCTGAAACATAACATTTTTTTCTTTTCCACGTCTTATAATGACATTTTCAAACATGCAGACAAGTTGAAAAAAATAACACAAGAGCCCCTCCATACTCACCATCAAATTCAACAAGAATTAATATTTTGTCATCGTGTCTTCTCTATCTTTATTGTGTTTTAATATTTGAAAATTTCATCGACAAAGCTTGATGAAAGAATCTTGCTCAGATCCTGCGAGTGGCTGTCTCTCCCTCCTCTTTCCCCATCCATTTTTGTGAGGCTCGGTGGGGTAGTGAGATACGAGGTGACAGCCTCAGCTTCTGCTCTGAACTCAGAAAACATCAATTGCAAAGGCTTCATCCTACCCAATTTCTTGGCCACACTGTCTTGATATTTGAAGATTTTCTTGTCCCAGCCTTTCACATCTCTGCTGGATGATTGCCTTTCAATCTGGATTACACAGACTAATGAACTTTGGCACTACTGAGTTCTTTCCAATGCCCTAGTGTGTGTGCTAGGAGCCTGCACAAGAAAAGTCATTTTTTAGCAAACTGGAACTGATGTGAACCACAGGACCTAAGGCTGCATCTTCCATGGCAGTCTCACCTGGTGGTATTAATGCTTTATTTTATCATTGAAGAAGAAAGTCTATATCTTGAGATTTAATGAAAACTGTTTCCATCTAGCCTTTCTTATCTCCTTTCTTCCTAGGTTCTCTTAGGTGGGTCCTACTATTTTTTATTCCCATCTTTCCAGGGCCTTAAGAACAATACAGAACAATGAAGAGTAACATCTCTGCATTCACGTGGCTATGACTTCCTGAACATGGATAGTATCAAATATCACAAAGACTGTATTTTTTTCTTCTTACACAAACATAGCTATGATAAAGTTTTACTAATAAATTCCGGGATAGTAAGAGATTAATGACAACAATAATAAATAGAAAAATTGTAACAATGTAATTAAGGTGATGTGGTCTTTTTCAAAATATTATACTGTATCTGCCCTTCTGAAGATGACATGAGATGACAGAGAGTCTACATATGAGATGAAGTGAGGTGAGTGACATAGGCATTGTGACATCACATCACATTATTCTAATATTGACTTTTTGATGATAGACCAAAGGACCATCTGCCTTGGGTTCTTCTAGATCAATCATCCAGCCATGATGATGTCAATGGATGGAAGTCAGGTGGAGATGTCAGTGGTTTGTGATCCTTGATCGTTGAAGATTTTTTTTTTTTTGCTAAACCTTTTGGGAAAACTTATCATATAAAAAGTTGATGTCTCTGTCTTCCTTTTCCCCTGCAGATGACTCAACAAGTTCTTCCAAATCCTTATTTGCTAACATTTCTTGATGGCCTGCAAAATGTCATTCCATGTTTTCACCAAACATGTTGAAAATGATTTCTCAACTATTTTGCCTTGTCCTGTGAATGATTTTCCTAACTTCTCCATTGGTCCCTGGGGAACCTTTAAAATAATTTAAGATTTCATCCCCTCAATTATTCCAGAGGGCCTTTTATAGTTTCTGGTTTTAATTCATCCATTGTAGCTTTGATTAAAATTATTTTATCAGGAATAGCAACTTATTTCCGTTACCACATTATGTCCAGATTAAGGTCTGCATCTGGTGATGATTAAATGCAATTAACATCAGGTGAGCACATATGGCCTTGACAAATGGAGAAATGCTCTAGTCAAGGGACTGAAGCAATGAGCTTTTATTTTGAGGTGAAAATACACATTGGCCATTTTTATTTTTATACTAAATAGATTTAGAATAGCCAGGCACACTGTCTGTTATTATAGATCTTCACACTTCAACCCTTTCTTTTCCAAGAATATTCATTCTTAATTCTGAGAGGAAATATTAATGGAACCATTCTATTCAAGATTGCTGTTACCTACACTTTCTGATTATGCCTTCAGAACACAGATAATTTACTTTTGAAGAGCAAATTTATTCTTCATTCTGGATATGACTCCTGACTTTATCTTGTACCATGAAATGTTGTCACACAGAACCAGGGCTAATCTGTTCTATGTTTTAGGCCCTGACACCTCATTTATGCTTTTTGAATGTGGGTTCTATTGGTCATCAGATTAATTGCACTTGAAGACTTGTGTCAGAGGATATCCTTTCTCCTTAACCAACTTCTTCAACTCTGCCAGAAATATGGCAGCAGCTTCTTCAGAAGTAGCCACAGCCTCTCTAATAGTTTCTTTGTACTTGTTCAGTTCAAACTTATTCCTAAATCTGTGTAACCATCCCTTCGTTGAAGCAAATGGCTTGGTGTTATCTGTCACAGGGGTCACCTTGCCAATGTCTTCAATGGGCTCAATTTTTTTTAACATAACATAATGCAGTCAGTCAGACATGATTTCTATTCTTGTCTTCTACCCACCACTTTTAATAGTACATGCTTGCAGTACCTAAGGGTACATTTATTGTGGGGAGTTGGTACATGTACATGACACATCTTTATTCTTTTTATATCCTCTATGCTTCCTCCTTCCCTCATCCTCTATTTCTTGGTCTCTTTCCCTTTTGCAAAAGATCCATCTCCCTGTTTCTTTTTATCAAGCTTTTATTCTTTTTATTTATATTTGAGTCTCTCATATAAAAGAAACCATGCAATATTTGTTTGTGTGTTTGACTTATTTTACTTAACATTATGATTTCAAGGTGCCATCCATTTTCTTACATATGACTCCAATGTATCCTTCTTTAAAGTATAATAGTACCCCATTGTGTACAAATATCACATTTTCTTTATTCCTTTATCTATTCATCTGTTGATGGTTCTGTAGGCCCCTTCCAAATTTTAGTTATTATGAATTGTGCTACTATAAACATGAGTGTGTATCTCTCATCTACTATGATGCCTTTAGCTCAGGAAGATACCCAATCTACCCCCAATTTGATGCCTTTTCTGTGTTAATGGAGCACTTTTCACATACTATGGGTATAAATTTTGCACTTTGAGATGTGACAGTAATAGTAACACTAATTTCTTTGTCCTTCACAATTTCACAGTTAAAAGTTTCATTCTTACTATAGATCTCAGCAATCTTAATATATGATGTTTTCTCTTTCCTTATTAAGTCAAGAACACTCACCTATTCACTTAAAGTAAAAACACTGCAGCTTCTCTGTGGCATATCTGAATTGCCAGTATCACAACTTTGTACTCTGGGGTCATCATTAAGAAAATAAGCATTAGATTACATAAATGCAAGTACTGTCTACTACATCAGCCTACCCAAAACCCAATAGGGCTACTAAACACTAGTGTTTGAGTAGTGTAAACTGCGTGGATGATACACTGAGTAAAGGGGTGATTCATATCCCAGACAAAACAGGATAAGACAGCAGCTAAGATTTAATCATGCTACTCAGGATATTGCACAATTTAAAACCTGTAGTTTATTTCTAGAATTTTCCATTTAATATTTTTAGACCACAGTTAACCTGGGTAACTGAAAGTGAAGAAAATGAAACTGCAGATGGTGAAGCGGGGGGTTGCATACTAATTTATGCAAGGAACTTAGTTCAGTGTTTAATCCGTAACAACTGTTCTGTTAATGAATAATAATATTGTTATTGTCATTATTATCATAAGGTAACCATATGTTTATGTAAAACAGAATATATCAGAGGCAATTATGAGTGTCAAAATTGCTTCTGTAATGCAGAGATATTCTCTATACTGAAATATTTTCAGAATGAAATATGTATCTGTTCTTCAATTTTTTTCCCAGAAATCATCTATTGCTTTTAGTAAAAAATAAGAAAAAAATTGTCTTATTTTACAAATTATCATCACCCCAAAACCAACGCAGCGTAATTTTTTATTGACATAGATATATTTTTAAGATTTAAATTCTGTGTTGATAAACATGAGATAACTACTTTATGTATCCGCAAGTCAGATTGCTCGTGGGAGGGTGAGAGGGCACAATCAGCTTTCCTGTCATCAGAGAACTATGACCCACTTCAATCAGCTCAGGAGCAGTTTATAAACAGCATCGGCCACTTTTGAACAATTATCTGACATTTGTAATTTTTTTCCATTTTACAGAAACCCCATTTCTCAGCTATTTTCATATTGTTTATCTGTATTCCTTGAAGAAAGCAGCTTTTAGGGTCAGCAGCTGATACTGGAAGATAATTCGGAAAACACTGAGTATTAGCTGATGTTAGGTCCAGTTGTAAACATGCTATCCTAAGCTCCAGGATATCTGCAGGATAGGAGGCTTAACTCTTTATCAGCAAAATTGCAGGAGGAATAAAGGAAAGCACAAAATATTCCCTTCCAATAGAAAGCAGAAACTGTTTTGTTCAGAAAAAGTTAAATTTCAAAATGAGCACTACAGACCTGAGGCCATAAAGGACCGTGCCATCTGGGTGCAGGCGGATCATGCGGTTTTTGACAGTCACTCCGTGCACAAATGACTTCTTATCATTCAGGAAGTAGGTATCTGGCACCCAGAGCTGGTCTGCCACTCTGTTGTCCAAAGTCAAGTTTAAAGGTATTACATTATAGGATAGCCTCTTATCTCTCCAGGCTTGTTGAAAGTACATTGTCAAGGTATAATCCTGTGAATGTGAAAAGAAACATGGTTACTTTGTGCTATAACAGGCTTGAAGGATAGACAAACACCTTAGCATTAATAATCTTATATATATAAGATTATTATAATATATAATATATATATCACTACACACTATAAACATATACCATTTATATAGAGTATAAATATATGGTATTTATATATATTAAACCTACTGTTATTAAGCATTCTTTGTGTGCATACATGTACCATGGTAGGCACTATGAATACAGAAAATATATCCACATGAAGTTTATTATATGTTTCCCAGGAAGAACAGTATTAAGAATTAAACCATAAATAATTTGTGTTTTCAAAGCAGAATGTACAGGATTATTTTAGATGGGATATAAATGCCACTTTAAAATAGTTATATAATCATTTTCATGTTTTCTAAAAAAAAGTAACTAGCACCTCAATCCTAAGACTTTATACATCATTCAACAAGTGTTTAATTTATATCTAGTATGTGATGGGCACCATTTTGGAGTTGAATAAAGATGGTAAAGAAGACAGATTAAATGCTCTTAGGAAATGTATTAACATCTCATGGAAACACGAGCAGAACAGCATCCAATAATGCCATATTTTACAAGTGAAGTAAAACAGGGTACAAAGTATTTAGCTGGAACTGTAAAGAAAATTCTCTAAAGAGTTCACATTGTGCTGTCATCAGATGAGGCACCCACACCACTGGCTCTTGGGAGAACGCCCCAAGCTCAGGAGAGTCTGTGAAGGGCCTGCAGCATCCTTGGGTTAATGCACCTGGAGAACAGGAAAGAGTCACTCACGGGGCCTCCACACAGGGACAGTGCCACTGGAGCAGTCCAGAAAATCAGCCCCAGGAAATTTACATTTTAGTGGAGGATGTAGAGTTAAAATAATTTGTTACAAAGTGGTCAATTCATTATCCTAGTATTTGCAAGAGCTTGTAGATGAGAATCCTAATCAGTTTAATCCAGGTGGGTTTCCCAGGGAATGTGACACTTCCTCGTTATCTAAACAATATTACCACAGCCAACACGTCATGGGAAGTTTAATCCCAGAATTATGGATCGGCATGTGGTAGTCAAAAAGGAGCCGTGGTGTTGGAATTGGAACTCTATTTCTCCACTCTGTTTCTACACTGTGTATTTGCAAGACTCTTCTGCTGCAGTTTGAATAACTATAAATGGTACTTTTAATAGAGACCTGATCTAATCAGAAAATTATGGGAAATAAACATACAACTCAAATGAAATTTGCAAACTACGAGTATAATACATTGTGAATAAAACATTTAAATATTTATTGTAACATTTTATCCATTAGAGGCCTATGGGTACAAAGTAATTGTTCTCACCTTCATTTGAATGACTATGTACCAAAGAGTCATTTGAAAAAGATAATTAAAATTTTATTTTAAAGTTAATTCACAATGCCCTACTTGTGGTTTTAAAAATAATACTCATGTGTTAATCATCTATGCCATGTGAGAGGACCAGCACAGTGCCCAGGGCACAAATAATGAATGAAACAATGAATGTCACAATGTCTATTGGATTTCTGTGCATAACTGGATAATTTCGCATATGAAACATGCACTTTTAATCTCCATGAAGTGTTGAGTTTTCCCAACCTTGGCTGATATTTACACAGCCTAATTTCATTATGTCATTTTAAAAGAATGACTTTTAAGACATTATATGCTATAACATTGAATAGCTTTCATAAGAAAAATAAAATCACCTGCAAAAAAATTGAAGTATTTTTCATGGTTTTGCAAATCCATGCATTTTGATCTCATTCAGAAGCCCAAATGACTTTCTACGTTCACAAATAAACTTCTAACAAAAGATATATTATTATGCTAAAGGCATATCAAATAATTGTAAGTAGAATTCACTACAATACTTCACTTTAGCCAGTGCTTGGAACTTTTCTGTATCATTCTGCTTTAGTAAAGAATTAGGTGAGTGGTCCTTAGGAGAGTATATTGATTTATAACGAAAACAAATAACCTTGAAGATTCATGAATTATTTAAACAGAAAACAGAAGAAATACTGAATAAGTATTTTTTGAATTTGTCCATGTTTTGCATATGTCTGTTGTGATTGAGAGAATACGTTTAGTTATTTCCATTTCTTGGAGATAAAATGAAAAATTTGATTATTATCCCTGTTAGAAAACGGAGCTGCTTATACTTCCTTGATAATAAGTCTTGAGATTTAGAAGAGACAGTACAGCTTGGCAGTTCTGGAGTCCATCACTCAGCTGAGATGTGTTTAGACACATGAAATTATATTCTTTTTTGGGATAAATAAGTGGTAATGTGAGATTCTGTGTTACATGCTAATTCCTGTTATTTATCAGCAAGGCACTGCCTAATAAGAAATGCTCCCAGACACACTGGTGATTCTGCAAACTGTCATATCAATTTTCATTTCATTCATTTTAAAATTATATATCATGACACTGTCAAGAAAGGCAGATGCTCCTGAATCAGAATAAATGTTATTGGACATAAAAGGAAAGAGTGCTGGTCACCTCTCTCCCTTGGACCTGAGATAAATCCTCTGAACTTCGTATTGATGCATCCTTTACATTCAACCACCCCACCTTTGAGAAGCTGACTCATAGTTTATATATTCCAGCTGAAAATTTCCAAATAAACCACTCTAGGTGCTCCACAATTCAGGCCATCCCCACACAACAAGATAATCAAGATTAAGTCCATTGATTTTCAGTGTTAAAACAAGTTGAAATCCACTACAGGTTAGTTCTCCTACTAATTACAACTAAAAATTCTCAAAAGAATAAAAAAGCAGCCACTCAAGGACTATGCGAAGTAAAAAGTAGTAGGGAGACAAACAAGGGAATCAAAATGCAAAGAAAGATCATCACAAGGGTGAGATCTCTCTGTTTTTCTTCTGATGCTTTTCTTTACTTAAAGTAACATATGTATTCACAAACAAGCATAAGCGTGCATGTGTCAATAAATGCAAATATATGCCATATTCCTAGACTCAAAGAGTAACTAATTCACCTTAAACTGATTTATACATAAAACTAAATCCCAATCAAAATCCTACCTACCAAAATATTTTGTAGATAGTTCCAAAATGATTCAAAAATTTATATGGAAAACAAAGTAATTAAAATCATGAAAACAATTTAGAAAGGGGAGAATCAAGTTAGAGAATTTATATTATCAGATGTTATGACTTACGCTAATCTAAGTGTAGTATTGATAGAAACATAAATTGTTGAAACAGGAGTCTGATAATAAACTCAAATGCCAGTATGTTTGCTTGACTTCTGCCAAAGGTACGAAGATTAAAGATTTAAAATATTAGATCAACTGGAAACTCCATATAAAGATATTTAGGGATAGTTATATAGATAGATAGATACATAAATAGATGATCAAAGATGGCAGGTAGATAGATAGATAATGACTTATAGTTTACACTTTATAAAACAGTAATTCCAAATAGATCATTAACTTAAATGAAAAGAATAAACTTATAAAACTTTCTGAAGAAAACAAATTTTCTGTGAGTTAGGCAAAGACTTCTTAAACACAGTTTGAAAAGCACAACCAATAAAAAAAAGATAAACTAGATCTAAACAAATTTTAAAATTTTTGCTCCTTGAAAAACACTGCTAAGAGAGTGAAAACACAAATCAAAGATTGGGAGAAAATATTCCCAAATCGCACATCTGACAAAGGAACTCTAGTCATATATTCTAGTTTATAGCTGGATGTCTCCCCAAAGCCTCAGACAGTCATAGGTGGAGCTTTTCAGAGGTGGCTGGATCTCAAATTTGTGCTGGTGGGATCAAGGACATGACACTGGGATTAAGGGTGTGAGTGCTACCTGCCCTAGGGGTGAGTAGCCTGGATAAGATGTGAGGGACAGAAAGGGCGGTGGTTGTAGTTTGGTGCCTTCTGCCTCCCATGAACTGTTTCTTCTGGTCATTGCCCTTGTGATATGTGCATACTTATGCTTATAGCAGCACAATTCTTAATAGTTAAATTGTAGAAGTGGCCTATATGTACATCAACAAATGAATGGATAAATAAAATTTGGTATTTGTATACAATGGAATACGACTCTGCTATAAAAAAGGATAGGTTTGAGTCATTTGTAGGAGATGGATGCACCTTGAGACCATAATGGTAAGTGAAATAAATCAGACAGACACAGAAGCTTAAATATTTTCATGGTTTCTCTTATATTAGAAACCCAAAGTGTACATAAATTACAGAGCAAATTAAAGATAGATGGAAGAAATCAGGAAGATAGATCTTTTGCAAAAGGAAAAGTGACCAAAAGATGGAGAGTGAGAGGAAAGGGGGAGAGGAAGGGGGCATAAATACAGTTAAGATGGGTTATGTACACGTACCAACTACTCACGATGACTGTAGTCATTATGTACTGCAAACGTATATTATTAAGGAAATAAGGAAAAGATGTAAATAGACATTTAACCAAAGAATTAGACAACTGATAAATAAGCATATGTAATGATGTTCAATATGATTAGTAATTATGGAAAACAGTTAAAAATCACAGTGAGATTCTATTACATAGCTATTATAAAAGTCTAAATAAAACACCAAAAAACAACTGAAAATTCCAATCACTGGAGAGGATTCATACCAACTGAAAGACTCATATGCTGTGAGAAGAAATTCTAACCTATCAGCCACTTGGAAATGGTCTGACAGTTTTTTATAATGTTAACACACATTTGCCTTATAATCTAATAATATGACTTTTCTGTGTACAGCAGCACGATTTTTCTGGCCCAATCTAGAAGCTATGTGAAATGATTCTCAGCAGATAAATAGATAAATGGTGGTATATCCAATAAAATAGAATACTACTCAGCAATAAAAAGAACACATTTTTGGATAAATGCAACATCATCAAGTTTTCAAATACAGAAATTTAAGTGAAAGATAGCCAGATACAAAAGAACATGTTTTACATGATTTTGTTTACACAGTGCTCTGGAAAAGCTAAAAACTGTAGGGGCAATGGAGTTAGTTCTCCCAAGGTCAAAAGTCAGGGAGGTTAACTCCAAAAGTCTAGCATGAGGAGAGGATTTTGGGTGATAGCACCATTTTGTATCTTTAATAGCAGTAGTGGTTAAATGACTGGGCATTTGTTAACACTCAGAACTCTGCACCAAAATGATTGCATTTTTCTGTATTCAAATAAAAATAAATTTTAAAAGTACTTTTAAAATGTATAGTCTCTGGGGTTAAACACCCAACTTTAAATCCTAGTAGTTTCTTGTGCATCTAGATTGACACTGAGAGAATATTGTTCCAAGTTACTAAGCATGTTTGCAACTTGAAGAACAACCATAGATTATCATCATAGAAATCTGAGGACTCCAGGTCTGAGGGGAGGAGAATTCCACCACAAATTAAGTCTTCTCCATGCATACAGGGGACATGTGACCACTCCTCTGAGCCAAGACCAACAGGACCATACTAAAATGTTACAGGCTCTCAAATCCCACCCCGTACAGTGAGCCATTTGCATTTGGCAGTTTCCAAGCCCACCGCTATGAATACAATCATTCCATTCTAGGAAATGTGCTACAGACCTTACATTCAAATGCATATTATCATGTAAAAATCTTACGTATGTCTAAAATACTGTTTGTTTTGTTGTGCTCATAATTTTTTTCTAATACTATGAGACAAACTTTGCATGTCTCTTTGACTCAATATTGTAGAAAATATGTCATGAAATAATATGCATATTTAAAAACTTTTTAAAACTAAATTGTGACTTGATTTCCTGCGTTTTAAAATCTATTAAGATGTATATTCTGTTATCAGAAATTTGTATATTTGGAGATAGAAAAGTAGGTGGTAGGTAGATTGATGATAGATGGTAGATATACACACACTTATACATACATCTGATAATAGTCCTCCATTTTACTGCTATCTTTTAAATTTCTTACCATTATTTATTTATATAGTTTGAAAAAATAAAACGGAATTTCTGTATAGTACTTCTACACAACTTCCTCTAAGATTGACATTTTACATGACCATAAAATGCTATGCAATTAGCAAATTAACATTCATATATTATGATTTACTTTTATTATTTATGCAAAACCAATACCTAATTACAATAGTACCCATTTATTTATTCACTAATGTCATTCTTCTCTTCCAAGATCCATGGAAGATCCCCCCCTTGCATGTAGTTCTCATTCTCTTAGCCTTCCTCAACCAGTGATTGCTCCTCACTTGCTCCTTGTTTTTGATGTCAATGGTTTCGAATAACACCAGCCTGCTACTTAGTTGAATGTCTTTCAGTTTGGTTTTGTCTGATGTGTACTTATGATATAAGATTGTGATTATAAAGTTTGGGCCAGAATGTCAACTAGGCAATGTTATAACCATCATGTAAGAGGCAAAAAATGAGAGTATGTCTTATTCCTGGTGATCTTAATCTTGAATAATTGGCTAAGATAATATTGCCATCCTTCCTCAATGTGTAGTTACTATTTTCCTTTGTGATTAATGAATACAGTATCTGGTATAGGTCTTTTAGGATTATAGAAAGCAATAACCTTGATAGGATGACATGTAAAATCATTATACTTCAGTATGGTGCATCTTTCCAAGTTTCTCATTCTCTTCATTCACCTGAATCTGAACTGGTCACTCAGTTGACCATGCATAATCATTAGTAAGACAGAGCAAAATATGTAAACACCAACATATTCCACTGATGTTCTTCTATCATTAAATACTAAGAAGTATCTTTCAAGGGACACTTTCCATCATATCTAATAATTTCCAAGACTGTAGCATTTTGCTGGCCACTTTCAGCAATGGATGTCCATCCTGAACATATGGCACAATGTCCCTTAGGTCTCAAGCTGGCAGGTCGCACTTGGGTGGCCAATATTCCCACCTGGACCTAAATCACTGCTTAACTACAAAGCTTCAGCCCTCTCTCTACATTTCTTTACTTCTGTGGCTTTCCAAAAGCTTTTTCCTTTCTTCTCTATGAACCTCAGAATTTCTCATCTGTGAAGTTTCTACTTCCTTCTTTCAAACCACAGCTATGTGTACAGGGAAAATTATCAATATAATTACTTTTTTCCTATATCATTTCTCTAGGGAAGAAGAAAGCAAGGTAAAGAGTCAGCTTTATATATGTTTGGTCTTTCGTTTGAGTATGTAAAGATGCCCAACTGTTTTGTAATGATCAGGTTTTAAAGTGTGTTTTCATAAGTGATAAGGTGTGGGATGCTTAATTAGCTTTTTCCATTGTGGCTAGATTTTCTAAGCTTTGAAAATTATGGTACTATGCTAAAATCTTAAGCTTTGGTGATTAATCTTGTTTGTCGAGTTCTTCTACATAATAGCTTTGTGTCCAAAATTAGATGTTTTCAGAAGAAATTCCATTTTGCTATCAGGTTTCTATAATTTTGAAAAAGAACTGACTTTCTCTTAATTACCTCTTGCTGAAAAAAAACAATGGTATCTAATATACTATCATTTACGATCTTCCTTTAGCATGTGATTTGTCAAAATTGAGGTTTTCAGCTGAGAATCTGACCTTCTGGTGCTTGTAAGACAGGATCAATTTTTAAAAACCCTGTAATTTAGGAGCTCCAAATATATTTCACTTGAACATAATATGAGTTTCATATGAATAAAATTTGAACGTTCAACATGCACATTTATAGCTTTTACTATCACTCTGGGTGTAATGTGTTAGCTAGGGGCATGTTTAGAAAAGACTTACTATAGTCTGTTTGGTATGTCCATTAAAAAAAAATATGACCCAAAAGGACTAAATTCCAACTGGAATGCCAAAGTATTTTCACAGTTAAAATCTTACATTTTTCTCACTTTGTGGGACAAAGACCTTACATCTGGCATGTAAATTAATACTTATACTACAATATTCATTTAATACTACAATTAAACCTAATTTTATATAGTAAATATATTTTCGCGTTTTTGGGGGTTTTTTTGTACCGGGGATCGAACTCAGGTCTTTGCGCTTGTGCAGCAGGCGGCGAAACCACTGAGCTAAATCCCCAGCCCAGTAAATATATTTTCAATATCATAAGTTGTGACCTTCAGAGCAAAGACTGATATTCTTCATGTGTAACAGCCAAAGTTTAACATATTTTTGTTAAATGGAATTATAATTATCTGTTACATGATATACATTTTTGTGTACATTTAGAAACATTTACAGTGATCTCTACAATGTGCTCCAATATTGCCTTCTCAGGGATGATTTAGAAAATAAGTAGTAAGTTTACACAGCTTTCTTTCTAAATTTTGTTACAAATACCTAACATCTGTCTCCAGTACTAACAATCTACTGTAAGGAACTAGTGTATATGAGTTATTATAATGTCAGTAATACTGTCTCTGTTTGTCTTACCCTTGCCCTCTACAGGGTGGGGTAAATCAAAGAGAGTACATATCTTCCTTGATTACTATGGTCCAAAGCTTTTCACTGCACTTAGAACAATACCCAAACTCTTACCACAGCCTCATACCCTGCCTATTTGTTGAACTTACCTTCCACTCTTTCTTTTCTCTATGACATTAAATCATTAAGCCCATCCATGTGGGTCTTTTCAGTTTTGGAAATATTTAGGTTGTTTCATACTTGGCAAACTTTGCCTTACCTGATGAAGAGCTATATCCCCATGTGTAGTCAGCTCTTCCCCGAGACTCAGAACTCAGTTAAGGCCAAACATAATCAGGGGGCCATTCTTTACTCCCAAGGTCAGTGGTCTCTATCCCTTCTCTCATTTTTACTACATTCACAGTACTTACTGCCTTTTATAAATAACCATATTCATTTATGGGTTTATTTGTGTATTTTTTATGTCTGCAATTGGAAGGTAAGTTATATAAAAATAAGGAACTTTACTCATTGTATTCTGATTTATTCACCATTGTATCCCAGGCCTATGAGAGCTTAGCACAAATTAGCAATACTTTTTTTTAATTTATTGATTATTTTTGTTTAAAAACCTATGAATGATAAGAAAAGGGTAATAAAAAACAACATACAGACATAATCTCAAAATACTTATTGTTATATTAGCGATAAAACTAAAACAATTAAAGACATAAATCTTCCAAAATATAAAATTTAATAAACAAAATATAGTAAAGATGTATAATGAAATATATACAGGAATGTAAAAGTTATTTATTAGTATGAATAGATGTCCTTAATATATTAATATAAATTATTATGTAATTTTACAGAAGACTGAAAAAGTATTTGCACAGTATAATATAATTTAGAAATGTATAGATTATATTGATTAAGAGGACTCTAAGTATATATTCCTAAATATTAACAGTAGTAACCCTTGTGGTGAAATGTCAACTGACTTTTTATTCTTATTGCTGATCCCTATTTCTTGTCAGAAACCATTTCTTTATGAAGTGACCCAGAAATTTTATCTTGAACACAGCTGACCTTGCATGAATATTTGTTCATGAACACACTAAAGGTTTTTCACTTCTTTCTTTCCTACACAAATTTCAAATTTTGATTACTAATTAATCTTTTTTTTTTTTTTTTTTTTTTTTTGGTACCGGGGATCAAACTCGGTTCCTTCCCCATGATTAATCTTTATACCCAAATCTCAAAGAATTTTTTTCTCTCTACTCTCTGGTATTTGAGAATTAGTTTTATTTTTCTCCTTTTCCCAAATATTCTCAGAATTATTAGTTCTCTCAGTTTTTCACAGCTGCTCTAATTCTATCTATCAGCAAAGGTCTTAGGGCCAGAGAAAAGCATATCTGAAGGACATGTGCATCTATTTCAAGCAAAGCAACTCTGAGGACATGCAAATATTCCACATTCCTAACTCTTAAAAATGCTCCAACTTCTGCAACTAAATCCAGAAATTGCTGATCCAATTATAGGTCAGGGTCATATTTCCACATTCTCAACCTCCTAAACTAGAATGAAATAGAATAAAACTCAGCTCCTCCTTAATGAAGCCACCACAGTGGATGTTCAATTGCAGCATTCTGGAAGAAGCACATGGTAGCAGCACTGACTAATTGTTAGACACACATTTGAGACACAGGACCTGCAGATAAGATCACCCATAAAGAAGATCCAAGTTCAGAAGTGACTAATTGTTTTCTTATATGTGAAGCTAAAAGCACATAGCCAAGACAATAAGCTTATCCAGTATATTGTACTTAGTTCATTTTGCATTTTGTTACAGACTTATCTTCTTTGTAAGCATGCGGCTAATTCAAAGGATTGCTACAAATATCCAGCCAGTTTAAATGACCATCTCTTCCCTTCATCTGAATATGTAATACACCCTGTAGTAGACTTAATTCACCTTGAGATAATCTGCATTAAAAAAATACCTGTATGCATGATTTCCCTATAGATTTGTTTTTATTACCTTCTAAATTTATCTCAAATTGTTTTAGATTATTTTGTCTTCTAATTAGTCCATACCCAACTTTAATACCTAACATTGTCCCTAGGTTCATGCTTTTTAGTAAATTATTTCATTAATCAACACAGAAGCACTATAAATTATTTTTGGGATTTACCACCAACTAAATACTGTGAGACCTTGAGCATGTTATTAACTCCCCCCCCATTAACTTTATTGGTACATTTTAGGTATAAAATACAGTTACATTCATCATTGGGATCTTGTACCATTACATGAGTCTCTTGGTTCTTAT